>OX376375.1:61690023-62005023 GCA_947369275.1 Nemotelus nigrinus
CCGTAACAAACAGCTTTTGTCTTTTTGAAGATTAAAGTAATCTTTATACTGAAATTTGTGAGGGTTGACTATTTAAATCCAAGAAACTTGAGTCCAAATGATAAATACATACGAGTAATTGCATGAGGAAGCTTTTCTAATGACACATCTGTACTAGGGTGTTTAAGCGTTATCATTAATGGGCAAAGGAGTTTTGCAAGCTAGAAAAAATCCAGCTAGTTTAATTCAATCAATTCAGGAATGGGAAAGTGTAGTGATTTGTGTAATTAACGTAACTTTGTTGAGTACCTCCAGTTAGCCGAAGTATAGTCAAGAGCCTGTCAAGGCAAAACCATCAAGAGGGGTAAAAAAACTAAATTGATTGCCCCTGGAGCAGGGTGCCTTAGAAATGGCTGCGAAACGTGCTATGCTATGGTATTGAAAAAGGAAGCTGAAAATAAAAGACAAATCTGAGATAACAAAAAGAGAAATGCAGGAATCTGATTGGGCAGAGGCAAACTGCCTCACACCCCGGATGATGTTGGGGCCATGACCCTTGATGGTGTTGGACTTACGTGACTCACTAATTCTGTCCTGAAAAAAATGGCAAATGGAATTCAGATATCTTTAACCTTTTGGCGGTGGCGGGCATTTTATTGAATTTTCAGGTACTCCTTTATTTCCAAGCAGTGTAAATTTTTGTTAAAAAATAGTACAACTTCTGACAGAAACATTGAATCATCGTGAAAACTGCAAAGCGTATTGATGTTGACTAAAATTTAACACACATGGATTTTGAAAACATTGCGGGTAACTCTGTAGCTACGGGAGGCTCCTGAAAATAAATCCTTCAAATCATCGACCCTCCTGAAAATTTTTTGCTTTTTGACAAAAACTTCAAATCATTGATAAATGTTAGCGTTTGTCCATCATGTCAAATTAAAATTTCGATTTGCACAAAAACGGCAACCCATCACTAAATTACCTCTATTTTCAGCACTCGAAATTCTGTTCACGAGAAATGATGACCGGCTAATTCGATTTGGCTTATAACTTCCGATTCAGCTATCAAATTTAAACAAAATTCACACAATATTTGGGCCTGACTTTAGGTAACATTTAGTGAAAATGTGGTTGAAAAATTAGAATAGAGTTGCCAGCTATGGTGATTTTTGTCTCCTAAATCTTGCAAGTTTGCTCAGCAAAATAAAGCTTTTTTCCCTATTACTTGCGGTTCAATCATGAAATCAAAATGAAATTCAAGCAGTAAATGAACCTTAATGTAAATCAAACGTCGTAGGAATCTTGTGAAAACATCATGAAAGGGCTGCCAGCTATGACCATATTTGTAATTTTTTGGAGTTTCTTTACTAAGCGATTATGCCATTAGATTTGCGAATGGGAATGATCCTGCAATGAAAGTTTAACAACAAATATAAACGTTATGAAAATTTAAAATTTTTTGGAGGGTGATAACCCTAAAATTATTTTCACCCGTATAACTTCCAGCGCAGTGATTCAATCAAAACGAAAGTCACAGGGTAGGTTTAACTTAACGTGAAGCAGATTTGGTAAATATTTTGGTTTGCTGCTAACACAGGGTAATCAAAACAGATATTTTCGTAAATATTATACCAACAGATACCTCAAACAACATACTAATATGCAAAGCATTTGCAATAAAGATAAGGAAGCAATTTTACGACGTCTAACCGCTGAAACTTTTGATGAAATCCTGCGACGAGAACGACATTCAAACGATAAGTTGATTTAAGTATGATCTTGTTATGGTAAACTTATTGCTGCTTTGTTGGAAAAGTGTTGCCAGCATTGAACATTTTCATCATCATTTGTTGCTTTGGATAAAGAATGGTTGATATGATACAACAAAAAATGTATAGCATCTTTCCACATTTCTTTGTCACTCAAAGACAATTTCTTCGAAAATCAGTTTTCTAGCGGTTCTGATTCGCTTGACTTTTTTAATTTTCATAGTTGGTTGCTTTATTTAATTTATTATGTTTTTTTAAAAAATATATTTGATTTGCACGCACAACATATGCTCAAATACAGGGTTTGCTAATAAATGCAAACACTTCAGAAGTCTTATGATTTAGGACTCAATATCTGTTAGAATCTAAAGTTGAAATTTGTCGCAAAGTTAGAATTCCAATAATTGTAATAATAAAGGACTTCTACTAAAAAAAATTAAATAATAAAGGACTTTTAACTTTTAAAATTAAATTAAATTTAAAAATAAAATTTTAATAATAAAGGACTTCTAATAAAAAAAGCGCAAGGCATCAAATACTAAATCTTGATTTACTTATAGTTACTTGCGGAATCCAGTCGAAAAAAAACTTTAGAACCTCTCAATACTTCTTAGAAATTATTCCAATGCATTGAGACATGTGTGCGAAAACTAAGCATTTTAAACAGATACACATCATCAAGCCATTTACCGATCTCTTTGAAAATAGTTCAAATATAATATATTTGACTGGCCACAGTGTATACCCTGAATTAAGGACTTAAAAGAAGATTTAATGAATATGATTGAATATTACAAATGAATAAATTTCGAGCGAAACCTAACAAAACATTCCCTTTTTTTTCCAAAACTTTCCATTTGATCAAATCACTGTATTTTTAAAAATCTATTCTTTTTACTATTAACAGAGAAATGCATTGAAACATATCTAAAGCTTCAATCTTTCTCTCTATATTTTCCAGAGTTCGTAATTGGGCATTGAAATTTGGTGTGGACGTTTGGGAATTTGGACGTCAATTTACGAATATGAACAATATTAAAAATGTAAGTACCATTATGGAGATTTCTTCGAATTTCGGTATATTTATGGGAACAAAAAAAAATGTTTTCGTCATTGTTCGATATTATGCCTAGTACTATACTCTTCGCGAAACGAATTAAACGGTCAAATCCCATACAAAAAGAGCTTTACTGACGAATTGAAAAGCTCTTTTTGTATGGGATTCGACCGTAGAATTCGTTTCGCGAAGAGTATAGTACTAGGCATTAATAAGAAAACAAAGATGATATTATGTATATATTTATAGAATTTGATTCAATTTATTTATGAAAACAGTATGGATTTTACTGTCATGCTTCTGATAATATATTAATGATATCATGATTCGAATGTTTTGCTTGTTTTGATATCTATTCTTAGCATATTTGGTTTACTTTGGGTCTATATAGGAAGAGCTTATTTTGATTTTCGGAAAATCAAATTCTCCTCTGTCGTGAGTATCTGGAATTGAAAGGTTAAGGTGAAACGATATGTATATTTCCTGGAAAATATTTATTATATGCTGCTGGAATAAAACGTGTTGTGGGTGAATTACAAGCAGATAGCACAGGTGTATGACGTTGAAAATGATACTAAAAGCATTGCAGGTTATGAGATTTGAAACATTGTAGGTTGTAAAGCAAATTTTAAATAAAAGTCGTCCCACTACAATGTTTCGCGGGTCTGGGGCTTGAAGCTGGTAGAGATTTGATTCCATTCATCTCTTATACCAATACAATAATTCTCGGAGAACTGAGAAATATTTTATTGGTATAAGACCATGCATATTGAATTCAGTGATGGAGAGTATGCATTGCAGGTGGTAGTCCATGTTTTGACTGGGGTAAACTCACACCTAAATCAATTCAAAACAGCTGGTTGTAGTCAGTGGAAGAGAGTAGTACTATTCTGAGCGTACTATTTCGTATATTTGATTAGTAATTAGAAAGGCGAATATGTGCTAGTTGTCGTAAAAAATCAATATTTGTACCATTTACATACATTGGACCCCACACTGGGCGCATTATGAACAATGGAGTATATATACCAATTGGTATGATCATATTATAGTCATAATTCAAAATAATTTATTGCATTCTTAATTTTAGCTTTATCAAACAGTTTTAGCTTGAAGAAGTTGACGCAACGCGCGAACTAACAATGCAGATAAGATATAAGTTTTGCGATTCATCTGAGCCCAATATAAATTTGGAGTTTAAGAGGAAATATATTAAATTGTATTATAACTTAATTAAAAGCTATAAGGAATTCAAAATATGTACTAAGTTGACGTAACGGATATTAGCTAATAATTGCAAAGATTTTGTGTTCTGGATTTAGAAGGGGTCAATTTTTCTTGAAATTCAGATTTTCGTAAAGAAATTCTCTTGAAATTCAGATTTTCACTATAAAAACGGGGACTTAGAGACGTTTTGCTAGTGGCAAATTACTCTTGAATTGCTTATTCCAATCCAGAAAAAAAGTCCCAAACACATTTATGTGAATTGATTCAAGAGTATGATGCCATTTTCTAAGAAACCATTATCCTGTCATTGGTACTTAAGCATGGAGTTTGCCTTTGTTGGACGAAAAGTATTTGAGAGCTCTGAAGCGAGTAGTCCGGGTGAACAGTAGGAGGGAAAGAAGATGTAGAAACGAATGACGATCATTGTAAGGACGGGGGAAACTTGAAGAATAAGGTACGAGTAAATCCACTTGGAACAGACTCCAGCGCATTATTTAATTAGACATAATGAGGACACCAAACTTGAAAAAAATTATCACGGACACTACGCACAATGCAAAGAAAAAGGTGAACACCGATGGAATAATTGACGAAGGCTTTAGAGGATCTAATAATGAAACCTGATAATTTAGAGGTTCTGGCAGAAATGTATGAAATATGCTTATCAAATTCAAGGTTTCGATAAAATATTTCACCTTGATCTTTAAGATTATCAACAACACTAAGAGGAGTGCCAGAAACAGAATAAGAGAACATTAAAGGTGACATTTTACAAGTAAAAGACATTTTGTGATATTTCGCGATGTTCAAAGTGAAAGCTTTGGTCGCGCACCTAGTTTGTTAGCTACTGGGATCGTTCTTTAAATGCATACAGTCATCAAGCGTACAGTCTCATCAATCGAAACATCTTGAAATCGTCAGCATATAAAATACAAGAAGATCGGTTTAAAGGAGGGAGATCATTTATGAACAAAAGAAAGAGAAGAATAGACCCTTGCGAAACACCTGATGCAGGGTAAAAAGGAATTGAAGAGTAGGAACAAACAGATTCAATACAGATACGACCAAAGATATAAGAGTTAAACCAGAAAAGGAGAGAACCAGCTATGCTATGGTTCCTCAGCTTTTGAGGAAGGAGGTTATGGTGTGCAGAATCAAAGGCTTTGAAGAAGTCAGTCAATATTACGCCTACCTGCTTTTAACGATCTAGAGCGGGTGCGACCATATGTGTTAAGGAAAGAAGGTTGCTTAAAGTGGGTTTACCTTTAACAAAACCATGCTATCCTTGAGCCAGGTTAGGTTAGGTTAGGCTGTATAAAGGAGTAGACTCTGTTGTAGATTACTTTTTTAAAGATCTTACTAAAACAAAATGCAAGTGAAATGGGACGGTAGTTTGAGATGCATACACGATTACCGGCTTTATGTATAAGGAAGATGTTGGCAATTTTCTAGACGGAAGGGAAAGGGCCAGAAGATATACTTAGATAAAATATAAAGAGGGACACACAGAGATGATGAAAGAGATTTAGCCAGGAAGTTTGGAATACTGTCGGAACCATTAACGGTGTTAGCATCGATATCGTTCATCTGAAGTTTCTTCAACGATTTGGAAAGGATTGGTTTGAAACGAATGTAATCCAGGAGAAGATGTTTAGAAGATATTGGCAAGAAAGAGGACATTATTATGAAAAGAAAGAAGAAAAGTAAGAAGTGAAAACAATTTGGCGAGGTGTGGCATTTTCAAACCTTTGTTTGAATGCAAAAGTAAGTGGTTTGTGGTAAATGTGCAGTTCAAACCTCGAGTTTCAAAAAGGGATCCTTAATATGTCGCTTGACTTACTAGATTGTAATTTAATTTTTTCATGCATTGCATAATCCGGTCGAGACAAACACTGACGGGTGGCCAGGAACCTTAGGATTTTTGCTGGATGTGTAAAGTGTCTATGCATCGAAAAATTTAGGGGTTTGAGTCCAGAAAGTATAATAGTGTGGTCAGTGCTTGGTCATTTTTTACGTTGTCGAAAAGTTTGATAGCTTCAGATGACCAGTTAATTGATGTTGTATCATGAATGTAGGTTAGACCCTCCAAAATAGGTCCTAAAGGGTTATTTCATCTGAAAAAGGTAATGACGGCAACGGATTCAACATTCAAGATTCTTTTACTCATAATTTCAAACATAGAATTACGAGAATAATATTGCACACAACTTCAGTTATTTTAAAGTTTAGAGCTTAGTTACAGTTAAATAATGACAACGGCATCAGAATAGTAAATGTGGTATTAGAGGAAAAAGTTTAAAATAAAATCCTCCATGTGTACATAAGACATAACTAGGAAAAACTAAGTCTATATCTTAACCTATTTTAACCTATATTGCTCTCATTTACAGTCGCCAATCAATCCAATTTGGTAATTAAGGGGTTGTCGTTATTTCGGGATTTGGAAAGAAATTTTCCTTTGAGTTTTGCCACTGATGTGGAAACCGTTTCAATCTGAGATATATTATGTGGGGTGTGAGTTGAGAAATGCCATGGAACTTTCATCTTAAGTTTTAGAGCTTTGTTTTGCGCTCTTTGCAACTTCGCGATGTGACATTTGGCATAATCACCCCATACAGAAGCAGCGGAGTAAATTACAGGCTTCAAGATGGATTTGAAAATAAGCATTTTGTTGTCATAGCTTAGCTCAGACTGTTTGCTAATGAAAGGGTACAAAACGCGGATAAGCATGTTGATTTTGTTAGTTACATTTGAAGGTTAGCTTCTCATGAAAAAACACTCCGAGATACTTGCAAGAAGTGGACCATTCAATGTCGATGCTAGATAGCGACATTTTGGCTTGTAATAATTATTTGGAAGCTCTTTTCTGAGTAAAGTAAACTGCCTGCGACTTTCCAGCATTGACTTTAATTTTACATTTATAAAAATATTTTGAGGTAGCATTCAGGGATGTTTGCATGCCGGGATTGATTGCGTTTGGAGTTTCGCCTGAGGCAAACAACGCAGTGTCGTCTGCAATCATTGCCAGCTGACAATTTCTGGCTAGAGACGGGAAATCGGATAAATACATATTGAATAAGACGGAACCAAGAACATACCTTTGCGGTACGTATGCTACGTGGATATGACATAGATTTAGTCAGGTAAACAGTGCAAAATCTACCATTTAAGAAACTCTGAATAGTTTTAACGAGCGGGAAAGGGATATTCAACTTGATAAGTTTGTGAGTTAAACCATCGTGCCAAACAGTATCAAAAACTTTTTCTATATCAAGCAGAAGTAGAGCAGTGGAAACTTTATTATTTAAACTAGAGCGAATGTGATTTCGTGTCCTATTATTCCTTAGGAATAATATTATTTTAATTTATGAATGCATCCAGTTTGGTTTTAATAATTTTTGCAAGTAATTTACCTAGGACACTAAGAAAACTTATTGATCGGTAGCTTTCTGGCCTATCACTCAGCTAACCTGGTTTAAAGATGGGTATTATTTCAGCCATTTGCCAAGCTTTAGGGAAATAAGAGTACTTTAGACAAACGTTATAGATGTGCCATTCAACTTGTAAGGATTTTTTCGGCATATTTTTGATAAGTAAGTTGTGAATGTTGTCAGGACCAGGTGTTTTTTTGTTTTTAAGGGAAGCAATCAAGCTGCTGAGGTGTGAGATAGAAACAGGTTCATATGGGATATTTTGATTATTGGATACATTTACTTTCTCAGTGGAGGATTTAACAATTCTTTTTGTTTCTGGGTCAGAAAAGCATTGAGATAGGATGTGGTTATCATAAAAGGTAAAAGAGCATTTGCTTTTTCTTCAGGGGTGTTACATATGACGTTTTGATGTGAAATACTTCAATTCCGCTCATTAATTGAGGTATTTCTCTTTTTAAAGGTTTAAGTCACTTTCTAGAATTGTTTAGAAGCCTTGGAAAAAGACGATAGAAGGTGGTTCCACTTTTTGTTTCAAAAGTTATTAATTTTGTACTTGATTTCAGTGCTTAGATCTCTTAATTGTTGCGTGCAATAGAGCAGTCGATACCTGATCTAGTTTTTTCTGCAAATGTTACGAAGTTTTCTCGAATTAGTAGCTAGAGAGCTACGGAGACATAACGAAGGGGATAGCTGAATTCGCTGCTATGCAAAGATGGGAAACAAAAAATGTGATCATCTGAACAATAGCGTCAGTAGATTGAATAAATATTGATGATAGGAGATGCTGTGTTTAAGATATGTGTTAAGTTATTTTTTGTATTTTGACCAGTCCGCTCTAGAGTAATTAGATGCGATGCATCTGCCAGCGATATGAGAAGTAGCTGCACACGTAACCATTACTGGGAGATGGCCTTGCATTTAGAGCTATGGGATTAACAGCAAGGTAGCTGTCAGTTATGAACATATCGATAGCTGAAGGTCTCATTTTAGTAGATGTAGGTATATACTCGTATGTGCACTTTGAAGGGTAAAGCAAGTGAAGGTGGTTGTTAGAGGTAACAATGCCAGACTGGATATTGCCTCAGCAGTTATATCTTAGACAATTATAATTTGGTCCCCTCCCAGTTTGAAATCGCTTCCAGCGCTGCGGATAAGTTTACCGACGTCGTTTCGAAATGTAGCTTTCTTTTCCAAGTTTCCATTTCCATCAGGGAAGTAAACAGCGAAAAGTGTAATTGGGTGAGGATTTTAGCTCCTACAGCCTCGAAACGCTTTAAATTAGAGATAGTTTGGCAGTGTGTTTTATTTTTTTCGTTGATGAGAGTTAATACTCCTCAGCCTTTTGCATCGCCCGGCCGGTCACATCTGTATGAGTGATAATTTGAAACAGGCAATTTTAAATCAGGTTTCAGATATGTTTCTGTAATGAGTGCAATATCTATGTTTTCAGATTCTAGCAGGTTTAACAGCTCTATGAATTCAGTTTTAATACCTCTAGCATTCCAGGTAATTAGTTTTAGTGATGTGATATTATTTACCAGTATACAAGTACTCAATCGCTAATTGAGTAATAACGTTAAATTGCTCAGACCTATTTTTACAGGCGCTCAACTGAGATAGTAACTCTGTAAACAAAGAATTAATTTCGATTAATGTAAATAAGCTGGCTGCAGACTTTGAATTTGTATTTTTTAACGCATTGGCGTAGACAGAGAATTGAATTGAATTGAAAAATATTTTTATTTTAAATTATTTGTACAATCTTAACCTAACTTACAGTTTGATTAAAAAGAAAAAAACTTAAAATTTAGCGGCTATACTAGTTTGGCCTGCTGGCTCTTATGGTTTTTTTTTGGTTTTTTTTTGCCATACATTTTGTTTCTTACACACTAATGATATTACCCAGCCTGTACAACAGCTATGATTACACTGGTTATAGTTTCCTTAAACATTCATCATCGAATCGAGCCTTAGCCTCCTTAATACTTCGCCTCCATTCGTCTCGGTTCAGTGACCGCGTCCTCCAGTTCGGTGCTCCCAAAAGTGACCTGCTGTGAGCATCTATAGAATCCTCCCAGCGCTTGCGTGGCTTACCGACTGGCCTGGCTCCGCTCGCTCGCCCCTTGAGAGATCGTTTGGGGATTCGATTGTCGCTCATTCGTTCGACGTGGCCAGCCCATTGTAGTTTTTGGAGTCGTATGACGCTCGAGACTTCCGGGTCGTCATATATGGTATACAACTCGTTGTTGTATCGGATTCGCCATCCATCTTCTTCCCGTATTGGACCGAGGATCCTTCGCAATACCCTTCTCTCGAACATATTCAATGATTTTTCAGACGCCTGGGTCAGTGTGCAGGTTTCGCTTCCATAGCATAGCATAGGTCTAATAATTGTTTTGTTGATGCGAAGGTTCGTATTTCTGTGTACGCATCGAGATTTTAAAGTGATAAGCACCAAAAAGAATGTCTTATTGGCTAATTGAATCCGTCGTTTGATTTCGTCAAGCTCATTCCCATCCTTCGAGTGGTTCGTCCCTAGGTACACGAAGTTGTCTACGTTTTCAAGATTATTAAAAGATGCATTATTAAAAGATGCATTTCAATGCATTATTAAAAGATTGATAGTAAGGTAGTTTTAGAGGAAGGCGTGTACCTGTGGGTATATCCATTAATAAAACACACAGAATTTCTATTAATAGATCGTACAGATGGGTCACACAAATATCACATGGGAAATGGCATCAAAATATTCATAACCAAAACCCTCAAAGTCCTGGTTCTTCAAATGAACGAAATTTATTGCGAAAATGGAAATGTCCTCATTTATGTAGGTAAAGCTGTATAAATTCAATGAAGAAAAACACTAATCAAGTGAGATTCTAATTCTGCTTCCATTACATATGCACACAGTATGTACAAATGAATGACAAGGATATCTGTCCACGTTGAACATCGCGAGAGAGTGCCTAAGCACATGTCAGCTTATTTTCACCATATTCGTTGTGGGGGTCGTAGCGTTCAAACATTGGGGTAGGTAATTTCAGTGACATAAACATACTTTATTAACGTTATGAATATGAACATACGCGAGCAAAGTGAGTGAGCTCGATGTGACAGTTTTCGTAAGTGCTTTTCAAAATTGTTCAACGAATGTGATGTTGTAAGATGGAGAGGCGAGAGATAAAGAGAGAAGGTGTGAAGTGGACGAATGTTAGTATGTCTGCTAATGGCACTCTACAATTTACAGCACTCGCAGTTAGATGGGAAATATGAGAGATTCTGAAAATCAAAAGATATAGTTCGTAGTGATGTAACGCAATGATGAAGTAAATATGGTGTGAAGAGTGAGCGAAAATGTGGTGTGGTGTAGTGAGATGGAAATCCAGGAAATGTGTTTTCTCATTAATTGCTTCAATGGTTGCTTGTATGAGGAGAGATATGGTAGAAAGTGGTTTCGTATCGCAGATCCCAGTGATGGGATTGAATCATGTGCTTGCTAGAGTAGAAAGTATCATAGCATCAGCTGAATGTAGTTTGAAGTGATAATTCAGTGCAAGCTAGTAATTAATAAAATTGTCCTATTCGTTTGAGAAGTATACGAGTGTTTTTTCAGCAGCAATAGTGTTGATTGAATTTTTTGTGAATGATGTTTGAGTTGGGCTTAATTCAAAGGATGAAATAGATTTCTTAAGACAGAGGGAAATGTAGTATGATCTTTGACCCACACTGGGCGCTTATTTTCATTTGACGTTCTATGTCCTCTCATAACGTAATTACTACTTTAAGCATATTCCCGTACAAGTTTAGCTCTTTTATAATGATTCTAGCCCAACAGATGTCAAAGCAACGAACTCCTTACTGACCCACCATCAATTAGAAAATCACACTTGACATGTAGCACTCGTAACAAAACCTTTCTCTCATGCTGAAAACAAAAGGGGTTTCTTTGAGAGTGCTTGATATCGAGCAACAACTTAAATCTATTCTTATGGTGTTCTTGGTCACTACTTTAGAAACTCACAAGTGTAACTTGAATCCGGCGAGCTGACAGGTCACGAAAACACTAAATTCACCGGCATCGCACCAGCATTTGTAATTCACTCCATGAACAAGATTTTATCGGGAGCAGTTCTGCTCATAATTTTGGCGATTTAATTTCTTACTTTCGCTTGTTGCGTGCCGATAAGATTTATGAATAGGTTTTGAAAGAAAGAGTGATTTTTCTAGTTCTGCTCTAAGTAATGTCGATGTAAGGCTATTTCATTACACGAACTGAGACTGGCTGGGAAACTCGATCATATCGTATCACATAAATTGTTGAAAGTAAAATGCTTTTCTTGTTGCCATTTTACAATAAATACAGTATTATCTCGATTCTATTCAGATCGACTTGTTAAACTTTCTAAGGCAATAAACCATAATTGCCAGATAAGACGCAAACACAAAGAGCGTACGCCAAACTATGCATTCCGCGATGCAATCCAGTTTCATCCCAACAAGTGAAAACTTCTACACTTGGGTGCGGTCCACCAGGACAACATTCCAGATATATATTCTTTTGTTCCCATTTTGCAATCTTGTCGTGGCCTGCTTCGCTTTCGTTTCTTCGCTTCATTTTGAGGATTTTTATTGCAGTTGAAAGGAAAACTTTTATTCCACTGCGACATCAATTTCCACTGTCCTTAAATTGCTTTAACTTTTAATGTTCTTGTTCTGTTATCCTTCAAGTCTGTGCTCTTGTCCTGAGCGTGTACAGTAACTATATGCATGTATATAGGATGCAAAAAGTAAAGTTTATAGGACGGGAATGATTCGAGTGTTCGTTCATTCGATCTTTTGCGAATTTTTCCCTGTACGACATCCGATCCATTTCATTCTACTATTGTTGGTGTTGCTGTTGCTGCTGATGCTTTTGTATTGATTATTGTTACTTTCGTTGCTCGAACTTGGTTCTGAACGTTATGTAGTGTTGTAGAGTAATAGTTTGTGCTGTGTTTTTTCTTGGTTCCATGTCACTCTTCGTTTCCTTGCTCTCGATGCTGAGTTTTTTTTTTCGTTTCGTTTTAGTTAAGTGAAGACGTGTTGAGAATCTGATTAATATGAGTCGAGGAAAAGGGACTATATCCTTGAGCTGATGTCGTATGTTGTTTGACCTATTTATCGGTAAAGGAAGGATAAATCTTTAGAGCATTGGCTTTGTAGGAGAGACTGGGCGATGGCAAGTAATCGTGACCATAATAATAACGATCGAAACGATAAATCGACAAGGATTATATTTGCAAATATAGGTATCTAGAGAAAATAGGGTCCTGCTTTAGTTTAAATGAACAGATAGATTGAAGCATAGTCCACAAATTATTCACGTGATTCTCTTGATAAACTAGGTAAAACCATCTAATTTTAGACCAATCTCGCTAGATTTTCTGTTGTCCTGTCGCGACTCGAAATATGACCTCAGAAATTCCAGATCCGGGTGACTGTTTTCCAGAAAGTAGCATGGGATTAAAGCGGTTGCAAGCTAAGAATGAAAAATGACTTACAGGACAAATTATTGCGTTATTGAGAATGTCGTCGGAATAAGCGAAGGACGAAGATAGTGCGTGACTGGGGACGTGAACGTAAAGTCAAATGTCCTTTTAGTGTGAAAAACATAGAGAGAATGAGTGTGTTTTATATTCAGGAAGGCGAAATGAAACTATTTGCGTGACTAAAACTGTCGAATGAAACGAAAGTTCAATGCGAAGCAAACTTTAAGGGTTTTGGAAATAAGACAGATGGAGTGTATGTATTTGGTATAAGTTCACTTGATGTTGATGTATATGATAATTTATGTAGCGATAATTTGGATGGGATACTTGAGGATTTTTTTGTAAAAATCTATGTTACGATGAAGAATTGAGTGATTGAATTTTCGTGTTTTTGTTGCTTATTTAGTTTTTTAAAGTTAATTTGCTTCGAAGGCAGCTTTTATGTGTATATAGAAAAAGAAGACGCAACCGGCTTGTGAAACTGGATGGACGAACGAAAGAAACTTACTGATATATGAAACTAAAGCTTTCCGAATGGTTTTTGCATCAACATTTTCGTTCCGAACATTGATCACATGGTATGGTTACACATTTCCTTGGAAAAGAGTTTATAAAGTTTATTTATCATTACTAAGTACTGTATGTAAGTAACTTTTTAATGATCTATAATATTAGGGCTTAATTGACAATTAGCTAATTGGGTATTGAAAGCGCTGTCTGTTTAGGGCTTAAGATTATTCCTTCAATTCATTAACTCATTTCTTATTTATTGTTTCTATTTCCTAAGTCGAATTCTCGACAAACTGTCTGTTTGGGTAAAATGGCCGATACTGCTAATCTTGAACTTCAATTTCCGCAGAATCCAGCACTATGATTTATTTCCGATCAAAGCTACATGGCCTCAGTTAATTTTCAATTAGCTTTGTCTATTTTGTTTCTTCCATTTTATTGGTTTTTTTTTCTATGATAATCCCCAAACTTTTTGCTCTTGTCTGCTAAAAGATGTTTCATGGCTCCAACCCTGGAACGTGCCTGATTTTTACCGCCTAAGGAGGTGGTCCTTCTTCTTCCACACTCCTCACAGACAGGACTATTTATTCAGCAATTGTTCGCGGGTGTGGATCAGCCCTTAGCTGCTTCTAAATATCCTTTCTTCTTCCTTCTTTCTGTCGCTTTAAGCATCACGCAGTTTGCGGTAAATATATTAATGTGCTGTTTCGATGGCATTCCACACAGTTTGGGATTTCAGTATGAAGTTTACGATATTTACCTTTTTCTACATACATCAAAGCGCGGACAGTGGAACATAACGTAAGAATTTCGATGGACAATATACAGGCTATAACACACGTTGCCTCGTAAGACGTTGTTTGAAAGGTGCAGCAGGTTCGAAGTCGAATCAGTCAATAGGCTGATTGCAACTTTCGCTGATTCGATTTTATTTGCAGCACTGGTGCCCATATTGGTGCAAAATAGAGCTTACCACTCTTGAGATGAATTGCCTGGGGCTTCGCTTCGGGCTGCTAGTATTGGGTAGCATTCTAGCGAGTGCTAAACCGACAACGGATGCCTTCTTGCCTGCTTTCTCCAGATGAGGTTTAAAGCTGAGTTTACTGTCAATAGTCACGTCTAGGTATTTTATAGCAGGCTGCGGGGTAATTAGGCAGTCGTTAACCTTTATCCGTACTACTGCTTGTTTCCTCCGCTTCGTGATAAGTACCATTTCCGTCTTATGGTCGGCTAGTTTAAGCCCAGCGCAACCAACTTATGGTTTAACCGCCTAGATTGCTTCGCTTGCGTAAATTTCTACTTCTTCGAGATGATGGGTTGAAATCACGATGCCCATATCGTCGACAAAACCTACCACCACATTTTTGGGTACTTTTAGCCTTAGTACCCAATCGTACACTACGTTCCAAAGCAGGGGGCCAAGGACTGTGGTACCAGATAAAGTTGTGGTCCTTCGTCTGTGTTGTAGCATAAGGTTCGTTCCCTGAAGTAGTTGATAATTATACATGCCTCCATTGTAAACCAGCGCGCCTCCAATATGGCTCCTCCTCGCGGAGTTAAAGGCGTTCTTTACGTCTAGCGTGACCACAGCACAGCAACCTCCTTTATCTCTCGTGTTCATTCCAATGTCCGACACCATTTGGACAGCGTCCACAGTTTCGATTTCCGACAGCAGTCGTTCGTATATGACCCACTCGCAAATTTTCCCCATCGTATTTAGCAGGCATATTGGCCTATAATATGATACCTCTACAATAGATTTATCGTGCTTGGGCAGCACAGCCAGTTTCTGTTGCTTCCACTGCATGGGAAAAGACCTTCCTGTAGGCAGGTAGTAAATGTATCGAAAAATACTTTTGGTATCCCCTTTACCGCCAGCTTAAGTGCTTTATTCGGTATTGCATTCAATCGGGCCGCTTTTTTGTCGTAGATTTTGCGTATGGCTGCCAATACTTCTTCTCTGCTTACTGCCGGCACGTTTTGAGAATCTGCCTGTAGGCCGGTAGGTTCCGCCAAGTTTCTATGAGAATAGCGTTGTGTATCCTGGAGCATCTTCGGACACTTTATTCGAGGAGAATTGTTTTGCTTTATTGTAGTCATAACGGTTTTGTACGCTCCACTCCATGGATAGGAATCGGCCTCGTTACACAGCTTTCTAAAGTGCTCTCTCGCTCTTAGTGATCGCAAGTTGTAGGTTCTTCCCGTATTTGTATTGGTTCTGCAAGTCCTCGTAATCTGCGGTATTTCTCAAGCGCTGGCTACATCGCCAAGTTTTGAGACATTTTGCTAAAGTTCCTGGATTTCTGCACTCCACCAATAATAGTTAAACATTTTAACAAAGTTAATCATCAGATGCCACTAAATTGAGGTCAAATGCGGTTTTAAGGTGTTCATTGTGGGGTTTCGGATATTTAAAAATACCATTGCATGGAGCAAAAAACCAATTCGAAGCGATATTCTTTTGAAAATCTCACAAAAATCATGTATAAATCATCAAGTGGATCAGTAGGTTCCTAGTAGTCGTATACGAGTATTAGGCGTTTTATTTCAAAACAGTTAAAAAGATATACTTATGAAATTTTAATTTTTAAAAAAAATTTTCTCAGATATTCAGGCAAGTTGAAGACGTGGTAGATGCTACCTGATTTCAAATAAATGATTTCGGAATTTCTTGAAACTATTATTTATATTTATGTTTTCATGCCCTTCCTCTATTTTCTGAAAAAAATTTATTATTATTTATTATTATGCTTATATTACTTTCGTTTGATTTTAATTTAATTTTGTTACATGCATTAAAAATGAATTATAAACTAATTTCTCATTTTTAACTCATAAAAACAAGAAACAAGTCTTTGCTAATGCGTGTTTGCTTCATTTTTTACACTAACAGTATGGTTTTTATGCGTTGAGCTAGATAAAAATACCAAATAAAACGTACTTCACTTCAATTCCAATCAACCAGTAGTTGTATAAAAACAAAAAACAAATATATGGAATAAATAAAAGTAAAGTAATCCTACGATTACCCTACTACGGGTCTAGGGATTGAAGTTGGTAGAGAGATTCATTGCAAATATACAATCAATGTAAATACGAGAGTGGATTAATTACTTCCACGACTCACTTTACGCCTGATTAACTTAGGTATATAAAGAGGAGCTAGGTGGACTCAAAGCGCTGTTCCGCATCTAAATCTGAATTCGAACCAGGGACCCCAACCACAAGAACCCAGTGTTCTATTGACAAGGATACTCAAGCTTCAATCGAATAAATAAATTATCTAAATTTCCAAATTAACTCAAATTTTCTAAATTATATGAATTTAATTATGCTTTTCGACCTCTTATTTTTTTTTTACAGAGATATAGTGACTATGACGTTGAAGTTGTTCGAAAAGATGGAATAGTTTTACTGAAGGATATGGCAACAGAAGTGAAAAATTTTATGGATTTCAAAAAGAATGCCGTAATGGTAAGTTCGATTTCAAATTTTTCTACAATAATGAATTAGTTATGTAAGTCTATTGAGTGAAGAGAAGATACGAAGGCCATTAAAATTAACCTTTGTGATATCTTTAGATGGAAGAGATATGTAGATCGATTATATGTTTGGTCTTTGGTAAAATATAACGCAAATTGTCCTTGAAATTTAAAAAATATTGAGCATTGTCAAAGTAGCGCCCAATGTGGGCTGGCAGAGTACATATTTAATGTGTGATGAGTTGATTTTTGAAAGATATTAATAGATACTGTTTTTCTTTGCCAAAACTGATTTGTTTTAATGCCAACAGCCAGTTCAATTTGATCATTACAGTTTAAACCCCATGTATAATGTATATATGACAGTAATGAATTTTGACAAAAAAAAGTTTTATTAGTTCATATCATTTTGTGTGAAAAAATTGTAAATATTGCCTAGTTTTTTTTTTTTTTTAATATTTTAATGGAAGCCATGAGCTCAATTAGTGTCCCAGCTTAAATTGGTTTTCTTTGTGGACATGCTTCAACAATATTTTTGCGATCAGCTCGCAAGTCTTAATTTATTTATAAGAAGCTTATCAATTTTGTGTACTACACAACAAACTAGAGAAGAAAAAAAATTGTATTTGCAAGTTAATACTAAAAGAAATAGGAAATAATAAGAAATAGGAAACAAAAAGATGTCATTGATGCCATTTCAACACTGTACATTAAGCGTCCAATTCAATTTTTTCATAAAAGTAGCTCTGAATCAGATCCGTCAACTTTCGTCTGCAGTTGCAGCTCCAGGATTGTCTGCATCGTTTCTGTGGATCGAAAAAAATCTGAAATCTCCACTTAATACAGAAAATTGGAAAATACGACACAAACAAACAGAAAATACGTTTTCTAGTACGAAGATACTCCTTCGAAGACTTTTCTGTAGTTACATTCAACAATGTAAAGTTCTCTGTCCGTTACAGGACATGACGACATGGTTGCATCAAGTTTTTCCCCGTCATTATTTGCTCACTTTTTTACATTCACACATATCGTCCTGAATCAAACGAAAGTGCAACAAACATTTATCGTCAACATCCTTCGTTTCCATCATCGTACATAGTTGTAAGAAAACGAGTTCAGTAGAAAATGTAAAATCGTGCAACAAATACTAACAACAAGCGATACAATGGCAAGAAGAAAAAAAAACAAAATGGACGACAAACGACAATCTTGATAGCATTTTGAAATACGTACATATGTTAGTAAGGACATGGAAAGAGAATGTCTAGTAGTAACAGACGGCAATGATTTGAGTGGAAAAAAATGCTTGCATGCATTTCGCGTTGCAAGTGTGTTGCATGAGAAAGAAATCGCAGTGTGTCCAAGTAGGACACTAAATGCCCCTTAATGGTGTGTACATAGAAATTCCTTTTGATATTATGTCGTTTTGTTGTTGCTGTCGTTGTTGACTACTGCGATAGAATAGGAGAAGTGCTAAAGGAGTGGAGAGGGGGGTGTTTGTGGTGAGGTGTCGTTAAAGTGGTTCATCCGACAGTTTGTTCAGACTGAGGAATATTTCAAGCTCAGACCATACTGTCAACTTCAAATAACGAACTGATTTTTGCTTTGAAAGATATCTTGAAAGAGTTGCCGGAATGGCTTGATTTCTACTTTGCAGAAAATATTGATGTATTTGGGTTAGTTCGACCACTTAGTTGATGAGGTGGTGGAGGTGTTGATTACATTCTGCTGAGTGGTTTTTTTACTTTTTGGGTTTTCAAGCTTCACTATCTGTTGAAATAGCAATATTAGCTATCAAATCGATAATGACGTTAAGAACCCCAAAACTAAGGGACTTCGATAATCAACTTTTCATAGAGCCTGTGTGTGTGGATTGGGGGTGGGGCACCTGGAACCTCTAAGCACTCAGGCCAAAAGTCCCATTGGACTCACAGCCCCAGCTTACCATAGCTTTCGAGATTTCTTAACAAAATCTAGGATCAATGATAGGGGAAAAGACGCTGTCTTTTACATTCGCGCCATATCACAGCCAAAGCATTGATATCTGAGACGCGCAAACGCTGGGTATTCACAGATGAAATGCTCCGCAGAAACAGCCTCTTCTAGGCAGGATGATTAGACGTCATTCTGTGCAACACCTATTCCGTACATATGGCCTCCTATGCAGTTGTGTCCAGTTAGTATGGTTGTCATGGTTCTGCAAACTTTCCTGTTCTTGTTGAAGAGAAATCCCGCAGCTGCATGGTTAGGCTCTGAAAGGAAAACTTTCGTGTGCTTGGCCACGTCAGAAGACATCCAACTGTCTTTAAGATCATCAACTAGCCATATCTGAAAAATGGCATGTGCAGATGCGGTCGGCAAACCCAAAGCAGGTTCAGAGCCCTGTAGTGAGAGCCTCGGACATTGCTTCACAACGGCGTCTGTAATTTCATTTCCCTCAACACCACAGTGCCCCAATACTCAAAACAGATGCACTCTATTGAATATGGCTCAATTGTGCACTGCATTCTCGGGCAATTTTCGAAGTAGTCAGCGCCATCAGCGCAGCTTGACTATCACTGCAAAGAATGATACGTTTTCCCTCCACTATTTTGCAAGCTCTTAGGATAGTGAATATTGCTACTTCAAAAACAAAAACATGATCTCCGAGAAAAGAGGCCGCTCACGTAGCAGAACTAATGTCATCACAGATACCCAGGCATACAGTCCTTTGCAGCGTGGCTTACTTCTTGTGAGCATACAATAGCTTAACAATAGTTCATTCACCACACTACAGATGCGTACGTGGTCATCGGCCTTATGATTCTTACGTAGATCCACATAACTACACGAGGCTTTAGACCCCATGTGGTGGCAAAAGCTCTCTTCCACAGACCGAGAGCGTTTAAAGCACGAGTAAGCTTAACTTCCACATGATTCTTCCAAGGAAATTTTTTTCTCCAAAACCACTCCAAAATATTTGACTTCATCTGAAAGTTGAAGAGATACACCTTTGATATTAAGAAGCACTAGTTTTGCCAGTTTTCTTTTTCTGGTAAACAAAACAACTTTCGTCTTACCAGGATTCACTCTTAGGCCGTGCCTCGAACACCTACTGTCAATTAGATGCAATACGCGATGTGTATTTCTATGTACATACCACATTCAGATCTTTACTGACTACTAGTGTGCCACATCATCAGCATAAGCCTGCGCGTGTAGTCGTTCTCGTTGCGGTTCGTTTAGCAGGGAGTCAACTAGCATATCCACAAGAGGGATGATAGGACACGCCCTTGAGAACATCCATTTTCTGCCTGCGTTCTCAAGTAGCAGTCGGATCCAGCTTCCAACACCAACAATCATTGCGTCAGCATGGCGTGTATCCACTTAACTAAGACGCCATCTACGCCATGAACTTTCCCAGTTTTATGTAGCTCTACAAAAGGGCGTGCAGTTAAAAGCTCCTTCAATGTCCACAAATAAATCCATCGTATACTCACCATTTGAAATCACTCCCTCAACTTTGGAAACGATAGAATAAAGACTCGACTCCTATGACTTTTCTCGCTCGTACGCATTATGCTCATCATTCAGGGTGTTAGACTTAAGTGCCCTTATGCGTATGTGTCGTTCATCAAGTCTGCATTTCAACAGAAACGAAATTAAGCTGATTGATCTAAAGTTTCTTGGATCTAAATATTTCCCGGTTAAGGTATAATAACTACCGTAACCTGTCGCCAAGGTGATGGAATATATTCTAAGGCTAGGCATGGCTGAAAGATTTCTTTGAAGCCTGCCGCCAAGTGGTCCTTCCTTTAGCATAATCGGATGGGTGCCATTCAGGGCTGCCGACTTGAAATTTTCAAAAGACTTGATTGCATCCAAGTGGTGATTACATATCTAGCTGTGTTTCAATCTTTGGAGCACCCGGAAAGTGAGTCTCAAGTAGAGTCTGTAGAGAGTCCTTTTTGGACTTAGTAAAGTTACTATCCGAGCGTTGTAGAGAGTTAGCCTTAGCTAATTGATTCTTCTCCAGGACTTAGCAAAGACTCTACGTCTCCCATGCACCTTTCAGTCCCTCACAGAATAATCTAAATGAATCCCTATTGAAGATCCTCACCAGATTCTTGTATGTTCTATGCGAGATTCTGTAGGCAGTCCAGTCATCCTCAGTGTTGCTCTTACAAGAAGTTTCGGGGTACTTTTAATGATCTTCTGTAGCTCTCACAGTTTTGCCACATCTACTCTGACTGATCGGGTAGACCTTTTCATAGCTATTTATTACGTCTTTATTCAGTATACTGAACCGGGATTCTATTGACTTTAGGGATTTTATCATACCGCTAGGACGCGCTCTGCCTGCAAGAAGTCGATTGAATTTGGATGTGTTCTTTCATCAAAGGTGTTGGATCCGTGGCTAAAGAGAACACAAAGTAGCGATGATCAGAGAGTGAAAACTCATTCGATGCATGCCGTCCAGTTATAAACCTAACTACTCCAGACGAACATAATGATTCATCAAGAACCGTCCTTCTGTTTTGGGTGACAAATGTGGGAGAGGTTCCAGTGTTTAAAGTCATCAGCCCCGCAAAAGTTATAAAATCAAAGAGTCTGTCTACTCTGGCGTTACATTTGTTGCTGGGCCAAATTGTATGCTGGAAGCTAGCACTGCAGCCCACGAGAAGTTCTAGTCTCTCCGATTGGACCAGGCCCTTCAAGTAATGTATTGAAAGCGAGAGTAAGAAGTTAAAAGGAAAGTAAGCTGAGCCAGCTATCGTGTGTTCCAGCTTGCCATTTTCCCGGTACTGCGTTGATAGGTCCCGCCTTGAAAACTGTCTCAGCATGCAGACCTCGACCAAGTTGATCTTTCATCATAAAAGATCCTTGCCCTCGTGGCTGAACTGACTCTGTAGATTCTGCCGCCTTGAACCCACGGTTTCTGTAGTGTAATGTAAGTAGTATAAGTGTAATGTAGGAGGAAGCTTGTAGTTTTGTCAATTTTTCGCTCGGAAAATAGGATGTAGCCTTATCATGCTGCAAGTTGGTCTGAGTAAATCTTATACCTTTAGGCATAGAAATGTCCAAAATTGAATTCTTTCGATTCCTTTGCGGGAACGTTTGCGTGCAAAAACGCAAGCATCGGCTTTCGCTTTACCCTTTCGTTTCTTCCGTGCACCACCGCGGACAGATTGGGCATCTGTGCTGACCGGCAGTGAGATCTCCGATGTAGCCGGTCCTTCCTCACCTTTCAGCACCGTCGCTGAAGCAACGTCTTCTTCTACAGAGCTTTCAGTGCTTCGCAATGCCCAGTCGCCATGAATTTGCACCCAGTCATAAGTTCAGGACATTTCTATTTCGAACTGGTAGCCTTAGCACCTTTTTTTGCTCCTTCAGGTAGGATCAGATATCCAGTCCCCAGGGAAACACCTGCAGTTATTACTGCATTGGCCTCTCTGTCCACTTTTGCCGGCAGATTGTCTCTTTTGCGCAGTTGCTGCACATGTTTTCAGAGTTCAGAGGAACGAGCACTGTACTACCTGTGGTCATCTCATTTATACTAGCCGGAGTTACCTCCTTTAGTGTATCCCTCCTCATTTTTTGTGAGGATTCGAGAGGAAGCATCCTTTCACCTGGTACGGCCATAGTCTGACTTTCAGCATAAGCTCTACTCGCATTTCCAAAGCCTGTAACCAGAAGGGATGCTATCAGCAAGTTCGAAAACTTGCTGGCCATGGACTCTTCCACGATGGTAGCCTATGAGCTTCCACTGTAACCAGGTTCCGAAATTGCAATCGTACATGAGGTTAGGGCCTGTAAAATATGGGCCCCTGCCACACTGAGTACGCTCAGCACGGGTGAATTTCCATGGCTTCACATCGAAACAAACCCCCATCCACAGGGGGTCAAGTATGCAGCTATGGAGTATGAACATTTTTCATTTTTAAATTGACAGTTAAGATTTGCATTCATCAGGATGCTACCTTTTTAGAATTTCGCTGTACATAATTAATTAAACCATCTATTTTTATATTTACCTATATTTTATACTGCTTTCATTTTCATTTGTTAACTTTAAAAGTATATTTGACATAATCTGATTCCAAAATACTCTTGCAAAGAAAAATGGAAGAAAAATATTTGTCTGGCACCCACAAAGCTTCTAAAACCTTTAACTTGAAAATTAAATGAATATTTTCCTATTCTCTCGCAGACATACATTTACAGAAGAAATTCACGTGGCATTTGAATATCTATCTCTCAGCTTTGTTCAATCTAGCGAAATTGATTGCATGCGTGGGTAACGATATGATGCATAATTTTTGATTCCAATATCTGAGTCAAATATTTGTACTTCGTGTCACGAATAGTCTGATACTGTATTTTGCTGCAATTATATTGGAAATTGAATCAATGATGACTTTTGAAAATTGATGAATTCAAAAATGAAAAAAAATCTTTTTCGCTGTAAGGTGAAAATCCTTTGAATTTACACTCAAATTATTTTCTCATTTGAGTTTGTAACCTTTTCCTTCAATTACCATGGAAATACTTGCTTTGAACTGATAATTAAGAAAAAAATTAATTACGAAACCAGCTACTTGATGACTATTACTTTTTTTTCCATCTTAAATAACACTTAAAAAACTTCAGTGCACACGACTTTTAATTGAAACGATATTGCCGTTGTGTGCTGTGTTGATACTCGTTTCCTAGGAAAAGTCAAAGGTTAGATCCATTGATTAGAGATGGTTCGACTGATGATGGCCGCGATGAGTAGGCTATCATCGTAGGTTCGAGATGGATTGTAGGATGTGTGTAGGTGGTGGTTGATAATTTGAAATGAATAAGCAAATGTTTACTGAATGGAATGTTGATGAACGGAAAGGTTATGAGTTGCAGGATGACTTGTAGGTTTTTGTTTAGTATGAGAAGGGTAGGCTTTAATTTTTTCAATAACTCTACAGGAAGGCATCGTTTATTTATTTATCGTTTATTTAAACTGCCCAATTATGAATTGGATACAATGAAAAACAATGATTGATACATTGATACATAAAAAATAAATAAAATAAGAATTAAATAAAGTAAAGTTGAGTAAAGCAAAATGAAACAAAGTTAGTTTAGCAATCAGCCAAAAGCAGGTGATATGCAATCCATTCAAAATCCATTCAAAACAGGAATAGGAAATAAAATTAAATTGGAATTGTTTTTGCGGGATGATTAAAATTGATCAACTTTTTATTTACATTAAAAATTTTAGTCTACATTGTAAATTCTATTTTGACAAAGTGGTTTCGAAAGTATGCACTGATTCTCATCAGACACCAGCACACAGTGCATACTTGACAATATTCTCTGCTTTGATAAGCTTTAGAAATGATATATGTTGTCTATGCTGATTTATAGACAAGAAGGGAACCATGATCACATTCAATAACCTTTACAAATAAAATTAACTTAATAAAATTAAAATTAAACAAATATTTTACAACGAACCATATTTTTAAAGATGGCAATA
This sequence comes from Nemotelus nigrinus, assembly GCA_947369275.1. Taxonomy (NCBI): domain Eukaryota; kingdom Metazoa; phylum Arthropoda; class Insecta; order Diptera; family Stratiomyidae; genus Nemotelus; species Nemotelus nigrinus. The sequence goes on from OX376375.1 coordinate 61,714,514, forward strand.
GAATGTGGAAGGGGACCTAGTTGAAGACTGTTATGAGGGCGTAAGAGTCGCAAAACAGGAGAGTAGAAGAGAGCATCAGCATGAGTATAAAGTACTTTAAACACAATGCAGAACCTGATTAACCTTACGGGTAGCCGCTCAATGATCAAAGATCTTAAGGAGGATGAAAGGTAACTACGACAGATTTTGAAAAGGAAACAATCTTATGAGCAAACTCTGCGCTGCTCATGGAAAAGATTGTTTTAAAGAGACAAATGTTCATTGTAGGGTAAATACGGAAGATTTTATTTAAAAAGTAAGATGCGTGTAAGTCTCCACTAAACTGATTCAACAGCATCAGGGAGGTATTCAAAGCGAGGACATAATACGTTCAAGTATAGAACCAGCTAGAGTAATAAGCCGGTAAACATAAATAGAAATACTAAATGATTTGTGGTGGGAACGAATCACAAAGCCATCAATCTAAGAAGTCCTTCTAGTGATAGTTGGGACATGTATATTGAATTTCAGTCTGCAGTCACAGGCGGCCCCAAGCTCAGATAAATGTTGTACGGAAAAGAGGATAGTACCGAAATTACCATAAAACACTTGCAAACATTAAGGAACAAAAAGTTTAAGTTAGACTAACCAGAGAGAGCATTCAAATCTTCCAGAAAAAGCAGAAAGTCAGCAGTATTTTTGATCACCCGGAAGTTTTTTAAATCATCTGCACAGAGAAGACAAGATTACTTAAATGCATTGAAATGATCATTGATAGACAGATTGAACAAAAGTGGCCCTAACATGGATCCTTGAGGTAGACCAGAAAAAAGGGAGAATGGTGAGAACGACAAACCAAAGAGGGAGACAACGCAAATGTAATTAGTTAAAAAAATGGAGATCAAAGAAAGCACAGGTTAACGGATGCCATATGGCTTTAGTTTGACAAGAAGCATCGCATGATTAACAGTGTCAAAAGCTTTGGTAAAATCAGTATAAATGACATCAATATTTGCAAGACAAGAAAGAATGGAGATAGGTGGACAGTTAGAAGCAAGGTTACATTCACTCGATTTGAAAATGGGAAAAATGTTATAAAGCTTCCAGGAGGATGGAAATTTATCAGCACAGCGACTGACATTGAATAAGGTGGACCAAAGGACACAAAGGGAAGACGCAAGATTTTGCACAAAATAATTGAAAATACCATCCGGACCAGGGGAACAATTGGAGTGAAGTAGTTCAACTCCAACAGGGTTAGTCGTAACGAAAAACAGACAAGCAAGGAAATCAAAAGAAAAACAGTTAGAAGCAGAATTCGACGGGTAAGCAAAGTAAAAACAGCAAAGAGATTGCAAGTGTCAAGAGAGTTAAAAGCAGTAAAGGCATTAAAATCAGAATGAAGTTTTTAAGGAGCTAACAAAAGAGCCGAAACTTTTAGGGTTATTTCACTTCAAAGAAGATTAAACAGATGAAGAATAGCTGAGCAATGCTAATTTTATTTCGTTCTTGGCAAAGAAACGAAAACGGGAGAAGATAGCATGATCTTTGCTAGATCGAGAATTCAAAAATTTCAAACGCGCAGAATTTCCTTTTTTTTATCCTCGCGGTAAACCAAGGAGGATTACAGGGAAACAGAAGTAAATGGAGAAAAATAACGTAAAATTTCGAAAAAGCACAATCGATATCAAGCCTTTGGAAGTAATTAAACCAATTAATAGAATTCATATCAGCAGACAAGCGATCAAAATTAATTTTTCTTAAAGTTAAATCAAAACATAGTAGTGAATTTAATGCGATTCAAGAAATTGATGAGCAAATTGGCAGAAAAGAGAGGATAATGTGGGTCAGATTGTGTGAAGGGTATTGGAATAGGAGATAGTAAAAAGGAAGAAGACTTAACGCCGGAGAGGATAAGGTCAATAATTTTTTATTAGAATTAGGTAAAAAGTTAAAAGGGGAAAGTGAGCAGGAAGAAAGAAAAGAAGATATTCGGAAAAAAACGGAGTCCCTTTGTACAGAAGGCATATTAAAGTCGCCACAGATGATGACAGTCAACGATATGTGCTGCTTCGAAATGTGGAAAGTTAAGGAAAGAGCTGATCATAAGTCGAGAAGGGTATGTTAGAATGGGTGTATCAGGACGTAACAAACAGCGAAGATTTAGGAGATAAAGAGACACAGACTGTTATACATTCAACATACAATCTGCTTAAAGTTTGCTATTGGAAGAATTAAGCACAGCAATAAGCACGACACCACTATCAGGCTTGTTAGATACTATGCCATAAACATTCGAATAATACATTCTAATAATTCCTACATAATGAGTTCAATTCTCTTGAAGTCTTCGTTACGGTTCGGAGGGAGGATGACATGATTTTTTGTTAGAATTTGGGAAACGATATTGTAAAATAATGGTTAGTGTAGTAAGCTAATGTGAAATTAACAACGATCCTGCAAATGATGCGGTTGCACGTCATCAAGCCACGACAGCTGCAAATGACAACGATATCACGATCCACAATCACGCTGACTTGGAAGAGATCAAACCGCTGAGGGTCGCCATTTCCAAGCACTCAATAATTATTATTTGTAGAAGATGGTCACTTCCATGCTCGAGGTTAATAGGCGGACAATATACGATCAATGATCATTAAATTATCGTCCCACTCGAGATGTTGTCTCGACCACACTTGACGTCATACCTACAAAAGAACAGATAAGTGGAAAGAACTAGCTACTATGTAATCATCCAGATAATACTGGACACCGACTTGCCAAATAACCCACAAGGCAAGGTCACGTAAATGTTCGCCTTGTGTACATATCCATCAGAGCTATGTTAGAATCATGCAATCAGAGGAAAAATCAGATCAGACTTTCACGGTTCGTTTTTACAAAAGAGGGAACCCGCGATATAGAAAAGCAAACCTTTCACACAAAACCAAGCTTGCTCACTTCAAGACTCAACGCTGCTGTCAGTTGTCAGCTGTCAAATGTTTCAACTGATATCAGCTGCCACTGGAATGCCAGGAATCGGGCCACTTAAGAGCGAAACGTCGAAAAAGAAAAGCATTGCCACCTGTGTTCATCTGTACAATGAAGGCGCAATGCCCCGATATAAAGTGCAATGGCCGGGTGTTGCAAATCCTTAAGTGCATGCAATGAACCCGAGCTGAAAAATTCCGCTGGACGAGGGTAGTTGAGACTTCGAGCGAAGTTGCTCGACCACCACAGGTCTCCTTGGAATCTTGCAGGGTAAGTGGTCGGCTGATAAAGAAATTAGATATTGCCTGACAGAATCTTTCCTATTTTTCAAAACTGACTGGGTGTGAACGAATTGGTTGAGAACTGAGGATTGAGAAAGGTGTGGAAAATCAATAAAAGGATTTTCGAGCAGTACGAACATTGATACGATCTCGAGCGTTGAAGTTTATGCGGTGAGGAAGTTGCGGAAAAGGGAATGAACGGGAAAGGAAAAAAGGGCCCCGACGAAGGGTCCAACGCGTTAAATTGAATACTCTAATAGTAGTAACACCGGGTCAGTTAGTTTTAAGGGTAGTCAAAAGATTAATTTTGAAAAATTCAGGTATTCTGGTGGAATCTACAGCTAGAAATTATGAGTCTACCATGAATGGTAGCGCAAGACCGAATTATGTGTTAAAAAAGTGAAACAAAACAGTGTGAAAAATTGAAAAATTCTGTTTGAATTGATTTGACTAACTACTTTCAATTGTAAGTCCGGACATAACCGTCGTATCTTCTCGTTTCGAGCGACGGCAGTCTAAGTGGCAATTTTAAGACAAAGCGAGCGGTGCCCCACCCACTCCGTTCTTTGTGAGAGAAGGCCACTCCAGATTGCCACCCTTGTGTCCCAGGCAGGAATCAAGGGTTCCACGCGGTCACTCAAATTGGAGGTAACATCTTTCTTTATTTAGTTCGCATATACATACATATACTGCTCTCCAACCTACATTTGATTTCTGTGCATCTACATGCTGTTGCTATTCGATAAGAACAATTTTCTGCTTCAGTATATTTAAAGCTTTCATCATACATGCAATTACCCTCAAGCTCATAACCAAACGATTATATACATATACTACTCAATTTAGGGTGAAAAATTCCACCAGGATTCACTTTGGCTAGGTAAAATTAAAGACTACATTTTCTGGCCCTATTGACCATGTTCGAGGGTGATTCCTGGTATTGTATTCAACTGAATAAAAAATCTCTACCCACAGAGCCTCGAAATGCAAATGGTAAATCTACTCTAATAGTAAACGACTGGCAAACCACCTCTAGTGTAACTCTGCATGCAGGAGTAATGTTGAAGGTGCACGAGCTCAATGAATTGTTTTTTTTCAATTCTCAGTATTGTTGGAATCACTTTCACCTGAGGTGTTCCATTGAAAATGGTCGGAGCAGTTTCTCTTCCCATGATCGATTCGCTACATACAAGCTTTTGTTCTGCTACCGACAAACACCGGTGTAAAGTGCACATTTCGTGCACTGCTGGTCAACACGTGAAAGACTTAATAGCCTAGGAAGGAACCGCTTTAGCACCTTTTCATAATGGTTTCATCGATTGCATCTGCCCTATTGTTGAAGTGGTCGTTTTTTTGCTCATTAACTCGTTAGCAACGTTTCGATGATTCTTATTTTGAATTGACTGTGAATGCAAAGTGGAATATTCTATGTTTTGGCAGGCTTTTTGGGCTCTGTTTGTAGTATATGTGGTAAAAGTGAAATAAACGTTTTTCATAGAACGCAAAATTTCCAGTCCTACACAGACTGTTATCAGTATGCATATAAACAAGAGAAAACTTATGGTCTCTTTTAACGATAATAATCAAATAGCTTTGACTTTTCATTGAAACTTGATCAAACGCTGTACAAGAGAAATATTTTTTGATTGCCAGGTTCAATAGTGCTAAATTATAACAGTAGTTTGTCAGCATATACAGTGTACCAATAATGTCTTCGTACAGCAGCTATTTGAAACTTAAGTGTTGCAAGAAATTTGAAAAAGTTTTGATGCGGATTTATTCATTAAACATTTTGATTTAATTTGGGAACAAAAACCAATCGATTTGAATTATTCATTTCAAATTTATTAACTAATAACAAAACAACGTCAACAATTTGCCTCCAATAAAGTCTTCGAACACTTACGAAACAGTTTATGAAAAATCTTAAAAACTATAGATACATTTTTTGTTAATATTTAGTTGGGTAGCCTTTGTTTTTAATCACGGCTTTAAGGTAGTGTGGCATTGATTCTATAAGTTTTTTTCATAGCGTGGCTCTGTTTTCGCCCATTCCTGCTGAAGAGCCTGTTTGAACTTAGGCTTCGAGCTAATATGATGAGTCCTGATCCTTTTTTCCAGCATGTTCCATATGTGCTCAATGGGATTGAGATCAGAACTTTGCGGTGGTGTTTTAAGCAAATGTGGAGTTTTGTACGCCAAGAACATCCTAGTATTATGAAGCCATGTGCTATCATGATCTTATTGAAAGTAAAAATCCTTTTATACACCCAAATTTTCGGCACTTGGCTTCAAATTTCTCTTGAAAATTTCAATATATGCCGGATCATCGGGCATATATAGCTGCGATTTACTTGACTTACCAGAGGTGTATGAGACTTAAATCTGTAAAACACGATGGTGTTGGAGTAATGGTATGGGGCTGTATGGCTGCCAGCGGCGTTGGAAACTTAGAAATAATTCAAGGAATCATGGATCATCGGACATATATTGAAATTTTTAAGAGAAATTTGAAGCCAAATGAGCTTTTGTTCTGTTTGTGAAAAAGGCACTAGATCAGGTGATGATTTTGTTCCTTGTTACAAATGCAGCAGACCTCAACATTCTTCATGCGCCCAGCTCTCAAGGACCGCAATCTCGTCGTTGAAGTCATCACCCAGCAAAGTTATATTTATATGTAACCGTTATACAAGTAAGGAGTCACAGTGGAACGTGTTATTGAACGATGTCGCTGTGCTAAAGGTTTTGAAAGGCGAGGTCACTCGATGTCAAATCGCAGCAATAGAAAGTGAAATAACAGCCGTAAAACACACATTTCGGCCATTATCACTTAACATCAATCATTTTGTAATTAAATTAGAAGAGGGAAGATGTAGATCCGCGAATGTCATTATTCATGGTTTACCTGAAAGCGCAGCAAGTGTAGATCATGCTTAACAATTAGATGTAGTAAACACTCTTCTACAGCCTGCGAGTCTAGCTGCATGGGATCTGAAGGTAATTCGCTTGAGCCGGTTAAAGCTTAATTATAATCGTCTATTAAAGGTCGTTACCAAAGACTGCGACACGGCACTAAAACTCGTTACTAAGAAGCGTCTTCATCGGGATTACTTCAATTTCAAGGACGTAAATTTAGTATCCAACCTTACTTTAATGCAGAGGAATCACTTGAAAAAACTGAAAGATTATCTGGAAGAGCTTCGTTAAACTGTAGAATGAAAAATGTCAATGGTTACAATAAAAACCGAATACGAGCTTGACAGTTTACTATCAGAACATACGCGCAATCAACACAAAACTTCAAGATCTACGGAATGCAATTCTGTTAGCGCAGTCTGACGTAATGATATTCACGGAAACATGGCTAAAGCTGGAATTCTTTACAAATTAATTAGGACTTGAATATTTTACTGTGTATAGGCGCGTTGGAGATCATTTTACTTCTGAAAAGCTTAGAGGTGGCGGAGTGTTGATTGATATACGATAGTTTTTTTGTGTTGTCCACATTTTTTGAAACGTCTTATTTTCCGTACATAAATAAAATCAAAAATATCGCATCAAGTTGAAGATGCAATAAGTTAACGTTTAGCCAGTTTTCTAATTTATTCCAGCATTACTTCAACCATGAGATCCATACCACCACTTGTTTCAAAGTACAATAGCGACACACTTTTAGCACAACTTGTCACCCAAACATTTGTAACAGCAACAACGGACCCAAACAATGCTCACCAAACTGAAAAAAAAAACATTAGCCATTCAAGTAAAAAACAGCATACTTTCATCTTTTGCCACCACTCCAGACGAGACCCTAAATCCTCATCATCATCAGGTTTATAAATTTCGGAAACAAATACAACCATTACATTCGATCATTTTTATTCACTAAAACTCCATGCCAAGCCTTTTTCTTCCCTCTTAAATATCCACTCGCCAACTTGAATCCTCGAAACCCAAGAAAGCACTTCGAACGACAGAACAGCACCAACAAACACAAATGAAAAACTCATCAGAATCATCCCTGAGAAGAGGCCAAACAGCAGATACTAAGCATAACCGAAACCTTCAAACCCGGAAAAGCTTTTCGCTATTTCCTTCGACTTTTTCTCGCGAAAGAGCTGAAAGAGATCCAAACAAATGGAAAATCTTTCGATTCGTCCTTCTTTGTCCTACTCTCGCTCCACGTGCGTCCACACTGCTGTACCCCCAGAAATTTCGCTATACACACTATTGAACCGTTCTTCGTCGACTCTTCTACATACATGCGTGCATATAAAATTTGCGGATGTCATTTGAACCCAAAGGAAAAGTTCCCAAATGAACACAAGGTGCTCGATTAGGATACTGAAAGTTCGATAAATCAATAAATTCAAGATTTCAGGGGCCCTTTCATGATGATGCGATGCGGTCTTTTCGCGTTGTTGTTGTTCTTGTTGCTATCGTTGTTCTGGCAGAGAGCAGGAGGGCAGATCAAAGGACGATTTCGTTTTCCTGCTTTCTTCGAAATTTTCGTGAGGATTTCCGAATCAGAGGTTTAAGTTTTGGCTGTCGCTTTGTATTGTAACTGCGGGCGATTATTAATTTTTGTTAAAAGTTGTTCTACGAATGGATTTTGGTAATGGTTGCCAGGATTATAATTCGTTAAGTGTTTTGCGAGATATTAAAGATGTATATTGTGAACTGGACTGAAATTATGAAGAATGGATGTTCAACACAGAGAATTATTGAAGAAAATTTATAGAAAAATTAAAAAAAACACTTTTTAAGCTGTCAGAACACAACAACTTTACAATTTTTGCTGAATTTTATTATTTTTAACATTGGTTTGACAGATTGTTTGATGATTATGATATTGAATTGCATAAATCTTAATAATTTTTTGATAAAAATCAAATTCACACCATGCATTCACCGAATCATTATTCAAATTTCGAGTGAACATTCTTCTCGACAAACTCATTTCCTATGAATTAAGCTATTTCAAATTGCTTTTCGTAAACTTTCTAACATTTCTGCTAGCAACGTCGATGCAACAAACATTCATCACACTGTCTCTGAATGCAATTTACTCTTAAGCACATTACTTCTAGTTCGCACTAAACCTATTATATGATCCCTTTTTACTTTATCAGTGTTCAACGCTTAAAATTATGACGAATTCAACCTATTTGTTTCTTCAGTTTCTTGCGTGCAAAGTGCAACCAAGTACTTATCAAAGCTCACCTCAAACATATATGGCACGATTTCACCCCACACATTGTAGTAAATGCATGAAAACGATTTCGTTTGCATCCTAGTTATTGTTATTATGAGACTTGTGAGATATCTTCATATGAAAGCAAAGTAAAGAGTCTGGATGAAGAAGATGTAAGGTATCAAGGCCAGAAAATGCGAAGATGACAGTGAAGAAGAAATACCACAACGAGAATAATATGCCACACCCGAGAACTGAATGCACAAATATCGAATCGGCATTGGAAGCAGTGGTAACGGTGCAGTAATAACAATAAAAATACCGGCTATAGCCATTATCCGACAGAAATATTATCATCTTCATATGAAATGCTACTCAAAAAGTTTGTCCTAATGAAACCGAAATATGATAACGTCTAGCAACTAGCCTAAGTTTCTCACTTTCGTTTCATATATTGCAAGCACAGCGAAAAACACAAACTCGAAGGGCTGAAGAAAACAGTGTGTTTCTTTCTTTGCTACAGATTCACCCTTTTGCTATGATTGTATTTGTCAAAGAAGTTATTTTGACAGGAGTGTTGGAAACATGAGAATATTTCTAAGTAAGATGAACAGGATCGTAAGAAAAAAAAATTACTTATGAAATAATTGTTGCCACTACAGTGATTTGAGAAGGTCTAAATCCTTTTCAGTTATTCTTGTTCCCAGGGTGCTAGCGATGGGTTCCCTTGAATGACGTTTTTTCAGGCGTAGATGAGCATTGCCTACATCGCACAACATCTTCTTAAAGGACCTGCGACCTTTTCGCTGCAACCTTTCTGATCTATGCTCTGATTTACCTTAAGAGTAGTCTCAGGCATAGGCGTGTTCAGGACTTTAAATTAGAAGGAGCAAGCACCAGGAGTCAGCACACTTTCCTTAATTTTCATTGCAGTACTGTGGAAGCGCAAAAATGAAATTGTGTTTATCAAAAGCATTTACGCAATTAAGGTGGCTATTGCTCTCCTTTGCTCCTTTTTGTGCACGCCACTGGTCTCAGAACTAAAATGCATACGTGGCAGATAACTATAACTGTTAATTGGGACTTAATGATTTCAAACTCAAGCCTCAAGCAGGAGAGATTTTAATGCACAAACTCACACAATGCTACGATACTCCTAGGATCACTGTTTTTCAGTTCCTAAGTTTGCTCTTTCGAAAAGCCACCGCAAAAAGTGAATTAAAGGTGCAAAATCTGCAGCAGTTTTGGGCCAAATCCTGCCCACTGAAATAGGAAGGCAAAACTTCAGTCAGTCGTAGCTTTTGTTTTGTAAAATGATGTTTGTAAGTGAAACAACTAGTAAAGGGCTGACTTATAGACTTTGAACAGCCACTACCACAACAGATTATTACGCCCGACCTGTTACCCTCTGCGTGGCATTGTGTGCCGATTATTCACCGGGGTCGTAGGTTATTTGGAGGGACAGGTTAAGCTCTAGCTGCGTCAGGTATCTAGTAAACAATGGCCAGCACAAAAAAAAAACCTGTAGGAAGACGGGATATGGAGCTCACCAGCCCATGGCTCCACTGAACCTAAAAATCTTCGGGTTTAGCAACCCATAATTAATAATCCTTAATCCTTCACCATTCACAGATAAAACGAAAACCAAAAAGTTTAATTAAAAAAAAAAAACAAAAAAACAAACATAATATTTGAAAATTCGAATCGAATAAAAATATACAAACAAAAAACCATAAATAAATCTTTAAATCATGAAAAATAAAGCTATAAAAAATATCTTGAAATAATGACAAAACTAAGTAAATTTTTTACTGATATAAATCCGGGCGACGGTTGACCATTGTTGTGGATATGGATCTCTGCGATGCTGTAAATTTTATAAAATTGGCAATAAAAGTATTCAGGAAAAAACAAGGTGTGAAATTGAAGCAATGCAGCAATGAGATGTGAGATTTCGTAGTGATTTGAATACGATTTCATTTGAATACCAATTTAAACTAAATGTTCATTAAAAGGCGAAGATTATAGAATAGTTCTTTGTTTTTCAGCAGCTGTCAGCTTCCAAATCTGTTCAGCTGTTCAGTTTTGAAAGCATATGTACCAAATTCAATTCGGTTTTGATCGCTTTCAATCACTTATTTCAATCACTTTCTCAATTTCTTATTTAGTTTATTTAACCATTCCAAATTCTGAAGTTTGACGATTCAAACTTCAATCGTCAGTTATTAGTTACTTCCTCTCGCAACTGTTTCGCACCTTTGCTTAGAGTGCCAGCTTGATTATCCAAACCGATTTATCACGATAATAAGTTACCATTCGAAACTAGCAAACACTTTTCACATCAGTTCCATGTCCTTCCAGAGTACCATTGCTTTTGAATTTGCCTGAAACTTTGCTCCAAACTGATGTAATAGCATCGAAACTGGCAGATATCAGATATTGTGTACATGATGTCTACGCCACTTGCCGGATCGTTCGGGTGTGACCATCCGATAATAAGGTTTTTGTGATCCAATCATCGAATAATTTTATCTTCACCGCATGTGGCAGATGCATTGCCTCACGAAAGCCATGCAGCACTCTAAAGTTTGCTTTTGTGTCCTTGAACGATGTGCAGCTCTACTACTTTGCCCATTTTTGTCTTCTACTTGTTATTTTAGATTTAGCAATCACACTCCATCACACCGCAGAAATTGTTTTAACTGTTCGACTTGGAAGCTGTTTAGTTGAACACTTACGGCATCAGCTACTGCTGTCACTGCAAGTTGAATATCACTTGTGCTCGCCGATCAGTCGACTTACCCACAACTCACAGAAATTGGTTCCAAGTATCGGTTGTAGCAAGAAGCCGTTGCCGATATCAACCACTCAGCTGAACCTCAATGCTGCACAGCATATGCTGGCAGCATCCAACATTTCTTGTGGCCTGATAACGCAGGCGATGCAAATATTGTTGCGAATCATTTGTGAACCAATGAACCAGCCACAATGTAGTTGGATATGCAACAATTAAACGCATTTACTCAGCCTATTTTGGGTGACACGGTAATGTATTGGACTGTTGCATGCCGCATTGCATTTATGTATTTGCGTATTTGCGTGTATGTGTGGTTCAATCTCGCGGCGAGTTTGCTTTGCAGCAATCGTGGGGACGACTTATACCCTGATGTGTGATCTGATAGGAAAAAAGAGTGAGAAAAAAATTGAAAAATAAAAAAAAAAACAAAAAAAAAACAACTAACTACTTACTGCTCTTTTCCATATTTAAATGTCATTATGTCTTTTCAAAGCCGATTATTTCTTTGAAAAGAGGTAATTACTGACTACAAATAAATCTATGCCTACTTGTAAGCCTAACCCTAACCTAAAAGCTAATCGTTACGTCATCTCGATGTTTATGCTTTTTAAGATGAGATAATAATGTGAGAAAAAAAACAAAGAAAAGAAATACTAACCTAAACATTACATCCTCCCAAAGTTAAGGAACTGCTAAAACTTTGAAAGAAGGCAATAATTCTAATAAATATAGCTAATTTAACCTTGAAGTAAGCAATGTTTCTTCATAAAATTAATCCTAACTTTGAAAGGATACAATATATCTAAAAAAATCTAGTTCTAAATCCTAAATCCTAATCATTACACCTTCTCAAGGCCAATGCACCACCAACCAAACCCATAAACTTTGAGAGAAGATGATAATTTTGAAAGCTAAACTAAGCTCAGGATAAGTTATCATCAAAGCTACTTGATTAGACTAACTTTGGAATGAGACTATAGCGCACCTAATTAAATCTTAATCCTAGACGTGAAACCAACATTGCGTCTTCTTTGAAAAGAGACAATAATGATAACACCTCATGCTAAACCTAACAAATTAAAAATAGATTCAAAAAAACAAATTGTAGTATTAGCCCAGTGAAATCCGACATAAAAAAGGCGAAACTTCGGAAAAATTAGGGGAAAGCTCACTTTTCCGTCTACCCTGGAGTGTGGTAGATAAGTTTGTTTACATGTTTTTTACATGCGCCTCTTAAACATAGAAAAACAAACTCACAAATATTCCAAGTCGTAATCAAAATCGGATAATATCAACATTCCGTTGAGCAAGAGGATGCTGTTAGTAGCAAATGTTTAGATCCATATATCTCAAAAACGGTTATGGTTACAAAAAAAGTTATAAAATTTTTTTTGTTGGAAATTTTTTAAGCTACAAATTTGTCATACATTGTTTTTCTAAAGACGTGACCGTTACTGAGATATTTAGGAAAGGTCACTTTTGGTGACCTTTGACCCCGTATAAAAAGTAACGCAGCACTCGGATCGATGGGGACTTTCGACATTTTGTTCAACACGTCAATACCAAATTTCACACTAAAATTCAGCTTTCTCCTAATTTTTCGGAAACACCATGTTAAATTTCTCCGGACTATATTTAAAACACAAAAAAAAACTTAATTCAAACTCGTGGTTTGAGAACAGCGTTGCCAGGAAAAAATACAAAGAGTCTTGAGCAGTTTTTTCAGAAAATCTGGAGAAATCTTGGAATTTTAGTTTCAATAAAAAAACTTAGCTTAGTTTCAGTAAAAACGAGATCGTTTCAATAAAAATCATTTATTTCAGCATAAAAAACAATGCATGACAAAAAAATAATTCATAACACTTATTATCAGCGTACTATGATTATGTTTTAATATGTATTTTCCGAAAATATTATTGATTTAAGGGTTTCAGTTAATTCTATACCTGCATACGTTTCATTTCTGATTTTAAATATTCTTTAGACAAAAGTATGCCACTTAAGGCGGCTTTAGATATGCGGTGTTTGTCAAACACCTCCTATTCGCCAAATACCGAACACCTAGTCAAGTCATTTGGCTTGGTGCTTGCGGAATGACAAGCACAGTGAATTAGATATTCGGGGATTGCCGAATGTTTGCCAAAACTGGAACATGTACGAGCTGCTCGTCGTTGTTCCCTCCCGCAATTTTTTTGTGAAAAAACGAAATATTTGCTGCATCTCTGAGCATTAATAATTAATTATATTTATATCTTTAAACATGGATTTAAATATGGATGTTGATTCAGTAGATTCAGCTGACATTATATGTAATTATAAATACCGAATGTGTAAAGCGGGGATCCGAACATACCCAAACACAGTGCTCGTCTACTTTGATGTTTGTTGAAAGTTCGACAAACTACGGGAATAGCGAGCACCCGAATGTTTGTGCTTGGCCTAGGGCAAGCACTAGACGAGCAACCCAACCACACATGCGAAGTTTGCCAAACTAGGTGCTCGGTATTTGACAAACACCGCATATCTAAAGCCGCCTTTAGAGTATTTATTTGCATTCGATTGTTTGTTTTTTTTTCGTTTATTGAGATTTATTTGAGAGAAAGTTCTTTCTACACACGCGGAAGTATTGGATAAGGATAATAGGTAAAAAACAAGAGAACTCAAAATTGGGAAAGCAGGCTTGCGTTCTCATGATTCAATTGTTGCCACTTGTTTCCAAAATAACTTAGCATTGCCGGTTTTGCAATTTGTGAATTTCATATTTCTCAGCTCCCATGACTGTGAATCCATGTATATTCTGCAATTCTGATATTTTATAGTTTGTGAAACATTGACAAAGTGCGTTAGTTCAAGGTTGTCTTTTCGAAACAACATTTTCAGGATCCATGAAACTGGTACTGACATAGTTGGTTCACAAGCACAACATAATTTTGAACAGTGCGCTCTAAATACTAAAATGTAATCTTTGAGTCCATTTAACTAGGCATTCACTGTTCCTCCAAGTAAAGGTTATCCTATGGTAAAAATTACATTTCAATTAAATATTTAACATCATCTATTTTGGTTTTCTTTTAGTAGTCCCTTTGAATATAATTATTGAGTATTATATTCGTTAATCTTGTTATTTCCAAATTAAGCCAAAATATTTTTGGGGGTTCACTTTGAAAGAGCTTATTTAATTGTATAATTCGACAAAGAGCTTGCCGCAGTCTGAGCTTTTCAAACTCTGTACTTTTTTGTTTGATATTGATTTTTCCAAACTTTTACTTAAACATTTATAATATAAAAGTTTCAGTATGAGTGTAAGTAAAAAAATCTGGAAATTTTGAATAAAGTCTGGGTATCTGGAAAACGTTGTGAAAGTCTGGCAATCTCCAGACTTAAATCTGAATCTAGCATCACTGATTGAGAGACTCAAGGCCCATGGTGCTGAGGTCTGACAGGCTGTTTAGACCGGAAATGCTGCGAGCGAATACTGCTAGATAAAGGTATATTGCCAGCTTATAAGCTGGGAGATTTGGAGGTGTTTTGATTGCTAGAACAGAGACTGCCTAGTTTGAGGTTAATAGACGCAGTTTAAGATGACCCAAATAAAAATAATAAATACAATAATATCATAATAATTTGCTTAAATCAAAACCTCAAAATTAAAAAAAACTTTACCCAACAAATTTCAATTAACCTTATACTAAAATAAACGAAAGCTTATTTTGAAAAATATTGTAAGGTACTTAGCCTCCCAAAATCAATAAAAGAATACCTAAATGAAACTTAATATCAACCTTATACAGAAAAAATATCAAACACCTAAACCACGTAAAATATTCAATGTCAAAATTCGAAATTAGTAAATGAATAAATCAAATCCAAAACACATGAAAATATTTCATATATAAATGGTTCAGTTAAACCGAGTTTCAGTATGTACAAAAGGAAAGGGAGGTAAAAAATTGGGAAAAGAAAATATATCAAAAAGTAAAGCAAGGTATACATTAATTTCAGTTGAAGCAATCCAGAAGATGCCAGAAGGGGACACCCAAAGTCACGCGGAGGGTAACATGTCGGGCTAAATAATCTGTTGTGGTTGCTACTGTTCACAATTGTTTTGCAACAAATTTCGCCCAAATAACTTTGGCTTTTCATTACATTTTAATGTTATTTCGGTTTTAGTTTTTATATAACCACATTCGCATCTTGTAACATCTTTGAACTCACCGGAAGAAAAACCGATAACTATCCAAAACTATGTGAACACTCGAAAACATGAATGACATTTTCAAATGCGGGTTTCAAAAGCTAACCAATAATTCAATAGTTCAAATCAATCTAATTTAACCAAACATACAAAACAACTAAACCTTAAATCACGTTTCGAGTATTTTTTATTAGTTTCCTGGTGCTCATTTTTGGTGGCATCATTCTGAAGATCGCATTTGTCATAAATTAAACTGCTCTCTTGCTCTCTCTCTCTCTGTCGCTCTTCTCTTTTTACTCTTAGTTGTCCCTGAAGCTTCGAGTGGCGTCGGGAGCATGTCTGACCATCACTTCATCGGCATTATTGAGGGAGTGAATCTATAAACATTTGTAGATAGTCAACACAACAACAATATATGCGCCTAAAACCCCATTCATACACCGCCATAGCATCATCGTCTATTTTCAGCATAACGCAAATAAGCGAATCGGCGGCGTCCCTGTAGTAAGCCCACATTGTGTGCCATAAATCTAAATACTCACAGTTTTACCGGCAAGCGAGAAAAAAGGAATTTCGTGTGCCTTCAAGGACTGTCAAGGGTGTGTTATTGTTTTTGATTGATTGCCTCACAATGACGAGGCAGAAAATGATGTATGGAATCGAGCGAGAGGTGAAGTGTCCCCTTTTGTCACAGGAGTGGTGAAGGTGGTTGAATGAAAGTCAGTGCCAATGGAGGAGTGAAACAAAAGCGAAAGGAGGTCGAAAAAATAAATGAAACACGGAAAAACTAAGAGAATAGAAACTGACGGAAGCATAATGGTGAATTTGAACAGTTTTTCTTTCGATTCTGTTGTTTTGTTCGTCATCGATGTCGCTGTTGTTGTCGATAGCTGGGCCGGTGGACAAATGTGTCGGGATGTGATTTTATCGACTTTACTTTGTTATTTCTTCCAATCACCACGGAGAGCGAACGCACACTGACTCTTTCATATTGTTCCTTCCCTTCGATCCCTGTTCTATTAACTCAACGGTGACTCGTTCGCCTATTGATGACAACTGACAAATTATCGAATTGAATTTCCATTGAATTTTATTTACTTCTCGGCATTCACGACTTGCCAGATTGGATTTAAGTTTGAAAGATGGATTGTGTAGAAGTTTGATGAAGAAAAGAGAAAAAATGGTGAGAGAGTAACGGAATAGGATTGAAGTTGTTGGTTTTGAATGATTATTCGAAATGATAGAATTTTTACAGATGGGAGTGCAATTTACTTTTGGTATGGAAATACCATACTTTAATACGCGTAAGCATCTGTTTACTATAAGTGAGTAAATATGGATTGAAAATACTTTGTTTATGGCTACATAAATCAAAAATTGGCTAAAAACATTACCGAATTCCAAAAATAACAAAGTTGTAATAATTGCGCCCAGTGTGGGCCAAGATAGTACAAAATTCACCAAAAACTCCACTTTCGTGCGTAGTTGAATACTAATACCTGCATGTAAACACGTTGATATAAATGTCAATTCGGAAACTTGATTAATGTCTGAGATGTTCCCTTCCAACAAAAAAAAACACTCAAATTTTCTTAAAACTGACCATGTCAAAAACATAATACTTGAGCACAAATTGTAATAATCTCCCGTATTCTCATCCCCCGTAAGAATCAATGTTACTCCTAATGCCTAGAAATCAATCACTCTTCTTGAAACAGCCACCAGCATTATCTAACCGAGTCCAAATTGTCTTACACACAACTTCAATATACTCCATTTAGGATAATGCTGAGCATTTTATTTTTATGGTTCTCTTAACTAAAGCGGATTATAAATCACAGCTAGCAGTAGTATTACATGCATGCACACTACATTCGAAGCGAATACATAAAATTGGATCCTTTGACAATTTTTACGCATTAAATATGGTCCGAGCCGAAGCTTGTTCTGAGTTGGTTTCGCTTGTTCCGATAGGCTGGCTGTGTCTTAAGAACTCGACTCTTTGAAAAGAAAACCGGACGATTGAAATCATCAGCGTGAAGACTTGAAATCTTCGATACAAAGCGAAAAGCGTAAAGTTCCTGTAAGTAGTAAAGACATGTATACTAGAAAAGATTAAGTCCCGAACAAATCGTCCTTAATTCCTCTTAATCCACATTTGGGCTTGCCAAGCAGTAGCAGCAATATGAGCCTATAAGCAAACCATTCCGAGCTGTGTTTTTTGTTTGGTTGAGGTTTCGGGCATGAAATTGAAAACGAACAAAAACCTGGACGAGAGCAGCAAAAAGTCGATTTTCGTTCAAAGTAAAAACGATAAGTCCAATGAACCCGTACGGAAAGCCGTGTATGCCACCACTTCGACCATCACTGCAAAATCGGGTCGTAAAACAAAAAACAGTCAAATCGTTATTTGAAGTGGTCACCTCTGAGAGTCCGGATGCCGACGAGGTGGCCGGTTGTTTTTTCTCGAGGATTGTAGAGGACAACATCACAACAGTAGGCATAAGGCCGAGACTCCGTTCGTATTGCTGCTTCAGCGATGCCCGAGGGTAGTTGGAGCTCTGGTCGACGAGACGATTATTTCTGGAGACAAGAGTACGTTGGGGATGAGTATGGGTGACTGGCGGAATCTGACCGTTCAGTGACCACCGTTTCGGGAAAACTTTTGACCGATAAAGTGTACCTAGATGAGATTCTTTCTTGGGTAGCATCGACCGTTATGCTTTAGATATGTACACATATGCTTGTTAGTCAACTAAGGATTAATATAGTCATGGAGAGGTAGACTTTGAGTTTAGAGGGTGAATTTATATGATGCAAGCTAGGGGTGGGTGTGTAGAATAAGGAAGTGTGGTTGGAAAACATATACATAAATGCGTCTGTACGAGTGAGGTTATGACGAAGAATATAAGTGCGTGCCTACGGGAAAATAAATTGGGTCGAATTTATTCAAATTTTTGTTTTGAGGTTGTTAGTAGGAAATTATATATTTTTGGAACATGTGTTTCGTAACTTTAAGCTGATTTTGATTTACCAAAATCCTTTGAAGGCAAAAGAGATGAAATTATGATTAACATCTATCTGAGTAAATAAATAGGTTTATTTCGCATAGCTTTTAAAGTACGAAATGGACGTGTGAAAACATGACAACTTCACTAACTGATCATGGTATAAACTGTAAAATGTGTTGTGAAAATGTCAAGACATGCACATTTTTTTTACTACATTTGGATTAGTGTTAAATTGGTTTTTCGTGTCTTTTTTTGGAAATTTTGTTATTATGGGAAATAAAATTGAATGGTTTTGATTTTTTAGTATGCTATTATTAGCACCGTAAATACACAAAAAAAAGTTTGCTCAGAAAAAGGCACATGACTGACCTTGGTAATTTCGGATCTTAAAAAAACTCTAATCGATTGAAAAAAAACGATAAGGAATCAGATACGGGTGTTAAAAATTCTTCTTGATTATCAAAAGCTACCAAAATGAAATAAAAATGAATCATTTAGGCCTTTTGTAATTTTCCAGAGAACTATTGAGTGCATATGAAAAAACACATCCTATGTGCACTCAATAGTGAAAAACTGATCTTGCAGTATTTCGGAGCCTAGAATCCTTGGCTAAAATCGAAATTAAGCAGGCAATGCACGATTACTTTGCTAGCGTGGAGTCATCTATTTCTTCGTGCAATACTAAACCTTTTTGGTCATATATTTGGTCTTGGCAGAAAAATACTTCAATCTCGAACCAAATATCTTTCAACGGCTCAACCTCTTCATCTCCGCAAGATTTATGTGAGTTTTTTCAAACTTCTTTTGTTCCTCCTTTAAAAGTTTTTTCTCTCCTGTACATCTCCTTGATTTTCCTTGCCGTCCTCCTCCTTTTTCTTTTATCCTTACTAATCCGATTGAAGCTGAGAACTTATTGGTCAGCGTTGATCAGCATTTTGGTGATGGTTCTGATTGTATTCCCGATTTCTATGCGTGGTCTATGCCTTCCTCATTGTGCGTCCCCCTTTCTATCCTCTTCAATTTGAGCTTATCTCCCGGTGTTTTTCCCTCTGCCTGGAAAATTTTGAATATTCATTTGTCCAATTTTCAAATCTGGCGATGCTTCCTCCGTCTCCAATTATCGTTCTATTTCTTTTCTCCCTTGTTTGAGTAAAATTATTTAAAAAATTGTCTTGTCTAGAATGTATCCCATGACTCATTCTATCCTAGCTCGCGAACAGTATGGGTTTGTGAGCGGTAAGTCTACATTGGCTAACCTCATCCTCTTCTCAAGCACAATTACCCTTGCCTTAGATCGTCAGCAAAAAGTTTACATAGTGTACGCTGGTTTTTTTAAAGCCTTTGATACTGACAATAAAGTTACCTCCACTCCTTTCTTGGTTTTCGTCCTACTTCAGTAATCATGACTGCAAAGTTACTGGTAACAACCTCTTCTCTTCTTCTTTTCATCCTTCTTCTGGTGTTCTACAAGGGTATATCATTGGTCCTTAACTTTTCTTGATTTTTAATTTTTGATTTGAAATTGTTCATACTCATCAGGTCAGCTAGTGACTGCAATATTCTCTAGAATGATCTATGTGCTCTTCTCAATTGGTGCAACTGCAATTCCCTGTCCGTAAATGTTAGCTAATGTAAACATATGACCTTTTCTCTGAAATTATCTCCTATTTCTTTCTTTTATTCATTTTCCACCAATTGCCTGTCATCCGGTAATCTATTCAGAGACTTTTGATCCTAAATTGATAGTTAATTTCTATATTGGGGAAGTCACCTCTAAAGCTTCCCGAGGGCCTGAATTGGAACTTCGCTCTGACTCTAAACTTAATGTTAGTTCGTTGTGTATTCGAATAAGCTTGTCAAGTATGGTCTCCACGTTTCTTATACCTTTCTGAGGCCAACGAGAGTGTACAGCGTAGGTTTACACGCTCTTTATTTTTTAAATATAACATCCCTTACTCCTCATATGCTTCCCGCCTGCCCTTTCTACAAATTTCTTTCACGTTGGGTATTGCATGACGAGTGCTTCGTGTTCAAATCGTAGCGAGGCATTATATCTGGCTTCACCGATTTGTTCTGATCTCGCAGATCGTTACGTGGCAACAGGTCTTAGGAAGTCTTCTCTGTTCCGTTCGCACGTACTTATGTGTACTTCTCTTCTCATTTTATCAGAATTCCTAGACGTCATAATGAATTGGGGCTTAGATCTCTGCAACAATCTTTTTTTTGCCTTTAAAAGACTTGTAATAGTATTTATACTCCAGCTAAGCGTTGGTGCATTGGATTGTTGAATTGAATTTTCTTTTATCTTTTTGTAAATATTAATCATTATTTTTATCATTTTCTAATTTCATTACCATAATTGAAGTTTGTATTTTATTGTGATGAATTTTGTAAATCAATAAATAAATAAAA
Source organism: Nemotelus nigrinus (assembly GCA_947369275.1). Classification (NCBI taxonomy): domain Eukaryota; kingdom Metazoa; phylum Arthropoda; class Insecta; order Diptera; family Stratiomyidae; genus Nemotelus; species Nemotelus nigrinus. The sequence goes on from OX376375.1 coordinate 61,735,374, forward strand.
AAATATCGTTTCGAAAAAATAGTAATAATGAAAAAATATCGCTTTGCAAACTAGTCTTCTTCAGACTTAACACTGCAATTTGCAAAATGTGTGCAATTTACACAGTCTAAAAGTATGTCGAGTGAATGTTTTAGATTGTTTCCTGGAATATCCGTTAGGATGTCAGTATGTTTTTTACGTCCACGAAACGCCTTCTCTACATCGGAAACTTTTCTACAAAATCAAGAGTATCTGTGATCAAATCTTTCTTACGAAAGACAAAGGTCACGAGGTAGATGAATGCAATAATTTGGCAATAGTTTTTTCCCAACGATTGGAGCTGGCTCAAAGTGTTTAGTGCGATGGGCTAAAAGAAAGAAGCGTAAAAAGCGCTTAGAGCAAAACGAAAGGGAAAAATGAGTTAACTGTGATGCGAAACACCCGGGTATCTGTCGAGGCTTTCTCTGAAATTTAAAGGATCTGAAGAATTCATTTGGTCAAAAAGTTCCAATTCTAAGATTATCCCCAGTTTAAGGTTAAAATTAAAGAACCAAATCCTTTCCATACCAAAAAAATCTTCTTCATCAGCTAACTAAAAAAATTTGATACTGTTCTTTACCATTTTGAAAAAATATCTTCATGTCACAATCAAAGATATGTAGCATGCTCTCGAACCATTTCAATATCCTTTTACTCTATGTGTGTTCATCTGAGCATGGCTCTTTACTTATATAGGCTATGGAAGGCAGTCGTTGAATAACACTGAAGAGAGAAGGTTGCCACTTTTTAAATTTACATTTGTAAACACTTCAAATGTTTTATTTTGATCTATTAAATAGTGTGTATTTTGTAAACTAAAATTGCGTTTCATTCAAACCCTATAGATATAAGAGCAAAAAGAGCTGAAAAATTCTTGATGGCAAAACTATTGCCTAACATTCGTCCGTCCAATAATAAATGAGCCTTTCCATTTCTCTTTAGAATGGAAATTCAGTCTCAGCAAGAGGTACAATTTTTGAAAGATTGTACTGCAGGAAGTACTCCTCAAACTCACTAACCATCTCTGGATCTCCAACAATATTTTATGCAACTATATATAGCTTGAACTATCTTCGGACCATCAGCTGATTCTTTTTCGCATTGGCAGCATCATTGTTGATGAACCACCAAAGTAAAAGGACATTATAGGAGAAAAGTCAGTTGATCACCATACTAACGTGATATTATATCCTAAAGAAGACATGTTTATCGTCACAGGCCTTACGAGCTTTTTAAGTCAATAAAATTACTTATACGAAGAAAGAATCAAATCCGGAGAAGAGTTTAAGGTATTAGTGACACTGGATTGAAATGGGAAGCCAATTGGTTTACTAGTTTCATTTAGTAAAATTCATCAACCATAGCAGGACCAGTGTAAGAGTTTAACACAGAGTTTAACGCAGAGTTTAACGAAAAATTTTACGCAGAGCATGCATCCTAGCCAAAACACCATGTAGTGAAGTACATCAGGCCAAGGAACAAAGATATAACGCCACCAACCCACTATGCCCAATGCCTGATGTTTGAACTAAACAGGAATTCGGTGGTCTTTGCTGTTTTTCTGGAGCTTTTAGCAAAATATTATGTTATGTAATATATTCAAACGAGGTCACTAAAAAGGAGAAGAAGAAAAAGGATAGGCTGAAGAAAAAAGGGCTGAAGAAAAAGAGACTGGAAAAGGAGGGGCTGAAGAAGGAGAGGCTGAAGAAAGATAGGCGGAAGGAGAGGCTGAAGAAGGAGGGGCTGAAGAAGGAAGGGCTGAAGAAGGAGAGGCTGAAGAAAGAAAGAATGAAGAAGGAGAGGCTGGAGAAGAAGAGACTGAAGAAGGAGAGTTTTTAAGAAGGAATGACTGATGAAGAAGAGGACGAAGAAAAAGAGGCTGAAGAAGGAGGTTCTGAAAAAAGTGGGGCTGAAGAAGCAAAGGCTGAAAAACCAGAGGCTGAAAAAATGGAGGCTAAAAAAGGAGAAACTGAAGAAAGAGAAACTGAAGAAGAAGGAGCTGAAAAAGGAGAGGTTGAAGAAAGAGAGCCTGAAGAAAAATAGGCTGAAGAAGGAGGGATTAAAGAAAGAGGGGCTGAAAAAGGGGAAATTGCTTCAATTTTCGGGAGAGCGACAGAAACCTTTTCGAGACAGTCGGCCGAAAGCCACATAATGTCTTGGTTGTCTTAAAATTTGATAAAGATCAGGGTGCCAAAGCAATAGCTTCAGAAAATCAAGGTCATGTTGTAACTTTTGAATATTTATACTTTGAATATTTTTTTTTTTGGTTTATTCAAATTGATAAACCATTTTTAAACCTAGTAATTCCAAAAAACATAATTTTTATATGTTGATGAGCCATTTTAAATATTTACGAGCAAAATTATAGCTTGCTTGTCTAGACATATGAGTACTTATTGAATTCAAAAAGTAATAGCAGGTTCATTTTTAAACAATCAAATCGAGGAAAACAAGGGGAAGACCATATAAAAGTTGATCTCTGACTATCCTTTCTTTCTTCCTTCCAGCGAATTATGGACTCGGCAGAACAAGCAGCCCTATCGGAATCAGATCGTGAATCACAGGGCCACTCGTCATCGACAACGTCAACAATTTACGATGCACGACGGATAAACGAATACAGCTCGGACGGTAAACTAGCGGAAGGAGCTCGACACATGGACCTAAGATTCAATCGGCGCTTTGAACGATTACCAGTCAATTTAAGCATAAGTTCGATACTTGTGCCAAATGGCATAGATCTTGGATCGGCCGACGTTAAACCAGCTCTGACATGGAGTTCGCATTTGGATCCGCTGTTTGCTAACAATTTGGAACGAGATCCAGCGCTATCATGGCAGTACTTTGGGTCAAGCACGGGATTCCTGAGAAGGTTTCCGGGAACGGCTTGGCCACCAGAAGGAACGAAAGGCAGTAAGCAGATCAACGATTTTCGGGCACAGAATTGGTTTGTGCAGGCTGCTTCGTCACCGAAAGATGTTGTAAGTAAAATGATTCGAATAATAAAGTAATGCTTTGTTATTTTTGAATGTGAGCAATGATTGTTCAAGTGAATTGGTTGATTTAAGTATTTAGAATTTGAAATGTAGCAAAATTATGGGGCCAGTTGATTTAAATAATTATTTATTCAATCGAATTTAATAATATGAATAGTCGTTAGTACTTTAGAATAAGTTAAATATAATTCAAAACAATTTTTTTTTATTTGAAATAAAATAAAATAAAATAAAATAGAATAAACGTTCACTTAAAATTCATTTGCATATTCAACTGATTTCTAACAACCACTTTTAGGTCATTCTACTTGAAGCATCGTCCAGTATCTCTGAAACTAAATTCGAAATTGGAATGACAGCTGCTTTTGCTATTCTGGATACTTTAGGGGAAAATGATTTTGTGAATTTGGTGACATTTTCGGATGGTGTGATGTCACCAGTTCCATGTTTTCGCGATAAAATGGTAACTGCTACACCGGATAATGTGAAAGAAATTAAGGATGCAGTGAAAGCAACAAAGTTGGAAAATAAAGTGAACTTCACGGCTGGATTGGAATATGCTTTTGGTTTGTTGCATAAGGTAAGTGAAAGTGAATTTGGTTGCAATGTGCTATACGCAAAAAAAATCTGTTGTTGATTTTCGCAGTATAATCAATCCGGCAATGGGAGCCAATGTAATCAAGCTATAATGCTGATAACAGAGGGGACCAGTGAATCTCAGGTTGATGTAAGTAACTTTTTTCTCTCAGTTCTCAATGAAAACCAACGCACGAAGAAAACCCGCGAAAATGGTTTTGTTATTTAAATTTTTCAGCATGCTATTTTAAAAAATATAATTTTATTTTGCATTACCTCTACTATTTAAAAAAATGTCCAACAAAAAATTCGAATTTTTTAAAATGTCACGGTTTCGAGGTTATTGAATATCGATAGTTCGGTTTTAGTGCGATACGATAAGGCGGCGCCGATACTTATAGGGTGCACTTTTTTCACCGACGCTCAAAATTGCCTACATTTTCAAATAGAAGCAAGTTAGCCTTAAGTATACCTCTCATCATCATCGGGGCACTACAGCCCGAATCGAGCCTTAGCCTCCTTAATATTTCGCCTCCATTCGTCTCGGTTCAGAGACCGCGTCCTCCAGTTCGGTGCTCTCAAAAGTGACCTGCTGTCAGCATCTATAGAATCCTCCCAGCGCTTGCGTGGCTTACCGACTGGCCTGGCTCCGCTCGCTCGCCTCTTGAGAGATCGTTTGGGGATTCGATTGTCGCTCATTCGTTCGACGTGGCCAGCGCATTGTAATTTTTGGAGTCGTATGACGGTAGAGACTTCCGGCTCGTCAAATAAGGTATACAGCTCGTTGTTCGCCATCCATCTTCTTCCCGTATTGGACCGAGGATCCTTCGCAATACCCTTCTCTCAAACGTATTCAAGGCCTTTTCAGATGCCTGGGTCAGCGTCCAGGTTTCGCTTCCGTAGCATAGCACAGGTCTAATAATTGTTTTATAGATGCGGAGCTTCGTATTGTTGTGTACGCATCGAGATTTCAAAGTGGGAAGCAACGAAAAAAATGTCTTATTGGCTAATTGAATCCGTCGTTTGATTTCGTCAAGCTCATTCCCATCCTTTGAGAGGTTCGTCCCTAGGTACACGAAGTTGTCTACGTTTTCAAGGTTATAGTCCCCTATCGTTATGTTTTGTCTTATTGGCGTCCTTTTCCTTGATTGAGTCATAACTTTAGTTTTTTGTTCGTTAATTTGAAGACCAACTTCTTTGGCGGTTTCGTCTAGAGCTACAAATACTTCTTTGGCGTCGTTGAACGAACGTGACATAATGTTGATGTCATCAGCGTAAGCTACTAGTTGTGTCGATTTAAATAATAGAGTTCCTCTCGTGTCAACGGGGATTTTTCTGATGACATACTCAAGCGCTAAGTTAAAGAGTACCGGAGCTAATCCATCCCCTTGTTTTAGCCCAGTATTCGTCGAAAACGAGTTGGTCATATTATTCTGAATTAGCACTTGTGACGTGGAGTCGGTCATGGTCATTTTCACCAGTCGTACCAACTTTGCTGGGATTCCGAACTGCAGCATTATTATATAATGCAGTTCGGTTGTTGCTGTCGTACGCTTGTTTGAAGTCGACGAATATTTGATGGACATCAATATTGAATTCCCAACATTTTTCCAAAATTTGTTTGACCGTAAATATTTGGTCAGTTGTCGATCTTCCACGTCTGAAACCACCTTTTCTCAGCGTGATGGGAAATCCTTAACTCTAAAATTTTTGTCAAGAGCTTGTACGACGTACAAAGTAATGATATGCCCCTGTAGTTTTCGTATCGGTTTTTTTTATACCTCTGCAGATATGTAAATTTTTTTCCGAACATAGTGTAAACCCTATTAATCGTTTTCAGATCGAAGAATAGATGTGTTTTTGCAAGGATTGTAGGTTTAACACTACCCTTGTAAGAAAAAGTCTGCAATCACTTGCTTCTTATAAATGTATACCGTTAAATAAAGAAAAACGAATAAGTTGCATTCAAAAGTTATTTTTTATCTTTAGTATTATTTATGCTGATTTATAGACCAGAAGGGAACCGCGATCATAAATTAATAACCATTATTAGTAATATAAGTGCTTTCAAAATTTAATTTTTTCTATTCACTACGTAGATCTTTAGTATTCGACGTACGAAATATGTATTTCTTTTTTATATTTTTTGAAATAACAGCATTTTTTACCAGACAGCCTACATAAAGAAGGCAGAAAAATTTGCGTGCACGTTCTGAATTTTCAGTCCCCTGATCCTCTGATACATTTCAGATACACTGCTTTCATACCATACATTCAAGTCATTCTCACAATTCTATTTACTAGTTGATTGTGAGGTTTGATTTGAGCATATTTTTTCCAATAGGAAATAGAAGGAAAGATATCAGTGTTAGTGAAACTAAAATTACTGTACAGGTTTGGAAATATTGGAAAAACAACAGAGATGTAGCAAAAATAGTGGAGATAAAAATAATTTCAAATCAACAGGAAAATTCAACACAAAGCTTCGAATGAGAAAATGTATGACTGTTTTTTGGTATTTTGAAGAATTCTACCAAATTTTGTATGGTCCAAATGAATGTATGGTCCAAAAAAACGTTTGACCAAATATATTAAATTTCACGGACAAAAGGTTGGAAAAAAAATTACAAAAAAAATGGTATTTTCATATTTGGACCATCCAATGTTCATATCACCTTCGTTAGCAAGATCAATACGGCAGTGGAAACCAAGTCTTTATTGTCAAATACTGCTTTGCGATTTCTCGAGTGCCTCTAAATAGAAAGTATAATTAAAGTTAGCGTTAAACTTCCAACAAATATTCGTGTGTACTTATCGATATCATTTCCGTGAAATTTTCAACTTACCACAGCTACAAATTTGCCGGAAATTTATTCATCGTAAGGATGAACCCCAAATTCATCATTTTCGATGCACCAAAAAACGACACGTGGTGAAATTTTTTAAAATGTTCCCATTAATATGCCGCTAACTTCATATAGCATGCCATACTTCACATATTCATACAACTTGCCGAGCTCAGAGTCTGACTTGGTAGAACAAATTCTGAATACACTGTTCCTCTTACATCTTGATATTCAAACTTACTTAGTGCACTTTTTTTCTTAACCTAGGTCCTATTCTTTCACATTTTACAGGAGGCTGTTTTTGAAGATCAGTCAAAGCCTGTGGCACAAATTTTGCAGTGACACTTTCCATTTCTAGATAAAATACTCAGAAACAAAATGTTGTAGCTTCGAAAATTTGCACTTTTTTTTTTGCGTCAAAAATCTGTTCATGCGACGTATCTCTTGGAAGTTGGGATCTTATAGATGAATATATGCTTAGTTACATTTTTTTTTGTATCGACGAATTTTTTTCAGTGAACCTTTTTTTTGTATAAGACTTGCTGTATTGCGATCAGCTCCTTTCTTTCTTGTCTAAAATTTTACAGGCACCGTTTATCCGCTCCAAAGCTTGATTTCTACTACTGATTCAAATTTGACATCTGAGATTATTGAAATATTCGACCATCAACAACACGCGAAGCAAGTGAAATTATCTAGAGAAATACACTCTTAGGGTTTACCTAGCTCTAAAGAAGTGGGTCTATACTTCTTTGATGAGTAGCATACTTGCGATGAAAGCTCTGCCCGAAACAGCACTTATTCAGTCTTTTGGGGCATTCCCTATTGTTGATCTTGTTCTGATCTTACTAACGTTGCAATGTTGGAAAATTTTCTACCCCCCAATTTCACGAGCGATAAATGCTTGCAAGAAAAAAATAAGAAATGTTGCAAGTTGAATCCAAATATGTCTTCCTGTGAATGTCTTCCATAAATTTTTGGTTTTAAATTAATGCGCCCAGTGTGGGAAAGCTTCCATTGATATGTTTGTTGTTTCTGGTAAAGGGTAAAGCCTCAAACGGTTTAGGTTTGTACTTTGATTGATTTTTTTTACAGTTTTTTTTTTATATTCTATATATTCTCTTTATTCTCGTTTATTGAAAAAAAATTCTAGATTTCCTACCCATTATAAATCAAAACCCCCAACCAATTTCAGGTCATCAAACACTACAACTGGCCCCATCGACCCGTACGAATATTTACCTACCTTATTGGTGGTGATTCGGGAAGTAAAAGCAACCTCTACGACATTGCATGCACAAACAAAGGTTACTTCGTTCAAATCAACTCATTGCAAGAAGCTCGCGAAAAAGTCATCGAATATGCCCTAGTCATGGCTCGTCCTATGGTCATGTATCAGCAAGATCATCCGATTCATTGGAGTCCGGTCTTCGTTGCCGGAATGTCAAGTGGATTGGGCAAAGAAAATAACAACAAACGACGTTTAGTTACAACCGTATCAACACCTGTATTCGATCGACGCAATTACTCAGTTCGAGTAGCAAACTTACTTGGAGTCGTTGGAACGGATGTCCCGATCGAGGAAATTCAAAAAATGATTCCACAATATAAACTAGGTGTGAATGGTTATTCGTTTATAATCGACAATAATGGTCGGGTGCTATATCATCCGGATTTGAGGCCTCTGACGGACAACGGACAATATGTGGATCAGTTGAAACCGAAATACTCATCGGTTGATATAACTGAAATTGAGCTTCCAGACACTGAATTTCAAGAGGACCCTGAACTGCAGGAAGAGAATAAGAATGCTTTGAATGATGTGAGTTTAGTTTATTTTGCTCTTCATTGTTTTCATTCGAAAATCAAAATTTGATTGACGGTTGGTTTTCAGATGCGTCATGAAATGATTCAGCAACATAAGGGTGAAACTGAGTTTAGGGTCCTTACTCATTTCGATGAAATGAAAAGAGTTACCAGTAGAACACTGAAGTAAGTAACGAATGATAAATTAGTATTCATTTTATTACTCTTCAAATTAGGCAGTTGAGTTTTTGTTTAAAAATATATTTCTGGTGAAAATAATCTTTTTGTGTTACTTTTAATAATTTTTTTCATTTTATATATCTTAATTAGAGAATAGTTAAATATCTAGTAGAAATAAAATTTTGAAATCTTTTTTATTCTAGGTACTTTTATGGTCCTATAGAAGGGACACCTTTCACTTTGGCTCTTGCACTACCAGAAAATTATGGAAGTCATGAATTGATTTCCCATCAGGAGATTCGTCACTCGAGAAGTAATGGTAAGTATTATTGCTGGTCGGATTTTTTTTTTACAATTTTGAAATAATTTATTAATTTTTTTTTTAATGAATTTATTAAGTTTTTCTAATCAGTGTTCAATGTTAATTCAAATTTTATAATTACTTCATTAATTGTTTTTTTTTGGTAAATTGAGTTTTGTCATTATTGCATTTATTGTATTTACTTTTGTATTTATTTATCTGGAGGATTTTCACACCAATGTAATTCTATTTTCACTTTCGCCCATGCTGTAGTGACCGAGTACTTTAAGGGTGACAACTGGAGAGTGCATCCTAACTGGGTCTACTGTGAGTACAACAGTATTAGTGACCTGGAGAAGGAACGTGAAAATTCCGGTGAGATACTATCGCGTGACCAAGAGCCAAGCTTTTCGACACCCGAAGAGCAAGTGTTGCATTTTTTGGCTCGTGCTGGAAGACCGGGGTGGAAATGGATGTCGGTAAGTAGGATACTTGAGAAGGAGCCTTGAAAAATTTCATTTTTTCTCTTCCTTGTCGACTAAGGTTCGACCTCGATCACCCCAACCGCATCATGGTCACGGATCTGGTCCGGCTGGGCATTTCACGCAGCATGTGAATAACGGGCAAGGCACACGTAAAGCTGAACCGTATTATTGTGATCGTACATTAATTCAGACATTGGTGCGTGATGCAATGATAACGGAAGGTTTCGATAAGCCATCGGCAGCAAATACGCACAAGGAAGTCCAGTAAGTCAGGACGTTATAAAAAGATTTTGTTTGATGTTTTTTTGGTAACTGGTGTGCAGGTTTTGAGGGAAAATTAAAATATAAAACATAAATGTACTTAAAACAAAATAAAAATATTTTCATTGAATCGAATGGTTAAAGTAAAATGAAATGAAAATTAATGAAAGTCAAATGCAAATTTATTTAATTAAACTAAATGAGAGAAATCCGAAATATTTTAATACAATAAAAGAAAAACTGTTCAAAAACATTTTTTTCTTTTATTGACGGACTCTCGAAAGAATTAAAAATATTTAGTGGATACAAGACAGTTAATAGAATTTTGTTCAGTAAAGGCAACTTCAATTTGAAACTATTAACTTACTTACTACAACGCTAACAAAATCTGCACATCATTTACATTTGCGCTTGTTTTGTAAAGTGAAATGCATGGCACAAATTAAAAATCCTTGTGCTAAGGATCACTGCTAGTAACGCACAATTTTCATTTAATTTTTTGAATTTCTTAAATTAGATAGAACGAAAAATTTTAATTTATTAATTCAATTTTGTTCAACTAACTAACTTGGCACATTGCGCTTTTTCTCTCTTTTTACCGTTTTCCCCACAACAATTTTTTTCCATAAATATAGCCCAATCGCCACATTGATGGCTCTACTAGCAAGGTAAAATATTAATTAATTAATCGATCAATAACATCAAAAAGAAGTTTATTGTAATTGGATCATATATACATATGTAGTTGAGCAATGTTTATTATATAGATGGTAATAAAATGCTAGTTTTAAGATATATATTTGGATTGGTTGAATTGAAACATTGAATTTAAAATTACTTTTTGACCGAAAATATAGAATAATCATGAAATCAGCTGAAAGTAGATGAACATTTTCATAATTCTTAGCATTTGAGGTTGTCTTATCTCATCAGTAATTGTTGGTCAAAAGTTAATAAGGCGAGTGTTGGAGTGCAGTTTTTTATTTTGAACTCATTATTTCACTGGACAAGAAAAAAAACGTAATGCAGATAGTTATTTTGCTCAATAACTACTGTGTGTTTTAGTCCTTTCCATTCAATTGATGTCAAACTTTCAAAAATATTTATGCGGAAGATATGATGGTGCAGATTGTGCTTATTGCTTGTGGTAGCATATGGCAGACTTGGACATATTATAGAAGGGGTATCCAAAGCAGAAACTATTTTTTTTAAACTTATATAAGTGTCTTGTATACATCAATCCTTTTTTGGCCGTTAGATGATATGCACTTGTCCATAATATTCTTCCATTCCCTAAAACATTCTTGAATTCTTCAGAAGCTTCAGTTATTTTTCTTTAACTTTTTTTTTGTATTACAAAACCGTTTGCCTTTTAGGCTTTTCTTCATTAGCCTCAACCAAACATGAGTCTGCGTATCTTATCACCACTTTACATATGGACAGCTCATAGCAACAATTGAGCAAAAGGTTGCTTAATGTGCATGCCACTTTTCTGGCTGTTCGGAAAGTTATGGTTGAGTTCGACATTATGCTTTGCGTGGTTTACTTCGCCGCATATGCATCGCCGCGTACGCAGAATCATGACTGGCTGAACCTATTGTAAGAACTAAGGCGTCTAACGAAAAAATTGGAATGTCATGCGGTTTTTTGTTTATGTATGGGGCCAACGATTCTCCACGAGACTTTTCTCTCGAGCGCGGCTAAGAGGTCAGAGCGCCTCTTCGCTGAGCACCCAAGTCTTGGATCTATACGTGAGTATTGGCAGGACCATGGTCTTGTACAGGAGAAGCTTTGATGTTTCAGTGAGGTTTCGGGATTCGAAGAGCCTTGACAGGCTGTAATAGGCTTTGTTGGATTTGAGCAGCCGCTCACGTATTTCTTCCTTAATGTTGTTATTGGCTGCTGCGATTGACCCAAGTTAGTTGAAAGATAGCACTACTTCAAATTCATGCTCAACTACCCTGAAAGTTTGACCAGCTCTAGGTATTCTTCCTGCAGATAGGTTCTATCGTAGATGTGCCAGAGTCTCGAATTGCTTTTTCCAATGCCCGGTTGAAGAGGAGGTAGGCCAGATGTTAAACGATCTGAATAGCAATGCGGCTATTTGAACTTGGCTTGTTATTTTGATCATGGTCAACCTACACAATCTCTCATAACCTACACAATTCTCTCACAACATGGCTTTATACAGTTCTACCCTGGCTATGCTATAACAAGTGCCCTTAAAATCTTTAAATAGATGGCACAGTAGAATGTTGAATTCCAGACATTTTTCCATCGCCTGTCTGAGAGTAAAGATTTGATCAATTGTTGATTTGCCTCGAATGCAGCCACATTAATATTGTCCGATAATGGCCTTAGCGTATGGGGATATCCGTTCTTGTAGGATAGAGGAGAGTATGTTATAGGAGGTACATACATACATCTCTATTTTTATGTATGGGGCATATTTTACCTTTGCGTCAGTCTTCTGTTAGCTCGTCATGCTATCATACGTGCAATATAATTTCTTGAATTCCTTGTTGTAATGTGGGCTCTCCATATGTAATCAGCTGAGCTGATATGCCGTTGGCTCTATAGGATTTGTTAAATTTCAACTGACTTATGGCTCTTCGTACCTTTTCTATGTTTGGTGGCGGCAGGTCTTCTTCTACCATTGGTGGAGCCTTCAGTTCTTCGTTAAGCTGACCATTTACCAATTCACGAAATTGCATTTCCCATCGCTGCAGAATGTTTTCGGGATCGGTGATCAGATAACCCTCTTTGTCCTTACAGTACGTGCAGCGTGGTGTATACTAGGTCATGTTTCGGATTACTTGGTAGAATTTCTGCACTTGATGCGGAGCTCGCTCGCTGCTTTTTCTATTTCACAGATCAGTTTTTTTTCCAGGCTGCTTTCTTATATTCCTCCTCACGTGCCCGCGTTCTATGAGATTGCTGCATTGTCCAGTATGCAACATTCTTACGTTCAGTCGCTAGTTTTCATTCCTCATCAAACCAGTCGTTCCGGTCTTTGCAGCTATTGCCTCAGACGGCGGTATTCTTAAGGTATGTCCGATTCTCATCTACACCCGGTATCCTGGCCCCAGTACTTACTCTCCTTCCATTGAGCTCTTCGAGGGTGAATCCTAACGTAAGACCAAAGGTGTTACTGGTATTTTCAATGCGTAAAGCAGCCGTGTTGATTCGAGCCTGGTTCGCGGATGCAATGCTTCTATGCAAAGTAATTCACGCTCAGAGAACCATTTTTTGTTGTCTGCTTCACGGGAAATGGCCCATTTATTAGAAGAGTCAAGATGCTAGAACATTATATGTTAGTTACAAAATGCCAAGAAGCTAATTATTCATGAATGGTTCCGGTTTTATGAAGACAAAAGACAGAGCATAATTCAGGCACTATGCAATCCTGGCTCATACAGAACTGCATCCTTTTGATCAACTCATCCACTAAGTCTCCATACATAAACGTCATTCAAAAATTTTTGGGCTTTATTGGTATACAACATTCACCAGCACTTGACACCAACACATAACTTAAAGATTGCTCGCAAAAAAAATCTCCCCAAGCATTAAATACAAACTAGTTAATTCAATATCAAATAGGCTTCAAGTTCTTGAAAAGACAAAAGGATATCATACTCAACATGAAAACAAAGCAACATAACTAAAAGTTCAAAGAATTTTTGGAATCTAAATTGAATTGTAACATTTATCTTTAATTCGAAATTTATAATTATTTTTTATTTTTACTTTTTATAGTGTGACCGAGTTGGCGGGTTACACACCAATGGATGCATATTGATAGCACCGGATGGCTTGCATAAGCCACGTGTCTGTATCTTGTCAAGAAAAACGTTAATGCTTTTGTCCTTTTTCTGTGGCAAAGATAACATGGCTGTTGCAATGGAAATCGATCCACGATCATCATAGCACACGATCATCGCAACAACCCTTTATGTGACTTATTAAAAGGTGCTCTGACGGAAGCCATGGGAATTGTTCTGTCTTTTGTTCTGGAAGTTGATTCCAATGCTTATAATGAAGCATGAAACAGCTCCAACACAAATGGCTGGGTAAAGAACTTTTTGGTTTCATTCTTGCCCACGACCTTTTAATTGCCAATACGGGCAGCGAACCGACCTTTCTCACTTCAAACCGTAAGGAGGTTCTTGACGTTACCATGGTCAGTGGGCGACATCGCATCTTTTTCGTGACTGGTGGATTTTACAGGAGTGTTCATTATCTGATCATAAGTACATATCGTTCAACATGGCTGGCCACAGCTTCGCTGAGCAGGTGGTTTTTATTAACAGAAAGAGGACGGACTGGAAGTTATTTCAATTCCTCGTCCGCTCTTCTCTGGAAAGTTGTTCCAAGTAACATTGATTGCTAACATGAATTGGATCAGGCTGTTGACATTCTTACTAGTGTACTCGGCTACGCGTCTAGGGCACCCACAGCCAAGGGGAATTCCAACCCGATCCTGGTGGAATATGGAAATCAGCACCCTGCGAAAAGAGTGTACGAGAGAGTTTAATAGCAAGAAAATGTCTAATGACTAGTCGCTGTATAAAACGAAGCCGAGGGCTTTCAAGTATGACGTAAAGCAAAGAGTGAATGAAGTGAATGAAGAATATATTGGTAATTTCTTCCTTGGGGAATGCTCTCTTATGACAAGGGGTCAGCACAGTCACATCTCAGAGTGGAATCTTCTGCTGTGTAACATCACGGTGAATACTTTCCTAATGTGACTGGATCGTGCCGGCTAAAAAGTGATTGCTTATGCGACATAGCTGTAGCAGTGTCGTGAAAGTATTTATCAACGCTATCGGAGAGGTCAAATCACTCTCTTGACATACTTACACGTTAGAGCCGTGAGTGAATGTGAATCCTAGTAAAACGGAGCTAGTACTTTTCACAAGGAAGTACAAAGTTTCTGGTTTTGATTTACCGAAATTAAACGGGGTCCATTAACCTGTGCCAGAGGGTCAGATATTTAGCGCTCATACTCGACACAAAATTATTATGGACCTAGAATATAGCAGAAAGAGCACGGAAGGCTTTCAATGTACTTTACTGCTGCCAAAAACCCATAGGGGCGAATTGAGGATCTCGGCTTCGTTCCGTTACTTGGCTTGATACCGATGTGATTGAGACAATTTTCTTGCTTGGGATAGCATTCTGGTGGTGGGTTGGTTTTAAAGCTATCTGCAAACGTCTGCTTGAAAAAGTACAAAGGTTAGCTGCAATCCTGGTAACTGGAGCGCTCCGCCCCACTCCTACTAAAGCACTTTTCGTGTTGCTTCATTGGCTGCCAATGAATCTACTGATTTTTCAGCAAGTTAATCTTGCTGCTTTGAGACTGAATTGTATTTTAGCATGGAATAGATTAGAGTTTGTCCATGTAGAGATCTTGGTTGAGAGAGTTTCCGCTCCAGCGGGTATTGATTCTCCTCACTTTCTACTAGATTTGGAGTTCACAAGTCCCATTCCTGGTAGGGTCGAATGGCCTGATGGTGTTACTCTCGAAAGCGGGCTATGTTTACACTGATGGCTCAAAGCTAAACAATAGAGTCGGGAGTGGTTTATACTCAGATGAGCTGAATTCGAAGCTGTCTCTCCATCTACCAGGCTATTGTAGTCTTTCAGACGGAGGTTACGGCTATTTTTCAGAAAATTGACTGGCTTCTGTATAGTCGAATATTTGGAGTCAATATTGGTATTTTCAAAAAAAGCCAAGCAGCTATTAAGCCCCTTGCTGGTGCCTCTACTATGCCTTTAATTGTTTCTGAATGCCGTGCATCTCTTAGGGAGATGTCGAGATATTCGGCTGTACAATAGATTTGGATAACTGGATATTAGGGGCTTCAGGGCAACTGTGAGGCCGATAAACTAACTAGGCGCCCGGAGGTCTCAGGTTCCTTCTCAATAGGAATACCGATGGCGAAAATACCATCAGGATGCTAGGAAGTCCAGGGCAGATGAATCATGCTTGTGGGTCTTTATCGATGCGCATCGCACCAGGCAGCTATTACGTGAACTCAATGCGATCTGGATTATGCTGTGGGCGATCTTACGAGCCACTGTTTCATAAGACGACATGCGCAACGATTGGGCGCAGGTTTCAGCGACTTCTGTCGGAGCTGTGGATCTGAGGGCGAAGAACAACGGATTTTTTTTTTTGCCTAGGAGCGTCTGTCGGCCAGTCTTTGTCAATCGGCAGCCACTACAACTCTACCTAATCTAACCTAATGTGACACGGAGAGTTATTAGATACAAATAAAGTTCCTAGGTTTGTCTGCATTTATCATACTGCGGAATTCCATTCAACCTTTGCCCCGTTACTTATTCATAAAATCCGTATTATGTCGGCTCCCACTCTCAGGTGAGGGAAGTGATTCCAAGATCTAGGGAGTTTTTACATCCGCTGAGAAAACCTGGGAAATTCGAAGCATCTGCATATTTAGCAGACTTAATATGCTCGAAGTCCAAATTTTCAGGTTTAAGATCAGGATTTTTAGAGTGCGGAGAGATTCAGATTTCGTAGTGTATACAACCCAAATGATTGCGTTTAAATAAGACCCATTTTTAAATAAGACCTGAAGAGAAATTGTACATTATAATTGGCAGAAATTCGATTTAATGGTTAAATATTTTGAATATTTCATACAAACACCGCACAAAAATCTAGGGGAATTTTCACTAAAATCTAGGGAATTTATTTTTTCTCCGGTTAGAAGCATGGAGTGAAAGTATGCTAAAAACGTGTTACTCGTTTCCTGCAAACAATGTGTTGAGTTATTGGTCTCTCGTTGTTATTTTCAAATAATGGATAAATAATTCTTTCGCTGTCTGGAAAATTGATCTATTAGAGTTGTGAGCTTACACAAGTAATTTTCAGTGGCCTTTGCTGTTCTATTTAAAGTCAGACCGCAACAGGCAAAGAAAATAGGTTGGGCTTATGATTTCTTAAAGAAAAAAGTGGATTACATCAAAGAGTGTTTCAAAAAATTATGGAGCTTATGATGCTATTTTTCTTAAAATATATATGATCTGTTAAGATATTGTCTTTGATTATATCTCAAAACTATAGAAATTTGACAAATTTCTATTAAACATAACATTATAAAAAGATGGTGAACTATTGAATATGCATCATCAAATATTTCAGATAATCGTGCCTAAATGAAAAGAAATTGTATTTGATCAAAACATAATCTTTCTGATGGCAAGGCATTAATCTAACGTATCTCAAATCAAAAAATGAATATATATAAAATAAAGTAATCAATTATGTACCTACTTAGTAAATATCTAAAAGATTCTGGTCTTTAGTTGATTCATATTGATTTCTGCCTTGCAATCTGATACAAAATTTCCTCGTAACTTTCGTATGATATAGTCGCTTTCGTGGATAGAGGTAACAAAGTATTTGTAACACAAAATTTTATTTCATGCAGCACCTTTGGACCTTTTAGAATTCACATAATTTCACATTTATTTCAATGGAATCAAAGATCAAGCCACCAATTTCATTTAAAAAAACTAACCCGCTCATTTCCTTTTGCAGACAAGGCATATCAATGTTTAATGTGACCACATCATTCGTTGCAACACGTTCGGGACTTATTCGATGGGTGAATCATATGGAACATCCACCTGATTCACCGGAACCGTAAGTATTAGGAAAAATTATATAGCAGTATTAAAAATTTTTGTAAAAATATTCTCACTCCCAAAACAGGCCTTTCAGTGAAATGAATACTCGCGCAATGGACATGAGCTGGTATAAGCGAGCAGTGGACCAATATGCAATCGAACCAGAAAGTTTTGTGTATAGCGTTCCATTCGATTCCGGTTATACAGATAGTAGTAATGCCACGCTGGTGACAGCGACACATGCCATTTTTATTGAACATCGAGGACATAAAGCACCAGCTGCTGTTGTTGGATTGTTGTTTCGTCATGATTCGTTAGCGAGACATTTCATTAATATAACATCGGCGGTAGGATACTATAATTATTTTGAATATTGAATAATTTTTGATGCAGATATTTAACTATAAAATGTCTCGAAAAATTTGTCAGCTAAACAGCACCCAAAATATTATATCAATATTGAAAACAAATAAAAAATTCATTAAATTGTATTTCCAGTGCTCTGGCTGCCACAAAACCTGTGCTTCCGACGAACTCGATTGCTATCTTCTCGATAACAATGGCTTTATTATCCTCTCCGAGAACACGGAACACACTGGAAAATTCTTCGGTCAAATCGATGGCACAATTATGGACTCTTTAGTACAAGATCGAATCTACAAAAGAGTTACAATCCTGGACTATCAAGGTGTCTGCTCGGATAAGGATAACCCATATACCGCTGCAGGACCTAATCTGCGACCATTACGACCTCTCGAATGGTTTTTCAAATATCTGATCACGTTGTCAACAACATGGATCTCATCTGTACCGATTCCAGTGCTATCGTGGCCTGCGGAACAATACATTGAAAACGAAGAATATGATGTGGGAGATTTAGGCGATTTGGACGATGTGGAATATGATGGAGAGTATGATAGTGATCAATATTCGGATATACCGTACAACATTGATGAAACTACAACGAAAGATTACGTAAGAGGAATTATTTAAAATCGATGCAGTTTGAATTAGAGTTTTTTTTCTGTTTGCAGGAAAGAACGACCCCACCACCGAAAATTCATGTGCACCCGAGCGGACCAAGACCAATTCCGGACCCGAAACATGCACGATCCTGTGATTTAAAAACGGATTTGTATGTGTTGCAGCCTGAAAGACTAAACCAAAGTGGGCAAAATAATCCTTTGAAGGTTAGTTTGTGAAAGTTTGAGATGAAAGAAGAGTAGAAATTAGTTGGTGTTGAGAGAAAGGCATACAATTTCGTATAACGACTAACGGCGATTTCACTGTTTTCTTTTGTAGTGGAGAACCGTTAGCTTTATGTGGCGAACAAACTTAGATTATGCGAATAAGTATTTTTTCGGCGTTTTGTTTTTTGAATATTCTTTATAAATAATTGTTGAATTTTCAAATATTATTTTAATATATAAGTAAAGTAAAGTAAAGCAATCCCACGACAACCCTTGTACGGGTCTAGGAGTTGAAGCTGGTAGAGAGCTTCATTACAATTTTTTTAATCATTGTGGATACGAGTGTGGAGTGATTAGTTCCACGACTCACTTTACCCCTGATTTAAATCAGGTACCTATTCAGAGCTAGGTGAACTCAAAGCTTGGAGAGCGGACCCTCGTCCGAACCTGGATTCGAACCAGGGACCCCACACGCAAGAAGCCAGTGCTCTACCCACTAGGCTACTCAAGCTTTAGCTACTTTAATATATAAGGAACTGTAATAATAAAACAGACAGCACAACTCTGAATGAAGTTCATGTGTAGTTGAATTGATAAAAATTGCACAAAATTCGCGTTTGTACTCCACGCTAGAAAATGCCTCTGCAGAAAGAGAAAATAGACAGCCTAAATTCTTGTTCGCTTCGGAATTTCGTTAGCAGAAACATTATAATAAAAATTCAAGGCAGCAAAGGTTCTACTTAGTCTACTGACTAATACTTAAGTGCGAGTGAAAATTGCTTTATTTGTGTGCTTTATTTGTAAGAAAGAGAAAAAATTGAAAAAAAAACATTCAGAAAAAGATTCATTGTTCAGCAAATGTAACATTACATACATTCATACTGGATGAAAACCACGAAAAAATGATCGATACAAAAAAAGCGTATAAAAGAGCCTTTCGTGTAATAGATTTAGTATTAGTTAAAGATAAATACTGCGCGAAATTTTGTATTACGCTACGAAATGATTCAAAATGTGTGGGACAAGTAAAGAAAAATTGACCACAAATCAGTGTAACGGTCAACACAATCAGTGTAACAGTCGGATAAGTCAATATTAATAGCGTACTACGAATTTATCATTTTATAGCCTAACATTTTTGTAAATTTATGACATACATGGATACTAGAGGGATGCATCTAAACTTCGTGTCACCGAGGGTGGGATTTTTACAAGAGGTGTAATTGGAGAATTTGGAAAACAATGCTTTATATATTTTGAGCAAGTAGATAAATTCGTTCAGAGAAACGAGACGGCAAAAATGCAGAAAAACATTCAATTCAGAGATACAGCCAGATACTTCTTAATGGCAGCTAGATGAACCATTAGATATGGCAGACGTGAAACTGAAGATCAGAGCAATTTGAAGCAATTTGTAGATAGAACGTTTATGCGAACCAGGGCAGTATAGACCATAAGCTCCGTTAAAGCATCTGCTTGTTGCAGTTGCTGGTTCATTGCAACTATAATTGAACTGATGTTGAGGACTGAAAAAATCCACCCCGGATATAAGACGGTGAGGTAGATTCGGTAACACTAGTACCTATAGCCATTGCAACTTTTCCTTTAATTTGACTGGAACAACCGCTGTCCCTATGGTGAGACACCCCAGGTCTTCTTCGACCTCTGATTGGGGACCCTGATTTCTTCTCCTAGCTCCTCCAGTACCCTCCAATCCTTTCCGCCCAGCACCATGCTGGAGGCGGTCGGGTCTAATAATCACAAGAACTTTCGATCCAAAATGACCACCTCCAGGTGTGGACGATCATACCTTCGTCTCTTGTCAAATAAGTTACAGTTGCATGTGTTACTTTTTTGACAAGACGACTGAGCACAAAGCCCGTTTTCTGCAGATTGGCCTGAATGCCTCCCATTGTCTACGTTTTTCCGTGAAGAAAATTTACCGTAATCTACCTCCCGACGACTCCTAAAGAGACTTGATTGTTCGGACACCCCTCGGCAGTTCGGAAAATTTGTCTGCCTTAATCCTTTCTATCACAACCAAAATACTTCTGCGTCTCAGTACCATTCCTACAGGTATGACCTCTGCCCTTGCAGTCCCAGCATTCATATTACTTCGCTGCACATAAGTTAGGCTCGTCCGTTCCGCACATCTAACATAGGCAAAGTCTGGCTCTTGAAGGTGGTAGGTGGTAGGTTTGCCCCCACAGTCACCCTTGTCGCTCTCCGAGAACGGTCTATCTGGATCAGGTCTTCTATAGTATGGCTGCGAGCTAGTGCCAATTACGTTTGATAAAAAAATGCTATATTCCTCCGCAGGAAGCGTAGTTTTTTCTCCTTGGAGTATGAGACGGCACAACGTCTGAACAACCCCTCAATTGCCCAAAACATACATACCTTTGGACTCCTCTGGCCCCTGCGTGCATACCACACCAGAGCTTTTCCCTCGAAAATTAGCACCGCCGACCTAAACAGCTACTCTCCTGAGACACTCTTTGCCTCACAAAGTTCTTTGGCGCACTCGAGAAACGCACTCCTTTTCCGATCACTGGCGTTAGACGAGGAGTCGAGAACAGGGGATCATCAAATTCATATACCCCCGAATTGGTTCATGTGTAGTGTAGTTCACCCCAAACTTATCTATGGTTATCGTCAGTTATGAGTAGATAGAGTCAAATTCGAGGTCACCTTTAATTGATTTGGTCCATTTTTTAGAAGACTGCCTTTGGAAGAATGAAAGCCGTGCTAGTACGAGGCCATAATGGATATGTAATGAAAGGCTGCATTGTGGGCGATTAAGATTAGATCGACAATTGCATGCGTTTTCGTGGTTTCACTTCTTGAAAATAAGAGGGACGGTGGCGTGTGTCTGCAGGTGTTGAAATATACCTGATGTCAAAAATGTGTTAAAAAGAAAAGAAAGCACTGTAAGTAGTGATGATACACAAATTTCGGGAACAACATTAAGTATGCCGTTCGGGCTGGGATATAGATTCTTGTCAATTTTATTACAAATGCAACAATGTTGTCCTCATCATTTTCAAATTTTGCGCCTCCATAGAGGAGGCTGCTGAGTTTGTCGAGTACGAAAAAGAGAGCTTGGAGCTATGTCGTACGATAAACTTTACTAGAACAGGACCGAAGAACGAAAAAATCTATACTACCAACAGAATCATCAATTTCTGAGTCGTGAGATCGAAAGATGCCAATTTACAGTAATATATAATATTAGTGATATTTGGTATTAGATTTAATGTTAATGAGTATATTCGTTAAGCTATGCACCTGTATTTGGTATCACTGAAAGTTTCGTATTAGATGATATCTTGGCAGATAGCGGTATCGCATATCTGCTCAACGTTATATCCATGGCAGTCAATGATAGTTCATATAATGAAATATGTATCGGCGTGTATGCAAATGAGGCAAGTTTAGTGAGTTGATTGAGAGTGAATATTTTTTAGATACGCATTAGGCGTAGAGAACATGCAATTATGCTGAACATATTGAAGAATGTAGTGAGAACGAAGTGTAAGAGAGGAAGTAGGTGAATACATGAATGTACTGATTTCATTATTCAAATTGTTTCTTTTGTAATTAGAGATAAAGCAGGTGCACAATTAGTTTTTGGTGACAAGTATATATTAACTTGCTGAAAAATTAAAATACTCACCTAATACCACAAATCACGAAATTACTAATACCTAATATTAGATATATATTAGTGATATTATAATGCCGCTTGATAAATATATTCGCATTTGAGAGTATCATGAAATATCTATGAGTTTGAAACTCAGATCCCAAGCAGAGAGGATTGGGCAAAGGGACTATCCCCAGGAGGAGCTGCTTTGGAAATATATACCGATGGCTTCAAACTTAATGATAGAGTAGAGTGTGGAGTATTTTTCACTGACCTTAACTAGAAGTTTTTCTTCCGCCTGTCAGACTACTGCAGAGTCTTCCAGTTGGTGGTGTTGAACATTCTCGAAGCGGCCAATTAACTCTTATGTAATCAGTTATTTGGTGTAAATATTTCCATTTTCACTGGCAACCAAGCATCTAGATCGTCCTTTGCTGGAGATTACACTAACTCGGTGCTAGAACCTGAATGAGAGATGTCGATATTTCGATATTTGATAATCGCTTTCGATTACCTAATAAGGCAATCTTTTGCGAGCAGTCGTTGCAGGGGTATGTATTTGTTGTAGAAAAAAAAACATAAGTAGGGTTTAGCACGCACATATTGTTGAACATTCTTTTTTGGGGGACGAATATTTAGGGACGTTCTTCTGTAGAATTATTGATATCTTCATCACAATCCTGTACTTTTAGAACTTTCTTTCAATCTTCTTCTTAGAACCAAAGTCTTTTGCTATTCCCGCTTCAATTTTTGAATAATGTTGACTGGTATTCTTTTCATCGCTCTTCGGACGTTGAAGAGGCTCTCCATAAGATTTACATTTTTCTCTCAGATCTCATTCCTCGTTTCATTCCCACATGTCATCCCAGCTGGTCTAACTATGCTCCCTGGTTTAACTCTGAAGTAACTGCTGTTCTTAGGGCAAAGAATGTTGCACGCATGTTAAAAACTACGCTCTTATACAAAAAGAGAGCTGAGGCTTCTACTAGTTTCAACAATTCAAATCCCTTCTTCTTATGAATACGTCTTCTTCTATTCATTCCCTGAAAAAATCCCTCCTCGTCTCTCATAATATGTTCCTTGATGAGATTTCTGCCGCCATAACTGAAGAGATGTGCGAGCTTTTTGTTCGTTTTTTCTTGTGATTTTTTTCTCTATGAAACCTTCTTTCGCCTCTGCATGTTACTTTCTTAACTTCTTCGTAGTTTCATTCTTACCTTATAGCGCTCTATTCATTTCGCACAAACCCTTTAAAAGTTGAGTACTCAATGTGTTGTCTTGATTCTAGCTCTAGCTCTGGCTCTGATGGAATTCTTAATATATTAGCTAATTCATTATCTTCTTCACTTTGTGTATTCCTGTCGATTATCTTCAGCCTCAGCATCAAAACTGGCTTTTTTCCTTCCTTATGGAAATATGCTAATATTTTCCCTATACTTAAGGCAGGTAACCCTGCTGGCATCTCCAATTACCGCTCAATTTCGCTTCTACCTTGCTTCAGCAAGCTACTTGATAGAGTTATCTAAAAGAGAATTTATCCTTTACTTGAGGCTTTCCTCGCCAACGAGCAACATGGATTTATCAAAGGAAAATCTACTCTTAGTAATAAAATTAGCATTCAACAACACTGTTGCTTCTGTCATTGATCAGCAAACACAGGTGGATGTTCTTTACACTGATTTCTCGAAGTTGTTAGACTCTGTCGACCATGAGTTTCTGCTTTTGAGTTTAGACAAATATGGATTCCATGGTCAGCTGCTCTCTTCGTTTTCTTCCTACATTTATGAACGTACTTTTGTTGTTCCTGTAAATTCCTGTTCTTCTGCTCTCTGCTATCTCACCTCAGGCGCTCCACAAGGATCGATCCTTGGTCTCTTGTTGTTTTTAATTTTTTTAAAGGCCTCTGTAAACGCTCAAACATGGTTCGACTAAAAATCCGCAGACAGTAGATAGAGGTGAGACCTATTTACTCGAACTTGCATACACTTCTCGTAAAAAGTAGTCGAGTTAATGTCACATTTAGCCAGTGATAAATTTATAGTTTTGTAATCATTAACAATGAGTGCGTGTTATATTTTATGATAATTTAGTTGCATTAAATTTACTTAATGACTTTGTGTTACCAGATACCACAGACTGAAGATGATTGGATAGCAATTTTCGAGGGATTTCGAAAACGGTGGAATTTTGCCAACTGCATCGGTGCGATGAATGGGAAACACGTGAACATCCGTAAGCCACCAGAAACAGGCTCATATTATTTCCACTATAAAAAAAGTTTCAGTATTGTGCCATTTGCCATAGTTGATGCAGATTACCAGTTCATTATGGTAGAAGCCGGAACAAACGGACGAGTGTCTGACGGTGGAATTCTGGAAAATTCAATATTTTTTGAAAAATTGAAGGAACAGAGCCTGCACGTTCCTAAATCAAATATGTTAGCGGGTACGAATGCGGAGCTGCCATTTGTTTTTGTTGGCGACGTTGCCTTCCCTTTGCAAGAAAACATTATGAAACCTGTCAGTAGAGAAAGTTTATCAGACGAGGAATCTATTTTTAATTACAGGCTGTCACAAGCTCGCAGAATTGTTGAAAATGCTTTCGGGATTTTATCGTCTCGCTTTAGAGTCTTGTTGAATATAATAAATTGACATCCCGATAAAGCGAAAGTAATTGTCTTAGCGTATTGCTATTTACACAATTTTTTAAGGCAACGGAACCCGGCACAATATTAACAAACCGGAAATATTGACGTATAAGACATAGAAACTGGAGTAATTCAGTAAGGATCCTGGCAATTAAATGACTCACAGATGACAAATTTGAATCCCACTCAAGCAAAAAACTCATCGACGAGCGCTAAAAATATACGTCAACGCTTTTGTCGTTATTTCAATAGTGAAGGGGCAGTACCATGGCAAAACTCGCATTTAAAAAAAAAATAATTTAATTTTAAAGTAAACTTTATTGATATTTTTCTTAATCTAAACTAATCTAATTAATATTAATATAGTAATACAAGATATGTGTAAGATTACGAAAATTGAACATCTGTTATTAAATCATTTATGCTTTCATAATTTTCAATAACGTCTTCTACATTAATGGTAAATACAATCGGCTGTTCCTGAATATTTTGAGGCGTTTGAAAATGCATACTACCTGAAGAAAATGGGAAAATCCAAAAATAGGTGTCGATGGTGTGCATGATGCAGCTGAATTCGTAGTTGATACTGAATTCAACGACAGCTTATCTAATTGCCCGAGCACCAAAATCTCTTCTATTGCCTTTTTGGCATAAATTTGTTGGATATTGGACAATTTCCGAACGGAAACTGCCCAACATTTTGCGTAAATTTCCGCCTCGTCTTCTAAAATGTCCTCTTTAGGTGACTGACATATATTATTCACCGCAATCCGAAGTAACTCATTTCTCTCTACCATATGCTGCATTACCGTTTTTTTCTTTTTTTTGGGCAGAGAGTTTTGGAGTTCTGTTGCTTCCTGAAACATGAATAAAATAATTTTTCAAGAATTATAGAAATTATAGTTTAGCATTTACTTACTGTTCCAGTTTCCACAAATTCATATCCGTCACCTAATTCCATCGTTGACAGGCCAGCCGTTTGCTTTTCTTGATCCTTTAAAAATTCTAAACAATCAAAATACCACAGACTAGATACATACACTGCCTCCGAGCTACATCCAGATTTTTCACTGTTTGTTATTTTTTTTAGTTCTGGTCTGTAGCAAGACTTTATGTTCAGAACTCTTTTTTTCAAATCTTCCACAGGCTTTTTTCTTTTCATTTTAAATATCTCATCTTTTACCTTCCACAAAGAAGGTAAATTTTTCAGGCACTCAAAAAAATCTCTCCACGCACTAATGTTCGGAATGCTTGCCATCTTCAACTCACGATGTTCACACCACGAAATCTGAACGAAAATGATATGTGCGAGTAAATGTTGACAAACGAGTCCGCAATCACTAGTACATGGTACCACCAACCCAGAGATCCACCCACAAACATCGACAAAAATCAAACCAGCTTTGATTTAGGTCAGACCGTTGGTGAGACCAAAAAGCAGGTACAACTTGTCTCCTAACTTTTATTCGACCAACACAAATTCAATTTGGCTTACCAATTCTTGCAAACTTGTCTTCTTCTTCCAATTTCGATCCCTGAAATTTCGTAGACGTTTTTTCGATGAATGCATTTTATTCAAACTGCAACCCGGTTACCGTTCGTGTATCGGATCGGTCAAATAGATCCACGTTAACGTTTAATGTTCCTTTTGCACAGACTGATACGTTTTACTATTCACCGTTGTTACGTTTACCTAGGAAGGATAATGAACTCAGACTAGGTTCTTTGTCACAATTCAAAACCATTTTAAAAGGTAAACTTAATATATATTCAGATTAACGCATTTTTATCTTGTCTTGTTGCCTGATCAGAATCTGAAATCTGAATTTTTATTTTTATTTATTAATTGGTTTATGATATTCTTTATTGTTTTATATGTATATATTTATCATTGTCTATTTCGTAATTAGATAAACAAATAAACTATTGACATCAATTACTTGCAAAAGAGCTGGGTACATGATCTTACGTAAAAGTTGAAAAGTAAATGTTGAAGGAGGAAATTTGTGGAGAATCAGATCAAAAGCAAAGCAAAGTGGTCCCGGTATAACTCATTTAGTGTCTTAAGGAATGGAGACGGTAGAAATAGCGTTTTGATAATCATAATTTTTACGAGTGTTTAATGATTAGTTTCATGCCTAATTTGACTCAGGTACCTAGTTAGAGGCAAGCTAACTCAAAACTCGATGAGCGGTCCTCCAGGAGCCAGTGCTCCAACCACTAATATAGCCGATCTTATAATATCAGATAGTATTTAAGTTATTAATTTATCAGATCAGATCAGATGGAGTATAAATTAGCAAGTTTTTTTTACTCTTACAAAGAAAAATTATTGTATCGTCGTTTGACCTTGAAATTCTGAATAATTTAACTGACCTGGTCTTTTATTTTCAGGGAAAACTGACAAACTGTCATTCTTCCGGTTGTGAACGCCCATTTAGCGTACAGAAAATACCCCACAGTAACTTAATTCTCCTCGTTGTCGACACATTATGTCCATGTGGGTCCAAACAACTTGACATTGAACCTGTTGAAGTACCTGGTGGAATAGGTAAGTTTTCCAGTTCAAAAATGTACTCACAACATTTACATATCCGAATTTTCCTTTGAATTTCAGGTGCATGCGGACCTCGTCGTCAGGCTCGCGAAAATCTCTCACGAAAACGACCCGCCAAATGCATAAGCTATCATCCGGAAGAAGTTGAAATCCAACAGTGCGGTCGCGGTTCACATATGTTCACACGATCGATAGCTCTATCACATATAATAGTATTGTTGATAGCATTTGTCCTAACACATGTGTGATATAAAGACTAGAATGATTTTTGTTAAAATTAATTAAAAATAATAATAATAATAATTAAATGAATAAGTAAATGTATTTATTAAGTGGTTATTAATTGAAAGAAAAATTAACAAATATGAAGGAAATTCAAATTGAAGAACAATTATCTGGATTAAATCAAATGATTTCACATTAAATTTGACAGAGATAAAACTTGGAAAATAAAACTAACTTCGTTCAAATGTGTCCTGTTGTTTGTCACACTCATTGATTCTGAGTTCGATCCGTTTTTCGCGACTAAATACATTCCATAATAATTTTCAATAAATGAAAATCATATTTCAAATAGGTCATCACAAAAAAAAACAAACTGAAATGAAATGATAATAAAGTTAATTTTAGTGAATATATATATGAATAATTAGATCTTTTTTATACGCAAATGACATGAGATATGAAATGAGTAAGAAGAAATAAAACGTAAATTTTGATTACATAAAATAATTGAATTATTATTATGAATATGTGAAACGGTATTATCTATCTAACTAGCTGAAAAATGAAATGAATTACGATTTTAGTGCGGAGATGTTTACATGTTAATAAGTAATAGGAAAAACGATATTGATTTTAAGTGAAAAGCAGTTGAACGTATTTATTTTTGTCGTTTGATTTTCTCTCGATAATTTCGAAAAATTGAACTGATGATTATTTTCAGCTGAGTTTACACAAAACTCAGGCTGAAATTGATCGGACGCAGCAGTTTTCCGACTGAGCAATAATTTCTACCAAAGAGTCAGGAAGACAGTGTATTTTCAATGCGTTCCGATTGCATTTCGAATCTGTTCAGTAGCACCTACGATAATACTACGAATTAATTGATATGCTTTGCCATTAGACAATTAGTTGAGTTTATAGACAATAATTCAATAAAAGAATGAAATCGATGAAATAATAATATGATTAGATGAGAGATGATAGAGCGAGGAAATAAAGAAAAAAACTAGTTATTTGTTAGAATTATGAAATTCCAATTTAAAGTTTATAGTTAAGTGACGTTGTGGAGAAGATCAACCTGTAAATATCTAAAATTAAATTAAATAAGCATTAAACATTAAGTCGAGTAATGTGAATAAAATAAAAACAAGCTAAAATATTTGCTAATATGCAAAACAAGTGAAAGATTATGATCTAATTCAATTTGAAATTAATGTTTCAGACATTTTCAATACACTGATGAAAATATAACACCATTAAATTCAGCAAAACAAGAGAGCAAAAGAAAATGTCACAATCCATACATATAACGCTTGATTTCTATTGAACTCTGACACAATCTCGTTTAAAAAAAAATTAATTAATAAAAACGTTTTCCCATTCTTCGTGTTCGTAATTTTTTCCCAATAAGAACAATTTAAATCAAAATTAACCATAAGATTTGAAGAAAGCTACCAAAAGTTCATGAAAAATGATCGAGAAATTGCAAAATATTTGGAATTCTCGTGCAGAAAATAAAGTTAAAAGTAATTTAAATTCCGTGAAGAATACTCCGATGCAATGAAATTCACCACTAATCGTCATATCATAAAAAGAAAAAAAAATATCAGAAACCGAACGAAAACATATTGATACTTAAATTTCGATGCATTTTGAAGATGAAAGAAGAAAACAGAAAAAAAAGGAATATTAAAAATTTACAGGGCTACCAAATATTTAAGAAGTTAGTAATGAAAAGTCATAAACGAAAGTATAAGAGCATTTTTTTAAAATTGTAGTTAAACCAAATGAAAAGAAAATCTGATCTATTGAAAAATTCGAGAACTTAAATATCTGAAATCAGAGTTATTTTAACGCAAACATTTCAAATATTAATGAATTCACTCTACTTGTAGTGAATTCTTGTGGGTGAAAACGCAATGATAATTGATTTAAAGCAAGCACAAAACGTAGTTAAACATAATTTTTGATGAAATTTTCATTCTCCTCTTATTTCTCTAAATGAAATCAAGAAATTTTACTTACATTATTATAGGTTTATTAAGAAAAAATTCTGGGGATATTTAAAAGTACTCACACAGGTGGTAGATTTAAGGCCAGGGACAGGCGAAAATGTTTTTTTTTTCAAAGTATTAGCCCTATCAAAAATATTTCTTGCCGAAATTTGATTTGAATCATGGGCAAACCCCAGAACAAATTTTGTTTAGCGATATGAACCCATACCCGAAATATTGCACTATTTAGGTAATTTCAGTGTCTATGCTGCTAATAGTTTGCGCCACACAAATATGAGACTATCTTTTTTGCCTCCTGTAGGTCTACTGAAAAATGCACATTGACTGATTGATATCAGCAACAACCAGCAAAGAAGGATCAAATTTTGGAATTTTATCAATTTTCAAGCGTTGAAAATGTTCCGATTTTATATGTACTGATGCCCTAATCAGATACTTTCGCTCAAGATACTTTTTCCTGAAAACTTGCATTTTTCTCTCTTGGTCTGTTGAGTAATGGACTAAAATTTGGTGATCGTGTTTTGAAGATTGTAACGAACGTGTCTTTTCAAAGGTCGAGACAAACAATTTTCGCAGTTTCAGTTCACATTTTCTTTGATATTTTCATATTCTTTATCATAACCTCAAAATTCAAGCTAAACAAATCGTTCCTCATCTTTTTCTTTAACACTTGTAGATAATTTCTTTCATTTTGGCACATACATTCAACTGCAAAACTTTAGACCACGTTGTAAGAATTTAAAAAAGTTGCAGTAAATGAGTCTCAGCATTGCATTCAGCCATAATTCTTGAAACTCAATACATGGTATTTTCTAATCTAACGGGACTTTTCTGAGTTTTGTACTATTTTAATTGCGACTAAACTTTGGGACAGCTAATAGGCGACCATTCCGAGCACAGTTTTGAAAACGTTCAGAGCAGTATTTTTTGTATGTGTTTTGTTGTATAATAGTTCCAAAAATTTTCTTTGAAAAGTGAATAGCTGAAGTTTATTATAAAAGCCACGAAATGGGCTGTGGGAAAAAATTGAAAGCGAGTGAATTAAAAATCATCAATAATTTTAAAAAACCATTACACCATTTCAATTACAAAAAGCAGACATGTAGTCAGGAATTATCTGTACAATCAAGAAAATTTTCTTTAAAAACCCTGGAGGACGCTCGAAAGCTGTTACAGACCGAGACCGCTGAGCGATTTACAAAATGGCGTCGAATTTAACGCTTACAGTATGGGAAACATCTTCAGAGGTTGATGTAGAAACCAATTTGAGGAATGTGCTGCGTATTATACAAAAATGCGAACGCCTAAAACGAAATAAACTTAAATGTCACTAACAACACCAGTGTAAACAAAATTGGAGTTTGCAGATAACCATCTATGTTGCCATAAGCGTTGCAGAAAAATAATGTTTTCTAATAAGCAGCGATTCAACCAAAATAGGCTTGATGGTTTTCGATTCTATCTTCACGATCTGCGAAAGAACCAGATACTTCTGTCCAAAAGGTAAATGGGCGGAGATGGGCGGCAATAGGATATTATGGGAAAACTGAAATTAAGTATATAAACGGCAAAATGAAGAATACTGGTTATAAAAAATTAGTTGATGAGCAATTATAATGATGTAGCAATAGCAGGTCTGGATTTTGCATTCAACACGATTATGCCGTTGTGCATACTGCAAAATGGAAAATAAATGGATTTTTAAGTAGTCAGAATGCTCACCAGATCTAACTGTTATTGGCAACTAGTGAAGTGTATTGTCGCAAGCTGTTTATTCTGGACGGAAACAAATCAGCTCTGTTGCAGACCTTAAAATGGTTATTGAAGAATCAATACTCTTCCAACAAGAAATATAGAAATAATGGTGAGCAAACACAATATTCATATTACTAATAATAATAATAATAATGATAAACATTTACTTTCCTTGGATTAAATTCCGTTTTCTTCTAACTGGCGCACTGAAAGTAAGAGAAAATGGCAAAAGTCTATAAAAAAAACGTCCTTGGCTAGTTGGTTTCTTTATGGTCACAAAATTTCATTTATTGTGATTTTGTAAATCTTTCCCAGGATGACCCAAAGTTTTGTTGTGGAGCGTAGTCTTCGGGGGCATAATTCAAAAATTTCTCATTTTCCATTACGCAATCTAGTTCATAGGGCATTATTTCTGTGAGAATTTTGAACTTCAGCGATCAAATAAAAACTAAGGTACCCTCAGAAAAAAGGTTGAGGGTCGCCACACTATTAAGAAAGAAATTACCCAGTCCCCTCAACGAAAGGGTTGCAAATGTGATATACGGACAGTTCGAAGATGGATTGTGAAATGAGAGCAGAGATCGTAGAACCCAGTTGCTAAATGCACTGCCCTCTCTCAAAGAAGACTAGAATCCATCAAGTAGAATTATAGCTCAACATAAGGTCCCACAGACAAAGAAGACAAGGAACACTAAAAGGGTCAGCATCGAATAGCCAGGTGATTATCAAGGTTATCAGTTGTAACCAAATAAACTCAGCTACATCATTAGCGGCAATGAAAGAAGGGAGCGAATATGGCTCCTTAATGAAAGAAGGGAGCAAATATGGCTCCTAGCCCAAAAAGAGCACCAAGGTAACGAGGAAGCTGATACCAAGACCAAAAAAGGGGTTAAATTACCCTACATTCTTTTCACTCTATGTTGGGGCTTTGCGTAAGTGGATACAAACAGGAAGGTAAAATCATGGATTAGATGAGCTGGAGGGTTCAATATGCTGAAAAGATAGCTTGAAAAGATAAACTGGCCTTGCAAAAAGTACCTCCGCAAGATAAGCAAGGAGTGAAAAGACTGCTGCAAGTTCTGCGGAGCAGCAACGGAGAGTGTAGAGCGTCTTCTCGTCCACTGTCTAGAATTAGCGAGATGAAGCTTAAAGCTGCTTGGTTCTACTCTTCTCTACATCTGGAACACTAGAAAAGTTCCGCCTCGGGACATATCAAATTTCAAAAGGAATTTTGATATCCTATATGACTTAGTGCTGAAAAGGCAGAATAGGCCCAGGAGGTCGCAGCGCTAAGAGCTATGTGAGCTTGCTCCATGATTTTATTCATTCAGTCATTCTACCAACATTTTGTGAATTTTGGAATTTTTATCATTGAAAACAATGGTATATCTGTCAAAATGCTTCTCAGACCTGTTCCACATTTTTGCTGCAGCTTCAGATTCTATTGCTGTTGAACCAACAATGCAATTCTGGTCAAAAATTAGCCGATGTATTATTTAGTCTTTAGACTGAAGTCTAAAGCCCATCAAAGAATACTAAGAATGTATTTGACCAATCCAAGCCCGTAAAAAGAAGAAAATGTAGGTTTCTGCCACGATTCATTGTAAGTTACAGCTTTTTCAATAATCGTCTTCAATTTTAGAGACAAGTCTTCAAGCTCATGGATTTTTCTTGATGTTTGGCGTTCCTCTGTCACGACAGTATCATTGAAGTCCCGTAAATCTTTCTGCAAAACTTAGAACTTTTATTGAATATATAGCTAAAACAAATCTTCGAATGATACCCGGGTTCCCGAGCCATGGGTTATGTGAGATTTTTACTTAATAAAAAGTTCGTCTACATGTCACGAGGGTTAAAGCTCTTGCATTGCTTGAATCCGGTTGCGCTTGCTCACCTATTGGTGTTTACTTACGTAAAAAGAAACAACAGCTAGTTAATCAATCTTCTTCTCACTTTGTGCGCAGTATATCCTCGACGCATGTCAAGACTAGTTGTCCTCGTTACGCAGCATCATTTCCACGATCGACGATGCCACACCTTATTTTTTATTTATAAAACTATGATGTGACATGTAATGAGTGGAATGCTGATATCATGCCCAGTCACCGGCTTGTAAAAGAAACACAAGACGAACGAATGCAACCTTTAGCATGCGACAGGGTTTGGACTCGTGGGCAATCGATCACTGCTTCGAACTGGTGCCTTAGCGAGCAGAGATACTGACTTCGTAGTGGTCAAGACTAATTTATGGGTCTAGAAGAGGTCAGCCCCGAAGATAATCCCCTTTGTCGTCCTTTAGGTGACAAGTCACCTCTTAGCCCCCGCATCGGTGTCAAATACCAGCCAGTTCCTAAGATAGTCAAGTATCATGACCAACAAGTAATCAGGAATGCGGGAACTATGATCAAGTGCCCAAAACGCATCTATCCGCCTCACCAAGTTAAAGGCATTTTCAACAACTAGCGCCATCAGCAAAACAGCCGGTCTGCAGCTGTGGGTTGTCACCTCAACTCTCCCTGCCGCACCAGCCAATGCAGAGATGGCATCAATAGTTGAATGTCCCTTTGGAAAGCCGTGCTGTCTGCGGACGTGCTGGTCATAGAAAAAAATGTGTTGAAATTGGTCATTGCTTTGGTAATTATCCTACTTATGGTAAAAGAGAATCACTAACACAATTGCTGCGCTAAATTCCACAATTCAATTCAGAACGTTTCGTGTACACCACATTCATTTTCTCAACTCCTTCATGTATAATATCTTATGCCTGCTTGGGGGCCTGATGTTTGGGCTGCTTACCTTGCACCTCCGTTTTGACTACTTTCACTACTTTTCGCGTCATCTTTGTCTTCGATACGGGAACGCTTTGAAGAAATCGGAATCTGAATTAGTTGCTGCCTTCAAAAAAATTATTGAAACACTTTCTTCATTTTTTCTTTTAGTGGCTTTAGCAAGTACAGCCTTTTTAGCTCTCTCAGAAAGGGGCCCTTTTGTCTTTGGCCTCAGCGCCTTCCGCTTGAAATATAATTATCCATTTTTCTGTCGACCGAAATGTCACACTGACGTTGGACAAGTGCCTAAAATTAAAGCTTTAGGCAATCATGTTCAGCCAATCATTTAGGCTCTATTAGCACCCTCTCCCGCTGTCAATTTTGCGGAAAACTATAATATTACAGCTAAAATCATCAGTCGCTATCAGTACGCAACCAACACACTCCAACTTAAAAATATCCCATAAATCAGCTTATGAAAGATCCCGGTCTTTGCAATGGCATAAGACAAAAAAGGAACTAATTTTGCTGTCTTACTTCTTACTGAAGGGCAGAAACTTCCAAAAGTTTCATGACTTCATAGTTTGGTTACAATGGGGGTTGGTCGGCATGTCGCCCGGTAGAGAAGGTCAACACGGCATACTGGTGCATGGTGCCCAATTTGGAATTCACTTTTTCTCAAAGTTAAAAAAATTATATTCTTGCAATGCTTCAAGGGATACCCTCTAAAACGGCCTTAGAGGTTCAAGTCGGGCCAAATAGGTGACAAACCTTTGAAAGAAGCGGTCAAAGTATCTTTGTTCCGCGAAAAATCTTCAAAAATTTCATCGATTTTGCCCATTAGTTCTCCGTCCCTAGTCTTAGGTTATTCTAAGCATAAAACGACGGGATTTTCATTCAGAATTTCAGTTCAAAATAATTTTTTTGTTGTGAGTATAAAATTCATTTACAATTGATTGGATTCAGCGGATTTTTAAGATAAAATTCAATATCGAAAACTATATACGATCCAACTCAACTCTCGCTAAAAATCATTTTTTCTTATTAAAAGCGCACAAGAACCAGATCACCTACCAAAAAACTACATCGCAATATGTTCAAAAACATATCACAAACAATTTTTCTAAGTTTAACAGCGTAATATATATATTTAAATATACATACATATATGATTATACAAACAAACAAAAAAACTCGATAACCTAAAAATCAGAAATGGAACAAATCGAATGGATCATTCAATACATATATAGTTAATATTATACGAAAACAAGCAAAAAATCCACAACACCTAACTTTTTAAGACAAAGAAACCATAAAAACAACAAAACGTCAATGTTGTTCGTTCTTGTATACTTCGTCTCATTAAAAAATTTATCATATATATGAACAAAATTATAATCACATTCTCTATCACTAAATAAATCAATATTTAACTCGACTAGCAAAATAATGCTCCAAAAACCAGACATCATAATAATTATCAAATTGAACAAGAAAGGCAATAAGAAAATCGAACCATTGTTTCTGTGACCATGAACGAATTCGAAGAGTAAGATGACAGTTTAATGAAAAATGAAAATACATTTCGAAATCAATTCAATTTATATCAAACAAGAGAAATTATCATCGTATTTGTAATAAATCGAAACAAAAACTATTTTAGACCACAATAACAACAAAAACATACCAAAAAAAAAACAATGACTCGAAAATAGAACCGAGAGCCAGGAAGTTCAACCCTTAATTGACGGAATACAAGAAAAATTACGTAACATTTAGTTAAAAAACATAATGCCACATGGTTTGAGAAGTCCGTGTATTACCAATCAAAGAAATATTTTTTGCATGTGAAATGATTTTTTTTTTCGACACAATCTCCTTGAAATGAAATGCACTTTTTGCAACGGTCCTCTAATTTTTTGGTACCACACATATTAAATAAAATAAATACCATATCATTAATTAAACTGTATCTTGGCGTGTTTACAGTACTTTTTCATATGAACAGTATTTTTTTCCCATTCAACAGCAATATTTAATCAAAAGACGATTTTTGTTAGAACTCATTTTCTGTGAAAGAAGAAAATTAAAGTGACACCAATAACTGTAATTCGTTAAGTGGTCAACGAACTTTAAAACATTTTTTTTTTATTAAAGCCAAGTTAAGGTTGATACTACTGCACAAACGTCGAATTTTTGAGATTATTATGGAATTTCTGCGCGAGGTGCCGGACTATTCAAACCATATCGTATTTTTCAGGTGTGAAACCATAACTTCTCATAGTTATTTTGCAAATTTTGTTTTCTCAGGAAAACAAAACAAAACATTTTTATATACAAATAACACGAATAATTTCTTTGCCGAAACATATTTGCAGACAGCAGTCACATATAATTTATTTTCCACAGACAATTCCATTTACATTCAAAGAACCTACGTCATCTAACCCTACGCCAATACTATTCATAAGACAACATAAAATATGTAAATTTGAAAGTAAACAGAAAAATCAAATCAAACTATTTTAAAAATTTGAACAGAACTAAATTCTACCATTTAATGCATCATTTTGCTCTCCACAAATCAATTTTCTCTCGAATGAAACTCATTTCAAAAACGATTTTTTCCTTCTGGAACAATAATATTGCTCTAAAATTTCTGTGTCTTAAACTTGTAAAAAGTCTTCCATATAAATTTAATGAATAAATAAAAAAAAAAATTATGATATCTATCAATGTAAAATCAACAAAAAAAAAACAAATTCCAAGGAAACAGCAAAAGAAAATAAGCTGTATTTGAGAGCAGCTTGAAATTGATGTGGTGTAAGTATGTTTTCGATGAATAAAAAAATGAACTAGATAAAATAGACGATATCAATTTGAAAATAAAAAAATCAAGAAAAAGAATCGAGAATTAATAAATAAAGACAAGAAGATGACATGAATAAGTTGAGTTTGTATTGTATAAATGAATAAATTATATTGTACTTGTGTAAAAGTGAAGTGGCACGAGAATAATTTAGTGGATGATGATGATATGATGAAAACTGCAAAATCGAAAATTTAACTTTAAAGAAAAATTGTGAATTCCACGAAATTCTATAGAAATTCTAATAAAACATGTTATGTAATATTAAACTATTACTACTATTACTATTATTTATTATTAATGCCATTAAAAGTGAAATGCGCGAGTGATCGTTCAAATTACTCCAAGATATCCGATTCGAAATTTTGATTTTGTAAACTCATATATTTATTTTAGCCAGATGCGCAACTCCTAAAAATAAAAAAATTAAAACAAACTAAACAAACTGCAACAAATTTTGAAAAAAAATTATTATAATTCAAAGTTTTATCATAATTATTAGATTATTATTTATTAAAATTGGTATTTATTGTTACAGCTTGTTTGGTTCGAAGATACAATTATTTTTTTGGATTTAATTAAAATACGGGTGAAGTTTTAATGGAGTTCTCTTAAAATCCTTTAGATATGGAATCAAAATGACTAAAAACAAGAAAAAAACTATTGTATCTACGTTCGATTCGGAAGTTCTAAGTGTGAAAGTCAAAAGTGTTGAATTTACATGAAATTTGTATATAAAATATAAAAGAATCACTCATATGAACGAGTATAAACTAGTAACGAGAAAAATAAAATCGAATATGAAATTAATTAAGTTTAATAAATATTCTAATTAGAAATTTGTGGTTGTTTCTATTTGTGCATTACTTTGGGGTGATAGGAGATAGGAAAAAGGTGTGCCCTGGAAAAAAACAACACAGGCTACTGAGTGGATTTATTCTTGTTTATATTGAACCACTGAACAAGAGAGTCAAGCTTGGATTGAAGGAAAAGTGCATCAGATTTAGATTCAATGATGTGGTACAGTTTGAGGTCGTCTGCCTAAAGTAGGCGAGGTGAGGTATGTTTAACAGGACGTCAGGTAGATTGGAGATGAATATGTTAAAGAGAAATGGGCCAAGATGGCTACCTTTTGGAACACCAGAGGTAGCAAATATATTTTTTGATAAAACTCCTAGAAATTTAACGAGTTGGATGCAATTGTGAAGGAACCAACTAAGCCAGCTTAGTAAAGATCCAGCAAGTCCGAATTCGTGCAGCTTTAGAATCAATATAGGATGATCAACTCTGTCAAAAGCTTTGCTAAAGTCAGTGAAGACTGCGTCAATTCACCATTTTACACAAAACGCCCGAAACTAGGATTGTCGAGTTTGTGATAGTTGAGCGACCTTTTCTAAAGCCATGCAGTTGCTCATTTAGACGGGAGTCAACTAGTGGAGAAATTTTATTGTATTTAACCTTTCCAAAAAGTTTTGGAATGGAAGATAAAATGGCAATGCCCCTGTAATTTTCAACACAGCGTCTATCACCATTTTTGAAAATTGATGTCGCATATGAACAGGATGGGAAAACACCGGATGTCAAAGAATATATGCAGAGGTGCTATTAGTTGCTATACACACTTACGCAGGAAGGTCGGTGGAAGAAGATCAGGACCAGGGCCTAGCGGGTGTATTTTTTCGCGTGATATTTTAATTTGGTTGGCAAAAGTGTTTGGAGCTGTATTAGAAGGAGAAACATTTGAGTTAGATGGGTCTGTGAATAAATCGCAAATATCTTTAGGAGAAGCAGAGATTATATTATTGTAGGACATTGACAATGGAAAACCGGTGACATTCCGCTTCATATTTACAAAATCAAAGAATTTTTTTGGGTCATGGATTATACTTTAACCGGTTTTCTTAATGTAATTGGCATAAGTATCGCAAGACTTTGTCAATAATTTCTTCACTACTTCGTTATAAGCTTCCTGAACAGTATGATTAACATCTATATTTTCCTTTAGTCACCTATAAAGTTTGTTCTTATGATTTTGCAAATGCATAAGTTCCCTATCCAGCCATGGTTCAGACAACTTTTTCTTTTTTTTTAATCTTAGGTACATATCTTTCAACGGCGTCGAATATTTTATCGTAAAAAGTGGGAATGGCTTCCTCAAGATCTAACGTTGAAAGGGTATTCGTCCAATCTATAGAGCCAAGTACATGGTGCATACTTTCGTAGTCAGCATTAAGAAATTCATATACAATTGAATTATTGTACGTTTTTAAGTAAATAGAATCTGGAGTGGGTAGTTCAACTGATAGTGCAGTGTGGTGCAAACTATTTGAAAAAAGATGCTTTGCGTCATTACCCAACGGGAATCGCGGTAATGTATGCTGGCGTAATGCATGAATCAAACAATGCTAGTAATGCGAATTTCCGATTTCCAAAGCTATTTTCCAGCAATTATAAGATATACTCGTATACATGACTTGGAGCATGGAAAATGCTGCAAGGGAGAAAGCTCATATGTTATAAGTCCAAGACTGGCCAATGAAATCCACTCGCAGAAACAAGGGGAAAAGAACTTGGGAGCATACATCGGTTATGGGTAGTCTGCTATATAAAGCGGAAAGATGAAAATTTCGGAGCATTTCAAATCATCACGCACGGGTAAGTAAAATGTATGAAGACAATTCCCCCTAGTAGCAAAGAGCATGCGCTATTGGAATCTCCAATGAGCATCAGCATGCAAAAACCACACATGCAGAGATACGATCGGCCGCCGGCCAAACCCAACGGGAATCGCGGTAATGTATGCTGGCGTAATGCATGAATCAAACAATGCTGGTAATGCACATTTCCGATTTCCAAAGCTATTTTCCAGCAATTATAAGATATACTCGTAAACATGACTTGGAGCAATGAAAATGCTGCAAGGGAGAAAGCTCATATGTTATAAGTCCAAGACTGGCCAATGAAATTCACTCGCAGAAACAAGGGGAAAATAACTTGCGAGCATACATCGGTTATGGGTAGTCTGCTATATAAAGCGGAAAGATGAAAATTTCGAAGCATTTCAAATCATCACTCGCGGGTAAGTAAAATGTATGAAGACAATTCCCCCTAGTAGCAAAGAGCATGCACTATTGGAATTCCCAATGAGCGTGAGCATGCAAAAACCACACATGCAGAGATACGACCGGCCGCCGGCCAAAGCTTTCATTCATATTGAGGCGTATAAATGCGAGAATACGATGTTGTACTTTCCAAAAAGCTCTTATACATAAAGCTATAGAGCTAAAAGCATGAGTTTCCCCTTGTAGAAATCTTCCCAGCCTAGGACATGCAATGTTAAAAAGAAACAACGCGTAATGGTCCGGTAATGCTTACACGTATTACGCGAAATGCTTACCGAATATATCCGTAAGCATTATTTTTCCCGTTGGGAAGCTTTAATTCATATTGAGGCGTATACCATAAATGCGAGAATACGATGTCGTACTTTCCAAAAAGCTCTTATACATAAAGCTATAGAGCTAAAAGCATGAGTTTCCCCTTGTATAAATCTTCCTAGCCTAGGACATGCAATGTTAAAAAGAAACAACGCGTAATGGTCCGGTAATGCTTACACGCATTACGCGTAATGCTTGCCGAATATATCCGTAAGCATTATTTTTCCCGTTGGGTAGTTGGACTTACCACTACTTCGTCGTAGGCGTTTGTAAAAACAAGATCCAACCAAGGACCATTTTGGTTGCTGGTTGGAGAGACGTGCTGCAAATCATTGCCGTAAAAAGTTCTCGCAAGGTTGAAATCACTGGCATGTGAAAGGTTTACAGGTAGAAGAAATGCGTCGTTTTCATCGGGGATAAAACATAAGTTGGGACGATTGAAATCGCCCAGGAATATTATTTTGCCTTTATCATTTAGAGACGTTGTAATGGAAGATATTAACTCACAGAAATGGTTGTCAATTGATTCGTTCAATCTGGATGGAATATGGGCCAAACTAATGTGAAGGAAATTATTATTCAAAGAAACATGAATAACAAGGGAATGATGCCAATAATCTCACTTGAAAGTGTGATGCTAACCGCCCATAAAACCTCACCGCCTCGCGTTTGACCTGTCCCTCCCATTCTTATGGGAAATATTTAGCCAAGATTCTGTGAAGGCTAGTAAATTAAAGTGGCAAGTATGATTTATTTAATTTGCACCTTATACCACTACAATTGTGATAAAAGAGTCTGAGTCTATTTAAAGAAGGTGTTATGTTAGGATATACGAGGTGTGGCTATTAAATAACGGGACTGACGCTGCAGTGGAACGAGTGCGCATGCGCCAACCGGCATTGAACAACAGCTGTTTAGTTTGAGTCTTCCTCTACAGAATGCAGTTAGTCTCGTTTCTGTAAACAACATCGTTTTGGCGTAACCTTCATTTACGTTAGTGTTGTTATTTGGTTTTGCCGGAAAAATGGTTAGCGTAATAATAGAGCAACGAATTGTTGTTAAATTTCACTTCAAACTTGGAAAAACCGCTACCGAAACTTATAATTTACTAAAAGAAGTGTATGGCAGTGAATGTTTATCGCGGACTCGTGTTTTTGAATGTTTTAAGCGTTTTCAAGATAGTCGACAAGACGTTGAAGATGATTCGCGGCCAGGTCGTCCTTCAACATCAAAAACGGATGACAATGTCGAAAAAGTTGCTAATTTGATTCGGTCTGACCGTCGATTAAGTATTCGTGCAGTTGCTGAAACTGTAGGCATTGATAAAGAATGTGTACGGCAAATTTTACGTGACAATTTGAACATGCGAAAAGTGTGTGCAAAAATGGTACCAAAAATTCAAATTCAAAAATGGTACCAAGATTGAACAACAAGCAGCTCGCAAAAATATTTGTACTGACACTTGGAATGCCATTGAAAATGACCCAAATTTATTGGAAAGGATAATAACATGTGATGAATCGTGGTTTTTTACTTATGATCCGGAAACGAAGCGCCAATCTATGCATTGGAAGACCCCAACTTCACCGAGAGCCAAAAAAGCAAGAATGAGCAAGTCAAAATTTAAAGCAATGATGATTGTTTTTTTCGATATTCATGGGATTGTGTACCTTCACTGGGTTCCTGAAGGTCAAACAATTAATCAATATTACTACCTTGAGGTACTTGGTAAACTACGTGAACGAGTAAGAAAAAAACGACCCGAAATGTGGAAGGACAAATCATGGGTTTTGCACCAAGACAATGCGCCAGCTCATTCCGCGTTATCTGTTAAGCGGTTCCTGGCCAAGTACAGCATCCCAGTGTTAGAACATCCACCTTACTCACCAGACCTAGCACCATATGACTTTTATCTTTTCCCTAAGGTGAAATCTGCATTGAAAGGCACGAGATTTGAATCCGTAGAAGCTGTAAAAGAGAAAGCGGCAAGAGTCCTGAAGGAGTTGACAGAAGATGACTTCCAGCACTGTTTCAAACAGTGGAAAATTCGCATGGAGCGTTGCAGGGATAGAGAAGGGGTGTATATTAAAGGTGATAATAAATGATTATGTATACAATGAAAATAAAAATTTTTACAACGTCAGTCCCGTTATTTTATAGCCACACCTCGTATGCTTAACAGAGTTTACAGCTTTTCGACGAGAAGCAGTTGTCATTAAATTGTCACGGGAGGCAGTATTCGGAGTTACCTCTGTAGAGGCGACATTGATAGCCAGCTGGCTAGAGGATAAAGAAGAGCTAATATTGGCTACGTTAATATTGGCTACGTTGTTGTTTTTTTTTGGGAAGACACGGAAGCATCAGTAGCACGTGATATCAATGAGTTGTTACGAGTAGAAGCAGTGTTAAAAAGACCATTCAACGATAAATTGTTTGCTACCACCGTAGAGTGGGTGGGGTTTTTAGAAGTGATCATCATCAAGTTGGATAGATTTGCAGGTACTAAGAACATTATGTGAAATCCAATTTTTTTCTTACAGAATTAGCTCCTTCCTTACGGCTATTTTTGGTGATTCGACTTTTCCAGGGAGAAAATGTAACGCCATTCCAGTCGAAGTTGCTGCTACTTCCGTCTAAACTCATGAAAATCCAGGCATATTTTGAGGAAATGAAAATCTTATATCGCTTCTGTGAGTTGTGTTTCCGTTGTAGTAGTTTTGTAATAAAATAATCATTGATGTAGAATACAGCTTCGAGAAACCTATTCAGCCATCCTTGATCAGCAGTGGGAGGAATTCCGTTGATGAAGAACGCTACTTTGTCGGTATTAACTGGTAAATGGAAGCATGATCCTTCGTCCTGGCAATTTTCATTCTTTTTTTTTTTTATTTTTTTAATGCGACTGTCCAACTC
The DNA here is from genome assembly GCA_947369275.1 of Nemotelus nigrinus. Lineage (NCBI taxonomy): Eukaryota > Metazoa > Arthropoda > Insecta > Diptera > Stratiomyidae > Nemotelus > Nemotelus nigrinus. The sequence continues at coordinate 61,778,524 of OX376375.1, forward strand.
ATTATTCGACCAATATGTATCAAATTTATATACTGGCTTTAAACAATGAAACATAAAAGATTCACGCTGGTTAATTGATGATACTGCAGTAAAAGTCAGGCGTATATGCAGAATGGTACCAGGTTTCTCCAAATGCTAATAATCTTTAACTTGTAAAGGTTATTGAATTGGGATCATGGTTCCCTTCTTGTCTATAAATCAGTATAGACAACGCTTATCGTCTCTAAAGCTTATTAATACGGGAAACTCGATCGTTTTGCGGAGTAATCCTCCGAAAGTAGAATCAAAGTGGAATTGTTTTTGCGGGATGATTAAAATTGAAAATATTTGATTGAACATTTTTTTTTACTAAGTGGTTTCGAAAGTATGCACTGATTCTCATCAGACACCAGCTCACAGTGCAAACTTGACTGATGTGACCACTTGCAGTTGGAAATCAATAATTTTTATTTACGCTAGTTGCGACAAATTTTAACATCTCCGATTTATATCCATCGATATAATTTACTTGTAAAGGTTATATATTCCTTATTCCGCAAAACGATCGAGTTTCCCGTATCAATTATTCTCTGCTTTGATAAGCTTTAGAGACGATATACGTTGTCTATGCTGATTTATAGACAAGAAGGGAACCATGATCACAATTCAATAATCCGAATCATATCAATCGTGAATTATGAAGAAAACGGTCAGCTATGAAAAAAGAAAAGCAGATCTGATAGAAGTTTAGAGAACAGGATTATATTGCCTGCATAATTTTCCAAGATTTCCGTTGAAAAATTAGGGTAGAGTTGTAAGCTGTGGTAATTTTATACTAAGAGATGCTATCATTAAATTTTCAAACGATAATGATCGTGTTACTGTTAAATTATTTTTCCCACTAGCTTCCATCGCAGCTATCAGATATTCACAGCGGGGTGTGGCTTTTGCGAGAAAATATGAAGAAATGTTTTCTTTTCTTTAATCTTCAACTCTTGCGAGTCGTAGCCTTGTAAATCTTTCAACCCTATGGCTTCTGATGCAGTAATTGGATCAAAGTGGTGCGAATAATTCTTTTTTTTCATTCTTTTGTGTTTGATTGTGGTATTTTTATCGTGCCATAGCACAAATTTGACCATCCACACAAACAAATACAGCAGGTTGAGCCAGTCTCCTGCGAAAAGGCGGGATGATATTTTCATTAAATTATGCTACTCTGATGACAGCTCGACTGATTTCAGTCGGCTACAACAACGTTCGAATAGTATCTGTTATAATACCAGTACTTATTAATCTATTAAATATTACTAAAAAATACCCAGGTGCCCAGATTTTGCAGAGATAAGTAAAAAAAATTGCAAGTCAGCCAGCCTCGATTGTTTGCTTCATATAACAGTAGAATGGGTGAAATAGATCCAGCAGACCATAATATAACAGTATTATAGTTTAAGTAAGAGGAAAATTAAAACTTTGATTCACAGATTTGTAAGAATCTTTGCCTTTTCTTTCAGCGGATCGTGAACTTTACATTAAACTAAGATTAGCTAAGATTAAGAATGTTCAACCCACGCAAGATAAAAATGGGCCCCTTAAGTGTAAACTTGCTCTTGCCAAAAGGAAAATCATTTCAAACTAACTAAAATGAATTGATTTTTATTTGGTTTCAATTTCTGATGAAATAAATTTGAAAATAAATAAAACTGAAAATAAATCTTTAGGTGTTTTTTTTTGTATTTCTTTCTATCTCTTATACTTTCGAATTATGTTTCCATAATGAAATTCATCCTGATTCTGAACGGCTTTATGTTCATAGATGTGATTTATTTTAAATTTTCAGAAATTATGTATATATTCATAGTTATTTATAGAACAGTTATGAGGGGTGATCCACAAGTAATAATAATGCATTTAAACCAAGGTCCAAACAATTTAGTACAAGGTCCTAACAAGCTAATACATCTAGTCCATCTTTTTTCCAAATCTAGAATACCCTTAGAAACAAATTTTTGTCTTTACTCTCCCAAAACGTCTCAATAGCGCCCATTACTTCGCTAACGTCTTCAAGCCGAGGAAAGAGGTAAAAGTCACTGAAAGCTAGATCTGGCAAATAGGGTGGATGTTCAAGCAGTTCGAATTCTGTTTCTTAAATTGCAGCCATCGGTTTACAGGTGCGTTGTCATGATGAAACAGCACTCGGGCTAGCAGTTTGCCGCGTCGTTTTTCCTTAATAGCCTCCCACAATATTCTTATTTGGTCTGCGTAGTAAAAGTTTGATATAGTGGCACTCTTTTCCAAATATTCCACCATAATAATTCCTTGAGCATCACAAAAAAACTTATGTCAGAACTTTCGCTGCCGATCTCGATACATTGAATTTCTTCGACATCGGTGAAAAGGGTTGCTTCCAGGTCATAGATTGCTTTCCGGTTTTTGGGTCGAAATGGTGGATTCAAGTCTCATCTATGGTCACGAAACGTGACAAAAATTCTCCTGATCTGCCTGGAACTTTTCGAGATTCACCCTCGAAATGTTGACTCGTTTCTTCTTTTGCTCGTTCGTTAATATTCTCGGCGCGAAACACGCAGAGATATTCTTCATATGTAATTCGTTGGCAACGATTCTTTGAACACTGCCAAACGAGATCCTTGAGACCTCAACTACATGCCTGATGGTCACTCTTCGATCTGCCAATACGACATCTCCGACTTTTTTCACGTTGTCTTCAGTGAGGGATGTGGATAGACGTCCTTCGCGTGCAACGGTGGGATATGAAAGAACAGAGTCCCCAAATGCTATTACCAAATCGCTGTCTATGTCTTTGATAGACATTTTTTTCAAACACAGGTACTTAATGACAGCTCTAGTGCCGGTTTTCTCCATTTTTATGCTATCTCTTGAACGGTTCGTATTCAAATAAATGTACCTCACTGGAATTGTGGCCTATTTATTTGTTTTTTTTTATGCTGACTTAGTGGGTATATGAGGTAGACTTTTTTTGTTGTTGAATTTTATGCAAACTGGAAATATCCGATTATCACTACTTTTAGATCACCCCTCGTATCCAATACGATTCGTGCATAATGAAATGGCTTCAGTCATGACGAATCCAAATTATGATTTTAAAAAATCAGCACGTTCCCGCCATATTAGTCAACAATTACATAAATAAAAAATATCAGCAAATGCTTTTATTTGTCAATATCTATCATTTACAACTGCTATTGTTTCTTTTGAGCAATCTGACTTTTAGTACATTATCAATTAAAGAACGAATGTAGGAAATTGTTTTTAGCAGGATTTGCGCAGCTAAATATTTATCATTTTGATGATTTAAAAGTTAGACAGAATATAAAATCCACAGGAAAATATAACAGTTGTTTAGAAACCATAGTGTTTTTCGGCAAAATGTTTAATTTTTACTCATATCATCTAACTAATATATTTAAATAGTGTAGATATTTTCAAGCAGCAAAAAAATGTCGTTCAATCATCTAAACCCACATTGGGCGCAATTAAATTTTGAGAAATGCCTAAATTTCTTTGGGATAATTTTGCATAGCGTATGAGATTTTGATCATCTCTCATAACTTTTTTGCATTACATACTGTAATGCATCAGCAATTTAGCGTAATTTCATATGATACTGAAATTTACCTACATTCGCAATAGTGATATCATTGAGTAGGAGCGCGATAGTTAACACAACAATGAAAGACAAGTATATTGGTTATTGGTAAAATTCGTTGATATTTAGATAAAATAAAGAGATAACGGAATTAATAAATTCTTTCTATCTGGCAGCTTCCCTTCCAAGGTCTACTACTCGAAAATTTCAATTCAGCACGTCCTTTTCCAGCGCATGTGCATTTAATCGTCATGGAACGGGTAGGGATATCCAGCTAAAACTTGTTACAAGTAGCACATGGTATTGTTTACTTACTTACTAATCAGTATCAATCGTTGACTGAAAGTAAGTGGTTACGATTACTTTTCCTCACTTAAAAGCTGATTGAAACTGTAGATTTTTCACTAATTATTCACGTCATTGATTTTCAGAGTTGAATGAAGTTTATTTATTTAGAAATAAATCAATAATTTACTACAATATATACTCCATAAATGTTATCAATTTGAGAAAAAATACAAAATAAAGTCAAATTGATAAAAGTTTGAGCATTGGTCACAATGATCATAGTTTGAAAACAAAGGTTCTTATCGTATTTTATATCACTTTTCGTTGTCATTATCTTTTTTAATCTTTATGTTTTGATTGCAACACTATCTTTTTCACCCTTATTTTTTTGGCTGCAAAAAAATTATTAAAATTTATAAAAGTACGTAACCATGCACGTGAAAAAATCACGACTTTTTCTGTTCATTTTTAATGCTGTAAATGAAAAAATAATTGTACAAATAATTATACTATAAATACCTGCCAAGTTAAAGGGTAGTGTATTCGAAAATTGTCGTTCCTGCTAGAAATCAGAGGGATGGCAATCTTCGGTTGTATACTCACTCATGCAACAAAATTTTTATTTTCAGTAAGTTAATGCAACAAGTTAATTGTGATGCATGATTTTTACCCCAAATCCTTTCGAATGACCTAAAATAGATGTACATCACCTAGCTAATTATTGTAAATCAGATGCATCGTAAATCTTTCACCCATCCCTTTACATGAACACGCAAACCCAGCTGCGGTATTTTTTCATTCACCGAAAAGCTTTTCATTGTATTTAAAGCGTATATCCTTTTGGGAGAGCGAAAAATAAGAAATCTCCCTATATCGTGCAACTCCACTTTCTTTTCATGTCGCTCCAGATAAAAAAAGGGACATCGAAAAAAAATCATAACTACTCAACCAACCATATGCCATTCCACATGCTCCTTTTCTCATCCGACATTCATCTACTCTTATTTGGATGAATGCGTAATACTCTCATCTCAAGCTCGGCGTATATTTCCGTTTGGCATTTTTATTTTTGATCCTTTTCCGGCCGCCACTCGGTCCCAATTCCAATTCCTCTTCGGCTGCTATTTTTGCTTGCTTCAACTGTACGGTACAATCGCTACTACGAAATTACTTTATCGAAATTTATTCATGTACATATTTTTCGGTATCCTTAAGAAGATCAGAATGAGATTGGACCGAGATAGCGAGTGAATAGCGAGCGTACAGAGCGCACGCATGCATGTATGTAACGGGGAAAGTAACCGAAATATTGCTCGAGTGGTAGCGGAAATCTGAAAGGAAACATTTTTGAGCAATTTCCATACCGTCGGTGTGGTAGTCTTGTTGTCGCTTTGACTGCTCTGAAAGCTCGTTGCTACTTTGCTCCATAAGTCCTTATAACCCGGACATTTATCCAGCACGAATACTTTACAAAGTGGTTGCCCGAAAACACACGGAGTGGAGCCGAGTTGTGACCAGAGGCATCGAAAGAAGAGTTGAATTCGAAAAAGGAAGCAATTTAGAACTTGCATAAATAACACTTTGTAAGAGTATATTTGTTTTTTTTTTGTGAGGATATTTATTTGAGAGATGGGTCGAGGAAATTCTTTTGGTAACTGGTTTTCAAAGCAATTCCGATATATTATGAGGTGAATATGAAGCGGAAAAGACTTTTCGAACGAAAAGGAAAACAGTTCTTTGCAATCATGTCGAAATCAAATGAAAAATGGAGAGCCATGGGAAAATTTCGATAGGTTTGAAACAACAAAAGTTTGATGTGGTATTACTAACACAAATATTTGCATACAATTTGATTGAACTTTATTGGGTATTTTCGCCAGATAATAATTTGTGGTGACCAGCAAACATGCTGACGTCAGCCGTACTATTCACAAATCATTCACGCCCGCCTATCGCGCAACACTCAGCTTCCCACTCGTTCTAATAGCTTCAGAGCATAATTTTAATTGATGTACTTTGCAAATAATTTTCAACAATTATGAGTCCTGAAATTGAATTCACGTAATCCATTGTCTAGACTCTGCTTCGGCTCCACTTTCTCCCTTGGCTCCGTCTAAATCACTTATTTCTTGGTGTAGAATGCTGAAAATCGCAAAATTTTGTAATCCGATGCTTGTCGGTAAAATATGTAAAGTGAAAGAGAACGGGAGTACAATACCTCCGGCCAAATTAATTGGTTTTGTACGTTTCAATACCAAAATGTGGTTTTACTCAGCTGCATTGTGGTTGAGGTGATAATTTCAGAAGCAAATTGCTGCGTAACGAGGGTCTCATTAAAATGGCGATGTCGAGAAGCGATGCACCTTATTAAAATTTTATTCTGCATGTGGGGTACTTGGATGCAATGTGGTAGGTAGATATTGATCATGGCAAATAGTTATAAACGTGCACGTGCCTGGTGTGTTGAATTCGTGATTCGAATGTTGGATGTTGGTTTTGAGGTTAAATACTAGCGTAATTGAGGCAAAATTGAAAATGTAAAAAGGATTTATTCCATTGTAAATGGTGTAACATAAGCAAAATATTGAAAATTATATGAAATAGGTAGGGTAATGTGGGGAAGTTTGACACACATTTTTGTTTCTCGCCAATAGATGCTCGTTTTGCATATGTGCAACCCGATCCTCATCATCCTCCTCTCCTGCTTGATATTGACTTCAACTTCCAGGTTGGGAATAAATGTCCTTCTTTTCAGCATTTTAATTTCTTTAAAGCTGACTTTCAAAAATGTCCTCTGAAATCAATCTTATCAATTGGTTTACATTTTTCAAAGGATTGGATGTTGATTGTGGATTGTCCAAGTTCTACTCTTTGTTTTCTAACCTTATCTTTCGTTTTACTCCCATTAAACGTCCTCTCAAACCTAATGATGTCCCTTGGTTCACATTGAAATTCTCTGATGCTCTTAAAGCCAAAAAAAAAAGCTCGTGAAAAGTTGAAGAAAACGGGTTCATCCACTTCCGTAATTTGCGTTCTGACGCTAAAAAAGTGCTCAAGCAGGCAAAACGTGATTACTTTTCGAACATCGAGGCTTCAACCTGTTCTAATCAATCTAAATCCTTTTGGTCCTACATCGGTTCCCTCAAATTCAATTCTCCAGTTAATGATTCTATGTCTCTTGATGATTTTACTGCTTCCACTCCTCAGGCTATTTGTGATTTGTTTGCTGCCTTTTTTCCTCCTCCTTTTAAAAAAATCCACTGAATACCTGGATAGCTCCCACTGTCTCCCGTACCTCTCCTGAAGTATCTATGTTTAGTACCAATCCTTTGGAAGTTGAAATCTTTTTGCATACCTTAAATTCTAATGCCAGTTCGGGTCCTGATGGTATTCCTAATGTCCTTGTCAAATCCTTCTCATTCCCGCTCTGTGTTCCCTTAGGTATCCTTTTCAACACAAGCCTTACATCTGGTGTATCCCCTTCTTTTTGGAAATTCGCCAGTATTTTCCCAATCTTCAAATGTGATGATCCTTCCGTTGTCTCCAATTATCGTCCTATATCCCTCCTCTGTTGTTTCAGTAAAATCTTTGAACGTCTTGTCTACAATAGAATTTATCCTTCTCTACAGCCCTTACTTGCTCCTGAGCAGCACGGTTTATTTTATTATTTTATATTTTGTTCATACACCAAAACAAGGTACAAAATCACATATTAAAAAAAAGGACATCAAATTAAATTAAAATAAAATAAATAAAAAATTGAAAAAGTAAAGTAAAGTAAAGGAAAAAGTAAAAACAAACAAGTTAAATAAGTAAAAAACAAACAAATTAAAAAAAGAGTAACAAATAAACTAATAAATAGCAATCAATAAATAAACATTCACATAAAAGCTATAGCTTAAAGTTAAGGGTACGGATGGCATGGAAAAGAGAGGACTTGAAGGATGATTTGGAAATCGTAGGGGAATATAAATTGCTTATTCTGTTGAATTCTCTGCAGCATCTACTTACTGGCTCATTAGCTCCATATGTGGTCGAATGAGAATATTCTTTTAGGAAACGATTGGACCTGGTGTTCCTCCCAGGGATATTTATCAAAATTTTATTATTCAGGAATTCTACATTAATAGCGCCTCTAATGACGTCGAATGTGAAGCAGGCCGATATCACCATTCTTCTGGAGGCTAGTGTCGATAGGTTTAAATGACCCAGTCGAAACTCATAAGGGGGTAGGCTATTAAAGTCATAAGGGTTGTATAGCTCTCCTCAGGCGAAAAGTAAAAATTGCTTTTGTATTGACTCGAGCCTGTCACTGTGGGTTTCAAAAGCAGGATTTCAGCTAATGCAAGCGTATTCGAGAATAGGACGTACGAGTGAAGTGTATAAAGATCTTGTGATCCACAGACTACGAAATTCCTTGGCTCGTCTTTTGATGAAGCCAAGTTGTTTGTTTGCACGAGAAAGTATTTATCGTAGTGTAAAGGGAAGCGGAGTTTTTCATCTAAGATAACACCGAGGTCAACAATGTTATCTACTCGAGTTAGCACATTATTACCGAGGAAGTACGTATTGTGTGTGACCGTGCATTTTCTGGAAAAACTAATAACCTGGCATTTATTAATGTTGAGAGAGAGCTTGTTTACATTGCACCAATGATCAAGGGAATCAAGTTTGGATTGGAGAAAGAGGGCATCCGATTTGGATTCAATGGTCAGATAAAGTTTGAGGTCGTCTGCATAGAGTAAATGAGGTATGCCTGCTAGGACGTCAGATAGGTCGGAAATAAATATATTGAAGAGAAGTGGACCAAGATGGCTACCTTGGGGTACACCAGAGGTAGCACTAACGTTTTTAGATAAAAATCCTTGAAATTTTACACATTGCGTTCGATCGCAAAGGTATGAAGTCAGCCAGCTGAGTAGAGACCCGGTAATACCGAATTTCTGTAGCTTAAAAATTAAGGTAGAATGGTCAACTCTGTCAAATGCCTTACTGAAGTCTGTGTAGACTGCGTCAATTTGGTAACCTTTTTCCATTTTGCATAGGATGTCTGAGATTAGGATTGTCAAATTTGTGGTAGTTGAGCGACCTTTTCTAAAGCCATGTTGTTGCTCGTTCAGGCGGGAATCAACTAGCGGAGACAATTTTTCGTATACTATCTTTTCGAAAAGTTTCGGAATCGAAGACAAAATGGCAATGCCCCTATAATTTTCAATACAGCGTCGATCACCATTCTTGAATATGGGTGTGACATAAGAAAGCTTCCAACTGGATGGAAAAACTCCTGACGAAAGTGATCTATTAAAAAAAATATGCAAAGGAGTTATAAGCTTCTCTACACACTTGCATAAAAAGATCGGAGGAAGAAGATCGGGCCCAGGACCTTTGTTGCAGTTGAGTTCCAAAATAATTTTACGTATTTCATCGCGGGAGATTTCTAAATGGTTGACAAAAGCCGTTGGAGTTGAATTGGAGGAAGAAAGGTGTGAGTTTGTTAGGTCTGGTGCACTAAAAACTTTTTGGAAATTATCTGCGAGTAGGTCACATATCTCTTTAGGGGAAGAAGACGTTGTATTATTCAGAAACATTGACGATGGATAGCCAGTAGTTTTTCGCTTCACATTAACATAATCGAAAAATTTTTTCGGGTCACGGACTATATTTTCGCCGGTTGACCTAATGTAAGTATCATAAGCCTCATGAGACTTTGCTGAAAATTGCTTAGCGACTTGATTATACTCTTCCTGAATAGCAGAACTAACGTCAGTATTTTCTCTAATCCGCTTATATAGTTTGTTTCTACGATTTCGCAAATGCCTAAGGTCTCTATCAAGCCATGGCTCAGACAATTTTTTTTTTTTTTTATCTTTGGTACATATCTTTCAACGGCGTCAAAAATTTTATTGTAAAAAGAGGAAATGGCTGTCTCAAGAACCTGAGTTTAAAGAATATTCGTCCAATCAATAGTATCAAGAACGTGTTTAATGCTTTCATAATCAGCATTACGGAAGTCGAATACAATTGAATTATTGTAAGTTTTTAAGTAGGTGGAATTAGAAGTGGAAAGTTCTACTGACAGTGCTGTATGGTGTATACTGTTGCAAAAAAGATGCTCAGCGTCATTAGTTGGACTAACCACTACTTCGTCATAAGCATTCGTGAAGACTAGATCTAACCAGTTTCCATTTTGGTTGGGGATGTGGGAAACCTGCTGTAAATCATTACCATAAAAGGCATTCGCAAGATTGAAATCGTTGGTGTCTACCAGATTTACGGGGAGAAGGTAAGAGTCATTTTCATCCGGAACAAAGCAAAGATTCGGACGATTGAAACCACCCAAAACTATTATTTTATCTTTTTCGCTAAGTGATGTTGCTAATGAAGATATTGTGTCACAAAAATTGCTGTAGATGGATTCTTCAGATCTAGGGGGGATGTAGACAACAGCGATGTAAATTGAGTTGTTATTAGAGGAGATCCGAACAATTATACATTGGAAAAAAGCATTTGGGGTGGTATCAACGAGCTCACTTGAAAATGTGTTGCTAACAGCAAGTAAGACACCACCTCCTCGCGACTGACCCGTAGAACAATAATCACGGTCGCTTCTGTAAATGGTCCAAGTACTATCAAGAATCTCCTCATTTTTATGAGAGGCATTAAGCCAAGTTTCCGTGATGGCGAGTAAATTAAAATGGCATGATTTGGCGTCAAGGTATAATTTACTTAGCTTGCCTCTCATACCACCACAGTTGTGGTAAAAAAGTTTGAGGCTTGTCTGAGTTTGGTTAGGAAAAATGCCTAACAGGGTTGACTGATCTTCGAAGAGATTCAGATGTCATATTACTACCTATACCTATGTTTGCGGCAGCCTGATTGGAAACCTTGGAGCATATTTTATTAGCTACGCTAGCATACCTGCTTGAATGAGAAGATGACGCGTTAAATGCTGGGGGTATAGATGCATAATTATTATTACGAGTAGATGCATAATTATTATTACGAGTAGATGCATTACGAGTAAAAGCATCAGTTAATGAAGAATTATCTATTGTCACTAGAGACTGAGACAGAGAAGGTGATGAGAAAGTCTTATGGGCGGAAGGAAGTTGGGCAAAGGAGTGGCTAGGGATACAATTTTTTTCACAATTTTTTGTTTCTTATTCCTAGTTTTGCCGGTAATGTTTCTCCAAGGGCTGAATGTCATTCCCTTCCAGTTGATGTCGCCGTTGTTTCCACTCCAGCACGTAAAAAGCCACACATATTTTGATGGAACAAAAACTTTACACCGTGCGTCTGGAGGATTTATGTTTGGACTGGGGTAATAATTTCACTTCGTAATCTTGTATGTGAAAATCAGCTTCGAGAACCGTTCCCAACCATTTGTCGTCAGCAGAAAAAGGAATCCCTTTCACGAAGAATGCACTTTTGGTTGATGAAGTTGTTAATTTTGTGGTCGTGTGTTTATTGGGAAGAATTTCGAATTTGGTTTCATCAAGGTTACTCTACATCGACCAACTTTATGGAGTTCACTAATTTTGTAGCCTTTACCTTCGATTGTCAACGTCATTGATGTAATTTGTTGATGTAATTTACACAAGTTGATGTAATTTACACGGACTTTTCGAAGGCTTTTGATTCGGTGAACCATAACCTGCTGCTCCTTAAACTTAATGGTTTCGGTGTTTTTGGTCCTCTCCTCTCCTGGTTTTCATCCTATCTTCATAGTCGTCCGTGCAGAGTTACTTTTAATGGTTCCATTTGTTTTCCTATATTTCCCACATCCGGAATTCCTCAAGGTTCTATTCTTGGTCCCCTACTTTTTATCTTGTATGTCAATGACCTTCCTTCTGTTATCAATTCTCCTTGTCTTTTATATGCGGATGACTTCAAATTATACACAGCAATCAAATCTGCGAACGATTTTCACCAGTTGTAAGCTGACTTGTTTGCTCTTAATCTATGGTGTCAAGACAACTTCTTGCCACTGAACATCTTAAGTGCCACTAGATGTCTTTCGCATATAAAAGTACTCCACATGTGTTCTTTTATTCTTTGTCTGGTATTTCCCTGTCAGTTGTCCAGCATTTAAGAGACCTGGTTGTGGTGTTTGATTCAAAGTTAAGATTTAATGTTCATGTTATGAATATGACGTCCAAGGCCTCTAGGATTGCTGGATTTGTTTTGCGTTCTTCGTAAATGCTTATCAACATTTCCTCCTGTATTCATTTATATGTCTCCTTAGTAGGTAGTATTCTAATGTTAATTAAATGATTCACCGTTTGATTAACCGTTCAATTATTCCAAATCCAAATATGCCATTGATCTTCATTTGTGTATTAGCAATGGCCAAAACATTTTCACCCGAAATGGATGCCAATTGAAAATCTTCCTGGTGGAAGATATGCGGATTTATTGGGAAAATTCAAATTGCTCGAAAACCGGATTTGATATTTCTCGCAGTCAATGCCAAATCCAAGCATTTGCCGACAATTTCCGGAATATGTTGAGTTTCTAGAAGTTTGCCAGCATGGTTCATCATTGAGCCTTATAAAAGGTTTTCAAAGGACCAAAAACGCCAACTTTCAACGACTGCTTGCTGTGGCTGCAATGTGGTGGAAGAGAGAGCATAACAATTTCATTGTCAACGGCCAAGCCGATACCTTCGATGGATAAATGGTTATCAAGAATTAATAGAGTTGGATCATTTTTGGTAGCTGAACTATATTTGATGAAGTGTAACATGAATTTTATGAAATCATCATAGGTCATTCAACTCCTTCCGTTTGCATAGACAACAGCATTCGGTGTAGCATGACTCATGAAGTCAAATCTCATATTTTTCCGGTGAAAAGATGGAATGGTGGAATGTAATGGCCTGCAGCGTTTATTCCGATTGTCATAGTGACGTTTGTGCCTCTATCTTGAGGTGCGCATTTCCCAACCAACTTGGAGCCAGTTGGAACCACAGCTTTTCTCGGTTTCGGTCGAAGTGTTGAGAACCCTGTTTCATGAACGTTCCAATTTCGATTTGCAACATACGAATTTGGTAATATGAGTTGGTCAAAAAAAAACCATCGACAGTATTCTTATTAAACGCCTTCATTTTATTTGCACTTATATGCTGCGACACTTTTAAAGTATGATAGTTACGTTTGGCAAATGCATCTAACTAATCATAGCCAACGGTTTTATGTTCAGTCGATGACTGTGGAACAGATGCATTTATTTTTTCGGCAAATTTTAACTCCAAACGTGTGGCCAAACCATAACAAACAAAATTTGCTTGCGTTAGTTATCTGTTTAGGGCACTTTGTTGTTCAATAGAAAAACCTGGAAACAAATCCACTATCAACAATAAATTCACAAAAAAAAAGTTGAAAAAATCCTACTTTTGGTCTACCAGCCGAAACCGAATTCTAAAATTCAGTCAATTGCTCATCAGTCACAGTTATGAAATCAGGAAATTGCCTTATCAATCCTCTCAAGATGACGATTGAATTGAATTGAAAAATATTTGTATTATAAATTATTTGTACAATCTTAACCTAGCTTACAGTTTAATTAACAAGAAGAAAAAACTTAAAATCTAGCGGCTATACTATTTTGGCCTGCTGGCTCTTATCGTTTTTTTTTTTTTGGTTATTTTTGGCATGAATTTTGTTTCTTACACACTAATGATATTACCCAGCCTGTACAACTGCTGGGATTACACTGGTTATAGTTTGCTTAAACATTACCTTGCACTTAAATTACGATCTAACCTATGTCTAATTATAGTTACTTAGCCTAATTACATCTAATCTTAATTTAGGCCTTAAATCTAACCCTTTCTATTTGACAGGTGGCCTGTGTAGTCGAAAAGCGCATTCATAAGCTGCCGTTGCAATGCTATCATCGCGGGGTGCATAGATGGCTCATTAGAGCCACCTGTACGCCCTAGTGTCCGAATCAGTCCATTCTCATGTCCGTCTGTCTGTATGTAAAATCTTGTCGTTAATTCCACAACTCGGTCCCTAAGTGGCTTCAGTCCCGACTCCTGATATAGGAGAAGGTTCTTCGGTCACTTTTCAGTTGCCGGGTTGTAGAACCTGTCGGTGCAGAAGCGCAGGATTCTTCTTTCGAATACCTCCGCTTCTGCTATGGCAGTTTTTGAGGAGGTAATCCAGGATGGTGATGCATAAGTCAGGATTGGCCGGATCAGGGTCTGATAGCAAATGGATTTAGCTTTGGTGGTCATGCTCATCTTTTTGGCAAAAAGAGGTCGGATGGGTTGATATGCAGATTTGGCAGCTTTGATTTTCCGCCGCACAAAGCGATTACATTTTAAAAATTCATGGAAATCGATTCGGAGGTACTTTAGAGATGGGCCAGGAGTAATCTTAGGTGTTCCGAACGAGACAGCGAGTTTCTTGGTCTTGTTGCGAATAGTTTGAGATCCCCGATACTTTGAAGGATTGGGAAATACGCAAAACTGAGTCTTACTGCTGTTTGGTTTAATGCCCCATTCGTCAAAGTAAAGATTTAGTTCTACCAAGTAGTATTCCAGGCTCTTCGCTGCTTTGAGCAGGTCTTAGCTTGACGCGAATAAGAGCGTGTCATCGGCATATTGGAGGATTTTGACTTGTGGTTGGCCCACTGGAATAGGAAGGTCAGCGGTGAATATGGTATAAAGAATTGGTCTAGTTGCAGAACCATGTGGCACTCCTGATGTCACAGGTTTAATGATAGAATCTGCTCCACTAACGCTGACATAATAAAGTATGTTGGTAAGAAAGCCCTTTACCTTTCTCGAGAATCCAAACTTGATCAACTTAAACAGAAGGCCTAGGTGCCAGACGGAATCGAAAGCCTTCGCGATATCTCAAGCACACACCACAGTCGGAGTGTTTCGCTCATTTAAGTGAGACACAATTTGATCATGCAAGTATGAGGTGACGTGCTGAGTGCCGTGCTTGCGCGTAAAGCCAAACTGGTGTTCGGGAATTATTTGTATCAAGATGACGATATAATTTCTGTGCATATATTTTCATATTGACCGGCTACAGCATGCACAGATTTGCGATCTCTTTAGTTTTTGAGAGACTTAAAAGTCTTCCATAAAAAATGTAAAAAGCCAACACGTATGTTCGGTTTAACAGAAAAAAATTTACAATCAATCAAAACTAATATATTATTCTTTACAAAACTTACCCTACTTGTATATTTAATTTTGTTGATTGTGTTTGTGGGATGTGTAATTGTGAATTGTTTAATTGTGTGTTCCCACAAGTTCAATTTCATAGCTTCAACCAAATTCAGAACATCATTTAGTGTTGCTTAGTTTTTTCATATGTGATTCCATTACATGATGACTATTAATTTACAAAATTCAAGGAAAAACACTTGATTCCAGTTAAAACAATGAAGAAACGCCATAAAATCTAACAAAATTGCACCATAATGACTTTTCATGTGTCACATGACCCCACAAATTTTGTGTCGGATTACCCCGAAGTGCGAATATATGCAGATACATGGAAAAAAATTTCACAAATCGAAAGAGGAAATATAAATATGGTGAAATATAAATATGGTGAAATATATTTTGAAATATAAATATGGTGAAAGTTATTCAGAAGTTGGCTGAAAATTTCGATACGTTTGAGAAAATGGCGTTGTTACTGATTCAGATTCCACCCATGTTGTAGATAAGAACGAAATAAGAAGGGAAAAGCAAAATGTAAAGGCTAAATCGTGTAGTAAATCCTTACTTCCACTGTTAGGTCCCTATTTAGATGAAAGAAAGGACAACACGTTGGTGATAGAGCAAGCTCATTCAAAAAGGTTTCGAAGAGCATTACTGGCTGATTTAAAAACCCAACTCACTCTACGTTACTCCAAATTATGGAAGCTCTGAAGATATTGTCAAGTCAGTAATCTTTTACTTGTCTGAGCGTGGTATTAAAGATTACAATGCTATGAACAATACATCGGATGTGATGGTACTGCTGTCAATACAGGTTGGAAAACTGGACTGGTTCGCCGAGTTGAACTTTAGTTAAGGAAAGATATACACCTAGAATGGTCGAAAAAATCGATTTTTTTTAATTAGATTTTCTTGAAGATTCAGGATTGAAAAATATCTAGCGAAAACACCAATTTAATATTTGTGTAAATAAGCTCGTTACAGCAGAGAGAGTGAAACGTGTTTTGCGGTGCCGAGCTGACAAGTAGGTAGCAGCAAATGACTCTTCGAACAATACGTGGAAAGAAGAACTGGAAAATTTTCGTCACGATTATTCAGTATTGCCAAAAATGGTGTTAGGTGTCATCAAACCAGTATACGAAGGCCTCAGCAATGAAAAATTGTTGGAATGCTTTGTTGGTGGATATACCCAAAACTGCAATGAGAGCTTCAGCCAACTCATTTGGAAGGTAGCTCCGAAAACCACGAATAGCGGGGCCAAAATAGTAAGCATTGCAGTATTTCTTGCTACATGCACATTCAACAATGGTTTCACCTCATTGTTGGCAGTCATGAATGTGCTAGGAATATCGGTCGGATCGGGAGCGACGCAACTCGCATAGCGAAAGGCGAGCTGCAAGCGCAAGGACAGACGAAAGAAGGTTGAATACGGTATAGACAACAAAATTTAGAAGCTATGAATATTCCGCAGACTGTAGAAAACTTACAGTATGGGTATGGTATCGATGATTCCATGTAAGTTTACAAATTTAATGATTTACTCAGTCCCAAATTTTCAAACGCGTTTTTTTTTTCAAATCGGTACCCAACATTTCTCGAAAATCAATTAACCGATTGCCCTAATTCTTTTTGTGATTATTTCATATAGTATTATTCATATAGATTGTCGTAGGATTTTTTTTTCGTTACTAAGTTTTTGTTTTATAGGCAAAATAATATGTGATTTTTGGTCCAAAAATCACTATTCATGTTCAAACGTCCGCCATTTGGTCATTAATCGATATTTTCGAAATCGGCTATGAGAAGTACTAGATTATAGTATCAAATTTAATAATCTTTTTCCTGTTTTTTCAGATGATTTTTGAAGAAACACCAGTGGGTACCGTTAAAGCTGGTTTTTTTACGGCGCTCCAAGGATCATACAATATCCTTGTATATTTTTTATATTTTTAAATCAAGAAAATTAAACATACTTTTGAAAATGTATACTTTTAGATAAACTCCCAAACCAATATTTCAGGTAGTTTTCCTTCAAAAATGCAGAAAAATGACATTTTTTGGCTCCTAGGTGTATATATCCTCTTAAGGAAACCTGTACAATGGGATATTTGCCTCTTCCATTTCAATGAGTTCAGTCCAACACATGTTTGAACACCTGGATGGCAAGACAACGGGGCCTAGTACTTCTAAAACCTGCTGGTGGTTAACTTGCAGAGAATTTATTGTCAGATCTCATAGATAGACAGAAACGTGCTTAGCAAAGATCAGCAATACTACTTGATATTTTAAAGGCAATAAAATCAGGAACCTGTAAAGAAGATTTGACTGTACGGAATCCTAAGGACATCACATTTGAGGTGGTTGACAAAAGCAAATAGAACTCTCAGATTGAACATAAGTGAAGAAAACCCCTCACCTGAACTTCAAGAACTAGTTTTGTTTGTATTGAAATCATGCATGCCAATGCGGTTTACTATCAAAACAAATAAATACTTTACAGATGGCCCGAAACTTGTTTACCAAGCAATACAATCAACCAGGTATTTGCCAAAACCATTGCTTGATGTTATCGACCCTGTGATCGAATGGAATGATTTTTTCGCCCGCTCAGAACATCTACTGTTAGCTGTGACTCAATATGACAAGAAACACATAAGAGAGCTAGGACCTCGAAGAGTTCTGAAGGCAAGGCAGACAGATGCAAGAAGGAAAACAATAAGAACATTCACGCCACCGAAAATCAACTTCAATGCGCAAGAATACCCAGAAATGATTTACTGGATGAACTGTGAATTGTTGGCAAAAATCAGTTACGACGAGATCAAATCGCACATCGACAATGACTAAATCCCTGACTGGAACATTACTTTTAAGCAATTCCCAGTTCACAAGCAGGCTGTTGAACGCTGTGTAAAATTCGTCACGGAAGCCTCAGGGAAAGTTTGTGGAGCTGAATCTCGAGACGAATTTATAAGAACTACTCTACTGTCCAGATCATCCATGCCTAACGTCACCAGCAAATCAGTCTTCAAAGTACCTTCGGCTACAAAGTAGAGAACAGTACTAATGGACAGGTTCAACTAACATGGACTATTTATTCAGAGCTCTGTTTTTCTTTTTTATAAAAGTAAGTTTATTGTTAAAAACTATACTGTATCTTTAATATTTAAGCTTTTTAAATATAGAGCAAGTTGAAAAGTAACATTCCTGTTGTTACTGTTATCACCCATCATGTCATAGGCCTAATTATCTTTTTTCAGGTACTGTTTTTCTAAAGCATTGGGGTCATTGCGCGACCGGAAGTTGTTCATTTATTCAAACCATAATAAAACACAATGTCCTTGTGTTCAAAATTAAAAATACTGTAACTATTACGTTAAAAAGATAAATAAAAAGTAAAAAATTATTAAAAAAGTAAGATATAAAAACTCGTTAAAATGTGAAATTTTTAATATTTGGCAAATTTTAGGCCCTATGCGCGACTGAAAGATATCAACTGATCTAAACCAAATTAAAACACAGTATTTTTAGGCTCTATTTGAAGACGTTACAAAATATTACATTACCAAAACATCTTATTCAAAAATTTAATAAAATAATCTTAAAAATGATTTTTTTTTCATATTTTGTCAAACTTTAGGGCCTATGCGCGACCGGAAGATATAAACCGATTTTGATAATTTTTTTTTCTTTTTTTTTGTCTGTATAATTCGCATCTTTTCCGCCCTATTACAACTTCGAAATAAAAAAAAAAGAGCTTCTTTGGCCCACCCTAGCCTATACATCAATATGAAACAAAGAAAAGAGTGAATGGCTTCAGGAAATATGCCGGAGCCAAGAGTCAAGCAAGAACTCCACGCAAATAAGCCCATAATCTGCATTTGGTGGGACTGGAAGGGTATATCGCGTTAGGAGATCCTCGAGAGAAACAGTACGGTCGACATAAAAATTGATATTGCTCAGCTACGCCACGTAAATGAGGCAATCCATCTAAAGAGACCCGATCGGCAATAAGAAACCATTTTCGTTCACGACAACACTAGGCCCAATGTCGTACAAGTTGTCAAAGCCGTACTCAAAGAACTCGAATGGGAGGCTCTTCAGCATCCACCATACTCTTCAGATATGGTATCGACCAATTACCACCTGTTCCGCTTCATGTCGAACCAAATGAAGGGTGTTAACTTCAACGACGAAGGGAATAAAAAAAGCGAGCTCAGCAGCTTTTCCCATGCCGATCAACAGGTTGGTCGAAAAGTTGAAACAGGTCATAAACAGCAACGATGAATCCATTATTAGCTGATTTTTGTTATAATTATTGTGTTTTCTGCAAATAAAACTCTTTGATAAAAATGCTACGAACTTATTTCTCAACCCAATACCATGAGGATTGTTTTCTGAACAAATTGTTTCATGGGCTGTTTTCTCCAACATCTGCATTTCGCAGTTTTGACGCAATAATGAACGTGTTTTTAAATCGAACGTCATCTTTAAAGTTCCCTTCGCTCTTGCAGAGTTATTCTTACATTCTCCTTTTGTGCGCATATTACGAAGTCATCCGGTTCGGATATATGCTTACAAGCTTCTCAACTTAAACAAAATATATTTATGATGTTTTAAATTTAAAATTATACTAGTCGTATTTTAATTTTTTATTTGAGTATTCTTAGCTCCTCTGTTTTTCTTTTTTATTGTTGTATTTTTGTGTCTGCTGGTTAGTTCTCAATTTTGTAATTGAATGAATTAAGGGGGGAAATACATGTAAAATGGAAAAGAAATTGCTAATTTTAGATTGACTTAAAATATATATATTGTTTATTCAGAAAATTTTTAATATTAAATCCTCAAAGTACATATCTTATAGTAAATGAAAATATTTTTTTAATAACTTTTCAACACAAAATGGAGGCGATGCGAGCAAATGAAAAAAACACATCAAAAACAGCCTCGTACAACTTAACGCCTTTTCCGAGAAACTTGCAACGTTCAGAGAAAAACAAATATGCTAATGAGATCTATAATTCCTAGGTGAACCAATAAAATTTAGAAAAAAAAACCAAATTTTTACATTAATATTAGATTAAAAAAAAAAATCGATTTTTTTCAAAAAAATCACGTTTTAAACATTGGTAAACTAATTATTTTTCCGAAGTTACAAGAAAATGTAGGTTCAACGATGAGATAATACTCTTTTGTACATGTGATATAAATTTTAGCCTAATAGGTTCAATATTTTTTGAGATATCTTGTACGGAAATTGAAAAAGTACTACTTTGAGAAAAGCGCGTTTAAAGTTCTAAAGCTCCACCGACCTGGGGAACGCCGCGCTGTCTATAACTGGCTATAACTCGAGAACTAACACGAATATCGCTTCAAAACTTTTTTTGGTATATTTTAAGAGTATTTCGAACACTTTGATGCAATAAAAAAAAATCGTTTTTGTTTTAGCAGTTACATGTATCTCCCCCCTTAAATAAAAACAAATATTGAAGGAAAACCTATTGAAAGAATATAAGTAGAAGATTTTCAAAAGAGAACAGTTATTTGAAATATTAAATTATTTAAACTAGGCTTGCTTACGCTTACTTACTATATTGCTACGATAATACTCCTGACACTGCATACAATTTTTTCACGAATGCTACGAAACATTTTTCAAGCACATATATGATTCTCTATGTCCATTTATTTCATAAGTTTTATGTCACCATTAATTATCTAATATTTTTTCAACAAATTACAAATTATTCACCGAGCGCCCAGTGTGGGTCCGTCCTGAAAATAAATCTTTCTCTCTTACAACCGAAAAGTAAGGGCATTTTTAAACCAACAACTAGAAGGCATTTAGTGGCATGAAAGCATGTTTAAATTCATTTCACCATCATAACTACTCCACCAAATCTCACAACGGCAAATCAAATATCCATATATAAAATGCATAACTCTTTTCCCAAACACAATCGTTTTTCTCCCTCATTCCATATCTTTAGCAAACAACAACTCCACATCCAATTAGACTTTCGACAACTTGCCCATAATTTCAATCTTTTAATATCATTAATTTTTTAGTTCGTAAGTTTTGTAACTTTACGATTACCATCCTTCAGCCCCTCAGTTAGGTTTGGACTGTATATTGAGTTCAGACTTTCTTTTCCTTCCTTCTGAACGACAATTCGAAGGGTGCGTTATTCGGATATTTATGTGTCCTCATAGGGACTTTTTCGAACTGAAAGTTTTATGCTGCTCCAAGGAACTGGCAGGACGGAATGTTCGTAGCAGTTAAAGAAGCAGAAAGCAAGGAAATGTTGTCAGGAAGAAATTGGCATACGAACATAATGAAGGCCTCATCGAATTCTTTTTCGTATTAAAATGTTCATGTTGGGACCAATTTAATGTTATTGGAATTCGTTTCGATAATGACGTTCACGAGCTTTTGATTAGAGGATGAGGTTAAGTGACGTACAGTTGAAATGAAATGGCTAGGATAATGTTGGAGTATCTATTGGCCTAGAGAGACGTAAATAGCAATGAGAATTTCAACATGCTTCTAGTGCATAATTTCTTGTAAAATGTTACTCCGGTAGCAAAATAAAACTTCCCCAACACGTCTTCAATAAATAATATTGCAATACTTTCCTATCTGATCTCATGCACCTTCAACACATCACCAAATGGCCATTCTTTCATAAAAAGTTCTACATTTACTGCAGTCAATCGAATTATACTCTGAAACTCTTGCAATCCTATCTGCACAAACTCAGAACATTTATTTGCCAGCGACAGCAAGTGTCTGGTCATAGTTTATTTCTTACCTGCCTGTCCCACTTTACCATTTTTCACCTTTCCGGGTGAAATAAATTTTGATTTTATGACACTTTTTGTCCCCTCCAGGACATTTCACTTCAACTCGACAACGGATATGGAAGTTTCCATTTTCTTTTCGACTCTGTTATTTTTTCTCGTGACGATTGAGCTATCATAGTGGAACGACGAGTAATCCGTCGTCGTTTTTGTTGTCGACAATGTTAGTGGCTAGTGCATTTTGAAGTCGGTGACTCTATGAAATGTGAATAAAAGTCATCAAAAAGGGTTTTTTTCGTGGCCATTTTCGAGCCATAAGTCTTTCTCGAGCAAGTGATTTATGGCACGAAATTCGGCTATGAGACATTTATTAAGTTTTATTGCGTTCAAGTATAAGAAAGTTAAGGTATAAGAGGTACTTTCTCTTCGGGTGGATTAATCAAGGAAATTAGGATTTTCCAAAGATCAGATAGTGACAATAAGGTGAATTGTTTTACGATGGGTATAATCATTTGGTAGCCAGGATATTTAGCCGGGGGCCGAAGAACTTTTGTTGTTAAAGTAATGCCAGATGCATAAAAATTTCGTGAGATCCATTCTCTAGGCTCACCTCTTTAATCTTATTAAAACCCTTCACTTAACATTTCCAATTACTTTCTATTACGCAATATAACATCAAATGGCCGTTTGCTTAAATTGTATCCATAGCTCACACTGAGTAAACATATCATGTCACCAAACAAGTGATCCCTGCATAATCGAAAGATATCTTCCAACTCTCATAAAATTTATACGACGCGGTAAGAATTCATCATTTTACAATAATTCCATTCCTTTTCCCACTACCACCAAAACCATCATACCCACTTTAAGCCTACCAAGCACACTTTTGCGCGTAAAAGCGCAAAAGGATTCCCGGATGGCGCTCGTAAAACCGATGAGTACTTGTCGCTCATAAACGCCGCTATGTCCATCAAATCATGAAGCGCTTTCGTCTCGACGAGTAACTAGGGCCATAAAGTTCCTTCCCATGACACTAACTTGTGTCACGAGATCCTGGAATGATGCAAACTTGTCAGGAGGCAAATGTCGATCAGGATAAATGCTTTCCAAACAGAAACTTGAAGCGAACGGTCGACTGTTTAAACATGGCCGAATTAGATTCACGTAGACATTTTACGAGCCAATGTATGTAACAGTTGCCAACAGTCGAATACTATTCTGGTGCCAAACCGAAAGATTTTACACTTAGCAGGACAAAGTTGGAAATAAAGATACCGTTTCGTATTGACGTTGCTGATGATTGAGAAATTCTCTCGACTATTGTCGATGCCGTTTTCTCAGGGGTAGTGAATGCGAGTATCGAAGTGTCCTTTAGGATGTAATCTCTTCCGGCTGTCATGTCGTTTCGATGTGCATTTGCACGATATGTTCCGAAAATATTTTGGTGAAAGAAGAAGATCACGTACATAGGACGTTTCGAGTGCTGATAGTTATGTTCGATGAAATGGTTGAATGAACTTATCATGAGAGCTGTAATAGCTATTTTCATTTTCAGAATGTTTCGATGTCGTTTTGAAGTAGATTTTAGAGCTGACCTTGGTACCAGTGCTATTTGATGTATGAAATCCTTGTAGAAATTATATCTAAGTTTAGAACCAAATCATGCAATATTGTTATTCCTATTGTTTGACAGTTTTGGAAAATTTACCAATAAATCGTTCAAATGTTAATTAGGATTATTGAATGTGATCATGGTTCCCTTCTTGTCTATAAATCAACATAGACAACGTATATCATCTCTAAAGCTTATCAAAGCCGAGAATATTGATACGGGAAACTCGATCGTTTTGCAGAACCAGCCTCCGAAAGCAGATTCAATTTGGAATTGTTTTTGCGGGATGATTAAAACTGAACAACTTTTTATTTAAAACTAATTCATGCGCATTCAAATTTTATGAAATTAATAATAAAAATATGTTGATGATAGCTATTTAGTCAACTGCGCAGTTGGGGAAAGTGTTTGTAAAGAAGAAAAAAATCGAATTATAATTCGTTAGTGAATGATAGGCTGTTATAAAAAAGACATGTAAAAAATTATATTACAAGGCAACTTTATTTTTGCTAAGTTTATTTATTAATCACGGTTATTAAACAAAATAAAATAAAATTAACAAAACAGAAGAAAATTTGTTTAGAATTAAACTTAAAAATTAGATAAGAAACTACTGATTATCGAGCACTTATAATTTAAAATGGAACGAATTAAATATAAAATAAATTATCCATTAAATCAAAAATTGTTTCTGTTTTAGCTTATTTGTCACGACTTCAGATGATGTGAATCATTTTAAGATTTCCGGAAGATTGCTATATAGTGAGATAGCTGAGTAAATTAAATCACAAAGAGTTCTATTAGTTCTGCATGTGGATATTCTATGTTGGTTGCACTACTTCTACAATTGTGTATCTCGGAAGTGAGTGATAGATAAATACAGGATTTATTCTTTTACAAACTATTTTCTTCATGGCTTTTAACTTTTCAAGTACTATTAGATTGGATAATGCTACCTTGCTTGTTATATCTGGTAAATGAATCGTCAAAGTTCTCAGAGTTTAATAAGTCTAACTTGTGACATGCCGATCCCAAGCCCGGAGAAAGAAGGTGTGTTTGAAGTAGCGATCTCTATCCTCAGTAAAATTTGTATAGTTGCAGTCTGATGGCTGAAGTTCACCTAAGCGTCTTAAGTCATTAAGGCCAATGACAGACACTTCGGTTCCACCGAAGCGTTTAACGCTTCGGTTCGGCGCGTCGGTGGACACACACAGCGGTTTTCAGAAGTATTTTTCGAGTCGGTTCAGTTACAAATTACGTCGCAGTATCATATAGATGCTTGTGAAAAAAGTAGTCTTGTATATATAGTAGTCGTGTATATATGATATATATGTAAGTTAACATTTGTCGCGGTAGGGACGGCAAAAAAAACACACGTTTACCTTTGACAAATGTATATTTTCGAATCTGGTTAAAGACTAAAGCTAAAGTACAATAATTACTACTATATATTATTTCCAAATTGCTTATTCAATAAAAGAATATAATTTTGCTTACTCGCTATGATCTAAATTGTTACTTCCAAATTGCTTAATCAATAAAAGAAATCATGTTATATTTCGTTAATACAATTTTGCTTACTCGCTATGAAACAAATTGCAAGGTCTCAATTTGCATGAGACCGCACCAAGTTCAATGGGGTCAATTACTACACCTGCCCGATTACCTGGGATGAACGGCCTGTGGAAATAGCTGACAATGGAAATAACTAATTGGCATGTGCCGTATGAAATTAAATGAGTGTATGAAGTGGCACGTGTGGAGTGTGATAACTCCTCCCTCCTCAAAAATCTGTGTCTCACTGATTAGAATGGCAGCGTGATAGGATTTGAAAGATTACAACCCGAACTTACGCTAGGACTCACGGTAAACACATGTTTCTTTCGAGGGTAGAAAATCCATAATCCCACCACCAGGATTCCTATGAATAGAATTATTAGTGTGTCAGAGACAACTGATACAGTATTAACAAGAGGAATATTCCGTAACTTTTTTACATTCTCCAAATGGAGTTGATGTAGGTATTCAAGATCTAATTTAATTTCGTGCTCGGTTAAATTGCTATCTAAGGCAGGGGGCAAAAAATGAAAGGTTCTAACTTCCTTACTGATGTATTCGACATTATCAACCCAAATTGTGTCGTTTTGGAAGTTTACAAGGTAGGTACCGTTAAGAATTCTTGATACATTCCCGTAGCGAAGATTTCCATGGAAGTTAGTCACGTAAAGAGTGTTCTTGTCAACAAGCTCAATAATTGGTCTAGCATGGAACTGATAGTCACAAATGGCATCATTTCCCTCCAGTACACGAAAAAGACATTCGTTTGAGGTCAATTCTCTTAACTGATTTCTTGGGCACACAATGGTTTCCCGCATCTTTAGGCATTTTCCAATGATACCGAATCTAATTTTTTGCGCGACAAGCAAACTGGAATAGTTAAGATGGATCATTTTACAGTTTCTGATGGTCGGTCGCACTATAATATGATTTAAGTCAAGGTCCTCGGTTTTGGGAAGGCAAATTACGTACAAGAGTAATGAATCTTTAATTAGTACCATTGGTTCTGCGTACTCTAGAGCTTCGACTTCATTCTCATATGGAAGCGTTTCGATTTGCGAGAGCACATTATTTATTTCACTACTATCCAAAAGTCTTGAATTGACTATACCCGTTTTTGCAAGCTGACATGCCAAAATAATTTCCTGAATTTCATCCTTGAGAATGGTTATCTTGTTAAAGAGCATTTGTTCAAATTTTTCGCTTCTCAGATCACTAATATCAGATACGATCCTATTATAATTATCGAGTAGATTGGTGGATATTTTCGTTATATAGTTATTAATTTTATATTGTTGATTACCGTTACTAATTATTTCGTTCTGATTCCTGACAACTTTATCCCAGTCAGTGGCATCTGGGTTGCCTGCAAGCCACTTCCAGGCTGAACCTATCCAGTTTATGGAACGTTTGTGATGTTTCTTGTTCCGAAGCTGGTCCATTAACTCCTCTGCTATTGAAAGTTGATGCTGAAGCTGAGGCATCAAGATACTTGATCTATTAACCTGATGGCGTATTGCTGCTTTCATATTGCTGATAATTTCATCGTACTTTCCAAGGTTGATGGTGTGAATGATCTTGAAATTTCCTTTTATTATTTTCCCAGTTCCTTGTTTCATGGTCATAAGTGGGCCTTTATATTCGTAGATGTCCACTGACGCTTGCGCGCCCAGTAGGGTTAATCTGAAACAGAAGGAAGGTTCTTAAGATGGGCTTTGTGGATCCTTTTTCCTGTAGTTGTGGTAATTGTGACCCTGTTGTCCTGTGCAACGATCTCTTTCTTAAAAGGTGGCTTAATTTTCGCCTTGATTTGTTTGTCGCGTTTGAAAACTATATCACCAGGTTTATAATCTTTTGGCTTCGATCTTCTAGAGTTATGGTTCCTAATTTGGTTTTTTTGTTTCCGGATGATTTCCTGTTTAACGTCCTGCTTTAATTTCGATCCAAAGTCAAGTAAGTTTTGGTAATTTATGCGTTCTGATCTATCGAAGAATACGTCGGCGGGTTTCCTACCGGTAGCAGAGTGGAATGAGTTATTATATCTGTCAACGGATATTTCTATCAGCTCTTTCTTGGAAAGGTCAGGGTATTCATTTTGTAGACACCTAAAGATTTCTAGAATAGTTGAGTGAAGCCGCTCGACTGTGCCATTGACTTCGCTCTTTTGTGGTGGCGTCAAGTAGACCGTTATTCCTAATGCTTCGAGTAAATTCAGCACCGTCGGGCTTACGAAACTTCCTTCGTTATCGGTTACCAGGACTCGCGGGGTCGAGAAGTAGTGAAGTATTTTAATTATTTTGCCACGAATGTACAGGGCAGATTTGTTTTTCAATCGAAAAAGCTTCGCAAATTTACTGAACTTGTCAATTGATGTTAAATATCTTTCACCTGCGATTTCCCAAATATCCATGTGCAGAATCTCGGTCGGATAGTCAGGGATAGGAGTTTCCTGAAGTTTGGGTTTGAAAGGGTGCCGGTCATATTTATTGGTGTTACAGATGTCACAGGTCGCAACATATTTTTTTATTAATTTGTTCATCGTGGGGAAATAATATTTCTCGAGTATCTGTTCCTTGTTCTCCCTGCTGTTTCTGTGGGCTCTACGGTGCTCCTGTCGTATGATTTGAGCTACACGTTCTTCGTTAGCAACATCCTCTACAACGCGCTGCGTTATTCGTATTCTAAATTGCGAAAAATTTTCCTTATAGACTTCCTGAAGGAGCTGGATGAATTGCTCGGGTATTTTGATTCCGTTAACTACATTAGGATTTAAGTACTTTTTCAGGGCTTGCACTAAAGCATCTCGATTTAGCTCCCTAACCCGTACATAATGCCGGTGATAATTTGCATGTGGCTCCTCATATGCAGTTACGTCTTTGCCCTCGGAAAAAATTATTTGTTTCTTAAAAACATTAATCGGTGCTTCGCAATGTGGAATGAGGTCAGTACTGTCCTCATTTGCGCTGTGTGCTGTTTCGGAACTAGAAGTTAAGATATTTGCTTCGAGTGGTAGTCTCGAGAGAGCGTCGGCCACGACGTTAGCCTTTCCTGGCTTGTATATCAGCTCATAATTGTATTCCTCGATCCTTGCCTTCCAGCGCTTGAGTTTAGCGTTGTAGTTGCAATTACTCAAGGCAAAAGTAAGAGGTTGGTGGTCCGTTAAGATTTTGACTTTCTTTGCTCCGTAAAGATAAGTCCTCAGCTTGTCGAGAGCCCAAACAATGGCGAGTAGCTCCTTTTCGTTAGTCGCATAGCTCTCTTCAGTCTTGTTTAGTGACCTTGAGATGTAAATGATCGGCTTATCTGCACCAATTTCTCCCTGAGACAAGACCGCACCGATCGCGTGATTAGACGCGTCAGTCGTCAGAATAAATGGCTTATCGAAGTCCGGGAACGCCAGAACCTCCGAAGATGTGAGGAGTTCCTTTAGATCGTTAAATGCCTTCAGCTCTGGTTCTCCAAATTTGACTTCTTTCCTTTTCGACTGGTTAGCCCTGATCTGCGCGTTTTCTCCTCTCGTAAGGTTGGTCAGTGGTTTCGCAATCTTTGCGAAGTCTCTTATGAACTTCCTGTAATACGAAGCGAGGCCGAGGAACCCTTTCAGTTCCTTTAAGTTAGTTGGAGGTTTGATTTTGCTGATAGCTGAAATTTTTTTGGGGTCAGGCAGGATTCCGTCTTGGGAGATAATGTAACCCAAAAATTCCACCCGAGTATTAAAGAATGAGGATTTTTCCAGATTAACCTTGAGATTTGCTTCTTCTAGCCGCATAAGAACAGTTCTAATATTCTCCATGTGCTGCTTCTCAGTTTCTCCAAGGATGATTATATCATCGATATACACGTAGCATATCTTGCCGATGAATGGTTTTAGTACGTCGTCAATCATCCTTTGGAAGATCGCTGGAGCGTTCTTAAGTCCGAACGGTAACCTGGTAAATTCGTATTTACCATTCGCGGTAGAAAAGGCAGTCTTGGGAATGTCGCTGTCTCTCATCTTAATCTGATGAAAACCGGAAGTTAAATCTAATGTGGTAAAAAATTTTGAATTTCCAAAACTAGCGAGAGTGTTTGTGATATCCGGGATCGGATATGTATCCGAGACAGTTACAGCGTTGAGCCTCTTGAAATCTACCACAAGTCGGTATTGTTTCTCTCCCTTGGAGTTAGCCTTTTTTGGCACAATCCAAATAGGTGAGTTATAGGCACTTTTGGAAGGGCAAATAATTCCATCCTCGAGCATTTTCTCTATTTGCCTTTCAACCTCACTTCTTAAGTTTACGGGATAAGGGTATGATTTCGTATAAATTGGCTCAGTGGTCGAAGTTTTGATCTCAGCTTTTATATTTGTATCGACCACCTCATTATCGCTAATAGGACCAAAGAGATTTGAGTATTCGTCGAGTAATTTCTGTAGTTTTTCCGCGGTCTCCTTACTTAGATTATCATTTGCGGTATTGATGTTATTTACCTGTGTTGACTCTTTAGCTTTTAAGGGAATTCTAATGCCTGGTTTAATTATAAGGACGTTATTTCTCCTATCAATTAACGCATCTAAGTCTTTCAAGGTGTCGTCGCCAATTATACCATCAAAGGATTTAAGACCTGGTAAGATAAAAAAATCCAAAGTGGTATCATTTCCCGCACACTTGAAAAATTTTCCAGAAATTTTCATATCAATAAGTATTTCCCCCGCGGCAGATTGAATTTTGAAGGGAGTTTTTACCGGTTTTGCGTATTTGGTGAACTCAGTTGTAACGAAATTTTTATTTGCTCCAGTGTCCACAAGAAATTTAAGAATACGACCGTCGCGGGTGGTATACTCTAGGTATGGAACGCTAGAGAGGCGTCCGTCATAAAATTTAACTGATTTTCCTCGTATTCTGCTGCAAATTCCTCTGTTTGGCTAAAATACTCCTCTGCCTCTTCTGGGTTTCCAACATTGGAATCTTCTTGGGAATTATCGAGATTATTCTCTTGTGGCTGGCCTTGTAACTCCAAATTATACAAACGCTGTGATTTTTTCGCTATATTCGCGGATTCATTCGATCGTTTACCCGGAAGGAAGTTAGATGGCCTATTCATATAGTCCACTTGCCTAGTTTGGATAGATCTGTCAATATCCATAGGAACCGGAGGCTTAGGTGGTCTTTGAGGGGGATTTTGGGGAACAGGTTGATAAGAGTTTCTATGCTGAGTGTTGTAAATGCGATTCTGCTCGTTCACATTCAATCGCTGATGGGGAACGAATATTTTTGGTTTCACGGGGTCAAGACGCGGTGTGAAAATCTGGTTAACAGGAGAGGAAATTGTGTTGTTCAAATTCCTCCTATGAATTGGGAAATTCCTAAAATTTAAATTTTGAATCTCCAAACAAGAAGCGTAAGCTTCCGGGAGCGTCTGAGGCTTTTGAACCACAAGCATTCTAGAGAGGTCTCCGTTCAAGCCCCTTACAAAAACATCTAATGCTCTGTTCCGATAGTTGCAAGTCAGAGCGTTAACCGTTTCACTCGAATAATCATCACATTTGATCTTATTGACAAGCAAGGAGAGTTGATGATTCACTGCTGCGTAAAATTCATCAACACTTCTGCTTCCCTGGAACATCGAATGTAACTGATGTTCAAGCGTTCGAACATCACGCTTATCGGCGTAATGGAGAGATAGACATTGTTTAATTTCGGACCAATCTTCGTCGAAGATATTATAGGATATAAGGGCAGCATCTGCGGCTCCTCTAACTTTCTGCCGAATGTGGCGAAGAATAGCTCTGTAAAGTGGTTTATGTCGAACAATTTTATAATCCTCTAGGATTGTTTCGACAGAATGTACCCAAGATATATATTGGATGGGATTTCCATCAAATACCTGGAGATCTCTTACACAGTCGGGAAGCTTTTTGATCTCATCGAGATCTTGTTCCGATGTAGGAACACCTAATTGCGTTTGAGAAGTTGAAGCGGCAACCGTTGTAGCATTTTGCTCTAACGTATTCAACCTAAGCTCGAGCTTCTTAGAAAACTCAATTTGAGCGTTGACCGCACCGGTCAGTTGCCTCAAAGCTTCTTGAATAGCTTCCATAATTGATCCGAAATTGGTAAACAAGAAATGGAATAATTATCTCAAGAACAAGTTCGGAAGAACAAGTCGAGAACAAGAACAAATCAAGAACAAGAACGAGTCAAGAACAAATTGAATTGACAAGCCAACAACCCAGTACACGAAAAAATCACGAATTTTGAAAAAATCACGAATTTTAAGAAACACACGCACTGAACTTGGCTCACAATGATCGTCACAACTACGTTCACTTTCAAAATTTACGCTTATAATTTATGCACTTCCACTTTCAAAATACATGTATATGATAAAAATTTCTATATATGATAAAATTTATATAATTTTAAGTAGTTTTAAGTATAATTTTAAATTTCACTTTCAAAATATATGTATGTGATAAAAATTTATATGATAAAATTTATATAATTTTAAGTATGCAGTATAAAAGTAAATTTTTGCAAAAAAATCTTAATTAAAAAATTTCCTCAAAGAGTTACTTCCTTGCTTTAATTGAAATTTTTCTATAATTTTAATATTTTTTATATAAAAAGAGTTATTTTCTTGCTTTTTATTCAATATTCCTTCTTATCTCTTCTACTTCTTGTAATATTTCTTCAACAAAAGTTATTTAGTTATTTTTGTCAACTTACAGGTATATTAATATCTTCATAGCTGCTTGTCCGTTTTTCCTATTTGGGACCGTCGGCAATCTTCCTTTTTAGTGCTGGGATGGCACCTACTAATGGTGCTTCGATCGGCTCACACCCTAGGTTTCGGATACAACCAACTGGAACTGGCAGGAACACAAAATAATTTCCGCACCTCCGATATCTGCAGCTAAGGCACGCACTGTGTTTTCACGGGAACAGCGGTATATGTTTACGCGAAGCCGTGTTCTCACGGGCACAGCTACTTTCCAAATTAATTTCGGTCTAAAAATCACTTATAGCCGTGTTCTCACGGGTACAGCTATTTGATTCTCCTCTGCGCCGATTAAAATTATCGAAGAAATCGATATTAGTTGTATTCTTCGCGAAAACAACTATAAATTGCCGGATATAAAGATGCGAAGGATCGATTCTAGCCGTGTTCTCACGGGAACGGTTATTACTTTCGCGTATACCGGGTAACTATCTATAACTATACGGATAGTTAGTTATTTTGCTCGGGCGCCAGTTAACATTTGTCGCGGTAGGGACGGCAAAAAAAACACACGTTTACCTTTGACAAATGTATATTTTCGAATCTGGTTAAAGACTAAAGCTAAAGTACAATAATTACTACTATATATTATTTCCAAATTGCTTATTCAATAAAAGAATATAATTTTGCTTACTCGCTATGATCTAAATTGTTACTTCCAAATTGCTTAATCAATAAAAGAAATCATGTTATATTTCGTTAATACAATTTTGCTTACTCGCTATGAAACAAATTGCAAGGTCTCAATTTGCATGAGACCGCACCAAGTTCAATGGGGTCAATTACTACACCTGCCCGATTACCTGGGATGAACGGCCTGTGGAAATAGCTGACAATGGAAATAACTAATTGGCATGTGCCGTATGAAATTAAATGAGTGTATGAAGTGGCACGTGTGGAGTGTGATAACTTGTATATATATGCAGTGGCGGCTCGTACTAATGAGCAAGTAAACCCCCACAAAAAAATCAATAATTCAAAACTAATATATCATTATATAGGTATACCTATTGAACCATACACATTGAACTACATTAACAGATATCTTACTTGTTATGGCAGCACATAATTTTACCTGTCGATCATTTTCATCTCGACCACACATACATACCCAGAGACTATATTGCTACATACAAACCAAACAATTTCGCTATCTGCTGAAGAGACCTACTGCCTCCTGTACTAGCGATCGCACGTGCGATCATGTGGCTGGAATCAGAGGGCCAGAGGAGCATGCGAGGAAGCGAGGGGTGCATCCATTTAGCTCGGATCAGTACTAGCAAGGGGATCGCACTCAGAATGTGCGATCGACAACCAATTTGATGCATTTAGACATTGTTTTCGGTGGTCAGTTGCATTCGCTGATTCGTGCTGCCGTTTCGAGCATTTTATATGGATTACTATAAAATCTATCAGGGATAATTTTAAAGTTTGCCTCTATTTGTGTCTGTATGATTCTGAGACACATTTAAAATTTAATTCATGGTAGGTGTACACAAATTTTCTGAAATATTCGCTGTAAAATACTAGTAAAATGTATTCAGTATTTTAGAAGATTCTCCTTGGAAGAAAGTAAATACTTGGTAATGATTTGAGCGTTTAATTTCTTTTGTCGCCTATTCCTTGCCTTTTATGAGGGTCAGAGCTATAAAACTCAATACATTTGAATGTATTGTCAGGTTCCATTGAGCAGAGATAGTCTGGGCACTTAATTTTGTCATAAAACACCGGAGGTTTTCGGGTGTGTGTATATATGAAAAGTTTTATGCAAGAAAGGTTCTCCCGTTTTTTTTATTAATTCTGAGATTATGTGTACTTAGGGCTGTTTGTGAATGCACTGCGCCTATTGCACACTCAATTGTGTTAGCTTCCAACTTAGTATAAAAACCCTGTTATTGGTCGTCTTCAGACATTCTTCCGATCACCGTGAAAAGTAAAAGTGTGGAGTAACAGTTTGAATTAATAGTGTAAATTAATAGTGCTAAGTAAATATTTGAATAAATAGTGTGATATTACTTAACAACAAAAGAGAAAATATTGAGCGAAAGATTTCTGATAAAACAGAAATCATTTTATAAATTATCGAAGTTTTCATTCTCGGTTTAGAAAAATAAAGCCTATAAAACAAATTTAAGAATATGGGAATATTCTGATGATGGACTAGTTGCAAATATTTAGTTTCGATAACAATTTTACTTTCTTCTTTCATTTTTGTTCATTTTACAAAAGTGAAACAACTGTCTTAGATATTGTCACATTAGGAAATTTTGAAATTTATTTATCAAAATTATTTTCTGTTTTGTTTGGAGAATCTGTACAAAGCTTCACATAACTAATAACCCCAATTTTGTGTTTTACGAACATTGTAGAACTGAGGTCATTTCGACTTACAGCAGTTACTTTGGTCTCATCACTACAAAGCAACCATAAATGATCATGTTCATTGCTTATCACAAATTGTAATTATGAATAAACATATTTTTGGAAAGCATTACAATTTTTATTTAGCAAGTGTTACTTTATCGCGGAACTATGTCAAAAGATTTAATAAAAATTTATTGATATCGGTGCACCCATTTTGGTGTAATAAACCATGCTAAGCCCATCACGGTCATAGCTCACCATGAGGGTTCTGCTGAAAACACCAATCAACATAGTCAAATATCTTAAATGTCTCGTCAAAATATCACTGTTCAAGGATTTTCAAATCGCCCTTTTAAGAATTTTGTAAGCTGTTATTTTTATAATAATTTGTTCACTCGTTCTATAGTAGTATTGCAATATTTCGGCAAATTAACTAAAATAAATGCAACTTTTAAGAGGAGAGCAAGGTTATTATTCATGTGTCCAACACAGGGACTTTCGATTTGTGAACCCCCATAAAATTAGGCCACGAGCCACCACTGTATATACATATATATGTAAGCATATATATGCATATGAATTTTGGTTAAAGTGATTCTAATACTAATTTTCTTTGACAATCTGTAATTGTCTACTTTTCTAAACTAAGTGCCCGCAAATGTTTCATTTTCCAATACTGTATCCTAACCATTCTTCAAAAATCAATTTTCTTATGAGATTTTCATTCCCATATTCCATGCATTCATCAAAGCATCCTGAAAATTTCAGCTCGATCGGACAAGGCACTAATGATCAAATCGAAAAACGCTCGAAGAACCGAGTCGGTGGGTCATTTCTCTCGTCTACCGACTCGGTTCCGAAAGCGAGAGGCGGTCTGCACCGCGATGTGTGTCATCACAATGCTAATGTTATGCACGGCTAAACGGACTTGGTTTTCCTCTCGGGAAACGCTTCGCTGGAACCGCCGTGTTTGTCATTGGCCCAAGGAGGATTAGGATTAGCCACGTAATCAGCCCTGCAACAGAGTTGTGTGAACTTCAGTACGCGGCAAGTTTCCTGAAGCAACAAATGGTTGAACCATGTGCCAATCCTTCTTAAAACTTCCTTCGTCAATAAACCTGGAACAAATGCCTCGAATTGGACGAATTAACAACGACGACCACGCAAACACACAACGATTATTCTCTCGGAGCCAGGAATGTAAGCTTGCTGAATAAACCGGGGGCCGAGAAGGCCCTCCTTCATTAGGTCGAATAGTATAAACTGAACATTACTGCAGTCCAGGAAACAAATTGGCTACGCTACGAGATCAACGGCAAGAAATCGCACACAATTTTCACAAGCGGCAAACCGTCGGGCTACAAGGATTTTGGAGTAGCATACATTGTGAATAAGCAGCTCAAGCCGAACGTTATTGACTTTAAACCCGTGAACGAAAGGCTGTGTGCGATTTGCATCAAAGCGCGATCTTTCAACCTCTGGCTCATCAATATGCACGCTCCCACTGAAGTTAATGAAGACGCAGTAAAACAGGAGTTCTATGCCGGCCTTAAAACTCTCTTCGACTCACTTCCATCAAACGATATAAAAATGCTGCTGGGAGATTTCAATGCAAAAGTCAGGAATGAAAGTTGGCATCGTGGGACTACTGGAGTGCAACGATAAGGCCAACGTCTAATCGACTTCACATGCAGCAGGAACTTTCTAGTAAGTTCAACTTGGTTTCCACGCCGTCGCATTCATAAGCAGACCTGGAAATCTCCAGACGCATATACCGTTAACCAAATCGATCACGTCCTTATCGGGAAAAGATGGAAATGTCAAGTGTGATGGATGCTCGGTCGTACCGCAGAGCTTAATGCGACTCCGATCATCACCTGGCAAAAACAGCCTACCGGTGTAGAATTTCCTCAGTGCACCAATCGAGATGTTCACGCAATCTGGGAAGAACTCAAAAATACAATCAAGGAAGTTGCAAAAATGTCGTAGGATACAAAGCCCGACGAGCGCGAAACGAATGGTTTGACGAGAAATGCAGAAACTCACTTGACGCAAAAAATGAGGCCTACAGACAATGGATTCAACGTGCAACCAGAGATAAAAAAGGAAAAATATGATGAGATACGGCGAATATCCAACAAAATAATTAGGCGTAGGAAACGGAAATACTTTGACGACCAGTTGGTGAATATTAATGTAAATACTATCGAAAAGTAAATACTATCGAACTAGTAAATACTATCTACTACTGACTAGTAAATACTATCGAAAACCGCTCCCAACCCAGGACTAGCCTTTGTAAGGCAAAGATAGAAGTATTAACAGCGACAGCAAAATTATTAACAAGTGATGGGCGTCCTACTTCGAAGAGCTTCTGAATCCACCATCAAACGTCCAGACAGCAGAAGCTGAGCTCCATGATGATACCGCTGATCAGCCTCAATCCACACAACCCCCAACAGTAGAAGAAGTTGATCTCGCCTTGCGATTACTGAAAAGGAACAAAGCGTCGGGCACTGACGAGACACCAGCTGCGTTACATGAAATACTGTTGGGAATATGGAAAACTGAGGTGATCCGTAACGATTGGTGCAGAAGCATCAACTGTCCTATACGTAAAAACGAGATAAACTGCAGCATGATGTGTTAGGGGCGGAGTTGGTTTTTGGGTTCTAGGGGATTTGGTTGGCTTAGCCTCAGAGTACATCACATTTGACGCATCTGACTTGTGCGTGGCAGTTGTTTGTTGCATGGCCAAACTGTTGGCAATTATGACATTGCAAGTGTCCGCCACGTGGTTTTTGGGCTTCCACTTTGCATATAAGATGACATACTGCCTTAATATTATATATGTCCGTTTCTTTCCCAAGAAGAAGGACTTTAACTTGTCTTGAGGGACCGTTTCTCAGTTTGAGGAAAAACATCTTAATTTGGTTAAAGCCTTGTTTTTTAAGATCTTCCTTTATATCGGCTGTGGTGAGCCCGTGAAGATTCTTTTCTTCGGGCATTTTTTTCTGCCCTCAGCAAACTGGTGAGTTTTTTGTGGTCCTGCAGGTTTATGGGATAACGTGGATTCTCAGGAATAATATTTTTGCTGT
The DNA here is from genome assembly GCA_947369275.1 of Nemotelus nigrinus. NCBI lineage: Eukaryota > Metazoa > Arthropoda > Insecta > Diptera > Stratiomyidae > Nemotelus > Nemotelus nigrinus. The sequence continues at coordinate 61,815,798 of OX376375.1, forward strand.
CTCATATTTAATATTCAGTTCTTTAATTGTTCTGGTCAATTGAGTCCATTTTTTCTGTGGCCAAATGATAATTAGTACAGTTGATTTCATGGCCGTTGTGTTCTTTTTCGCCTGGGCTGTTGAGTTTTTCTCTTGAGTTTCTCTCACTAGTTTGCTGCTTTGAGGGGAGGTTGGCTTTGCCAATACCACCGGTGTTGGCTTTTTCGGCGTTGGCAGGACGGGCAACTTTCTCTCTCTCAAATTGTTTACCCGCTGATGTCTCTGGTTTCATTGGCATATTTCCACTCTCGTCGGGTTTCGATGCGGTGTTGACTAGCTCCTCTTTTCTTTTCCGTTTTGATGACACTGCTGACGGCGAAGAATTATTCACACCTAGAAGCTGGTGCGTTAGCTCCTGATTTTGTTGGAAGAGCTCGGTGTTCTACATCCTTTATTCCGCCAATTCTTTCTGGCTCTCTTTGATTTGTTGCAGAATTTCCGCTATCTGTTGATTTATTTGACTAATCTTGGCCATAAGCTCAGACATAGCTCTGTCCTTCTCTGTGAGAGGATCCTCCTCTTCACCTGATTCGTTCTCGGAGTCTAGGTCTGATTTGCAAGCCTCGTTGTCGGAGAATTGCTCTGAACGGTCGTTTCCTTTCATCCCGGTTGATAAGGAACTCTCTCTTTCCAAGCTGTTTCGGTTTCATAATAAAAGCAGAAAATCAATGTTGCATAATTAAAACAATACAAAACGAAAAACAAGTCAAGAAAAGTAATCACAATAAAAGAAACAGTTTTAAAAAGGTTTCGCCGTAAGCTGCCAGGATTCTTTAATTCCTTTCGGATGAAAATGCTCTCCGACGTGTGCGTCCTCTCTTTTATCGCTTGCTTACGGGTTTTTCCTCATTAGGCGAATTTCTGGCCCTCCTCGTTGTTCTAATTGTCCAGCTCTGATCGTAAATTCGTCGGCTGGTTGTTGCCTGTGCGGTACCAATTAAAATTGCTGTTTTTGAAATTCTCCTAATGACTAGTACGAAGTGATCATTTCGAAAAATATAGGACTATGCATAATCTTGACAAAAATTAACTAATTTTTCTTTGAAATTAATGCCATCGAATGTGGATCTTAGTGTTTTTGAGGTCACTCTTTGATCTGAAGTTTGCGGCAGGATTCCTGATTGTCCTTTCAATCAAATGAGCTAGTGGCATTGAGCACCCGATTACTGCTAGAATGAATGATTACTAAGTATTTCATCTCCGAAGCCAACTTCCCCTCCGTTTGTCATCAAAACCGGCACATCAAAGTTTTATACTTGACTACGATAACGATTTGGAAAGTTTTAACCCTATATGTGAATACTGAGTAGCTAAAAGTAGACAAGCAATTTTATTCTATTTTCCATTTGTTTCAATTCCGTTGAATTCGAAGTCTCTTTTTTCGAGCCTACTGATCCTGGTGAAGCATTTGCCATAGTTAGCTCATTGAAGAATTCTTCACCTGGAACTGATGGAATAACTTCTGAAAATTTGAAATTAGTTGCTACTCATATATCACCTTGCATTTCTGCAATCATTAATAATCAAATTAGCGAAGGCGAATTCCTTACAGATCTGAATGATACGATAATAGTTCCTATTCACAGATCAGGTGACAATTTAGATCCTTCTAATTACAGGCCGATTGCTTTAACAAGTTCGTTTAGCAAAATTTTCGAAAAAATTATCAATAAACGACTAGTTAAGTTTATAGAAAATAGTGTAGGATTTGATACACAACAATATGGTTTTCTAGAAAAAGTAACACAACATCAGCAATAACAGATGCCTTACAATTTATTAATTGTGAACTTGATTTAAATAAATATGTGGCTGCACTGATTGATTTAGTGAATGCCTTTGATATGGTAAATCATTTCACTGTGTTAAAAAACCTAAGCGAAATTGGAATAAGAAGCTCGGCACTGGCGTTGATTGATAGCTTCGTAAAGATAGAAAAATCCTGGTTAGATTTAATGATGAAATAAGGAAACAACGAGTAGTTAACATTGGTGTTCCTCAAGGGTCCATTTTAGGGCCAACATTATTTTTACTTTATATGTATAATTTATATTTCTCTGGTCTGGCCGGAAAATATATTATTTATGCTGATGAAACTCTTTTGCTATTCTCTGCCAACTCTGCTGAACTACTGGAGCGACAAATAAATAATGATTTAATTACAATCAATACCTGTAAACCTAGTTACATGATATTCCAGCTGATTAATAAAAGTGAGATCTGCCTTAACATCGACATACAAATAGTGGCTAGATCTAAATATTTAGGACTAATTGTTGATCATAGATGATCTTGGTCCCCTTGCATAAGTAATGTGAAATCTAAGTTGGTTTTCTGGGTTAAGTTGTTCAGAATAAAATATTATTTGGATTTAGACCTGAAAAATATGATTTACAACTCTTCTGTACTGCCTACGATTATTTATGGTGTATTGAATTGGAGTCAAATTTTAAAGATTAATATTGACTGAATTCATAGAATACTCAATAGGATTGTTAAAGCAGTGCATGGACTTGATAGAATGACCCCAAGTGACATAGCATACAGACAAACAGATAAATTCAATGTAAGAGATATCATATTTATGGAAAAAGCTAAGATAATATATAAAATACTCAATAACAATATAAAATCTTCGATTGTTAGGGCTACCACACAAGATTTAAAGATTATTTCAAGCTTGGTGCCGCTAGAATGAACAGAAAACATAAAGATCCTATTAGATTAGCTATGGAAATCTTCAACAATTTACCTCTCTTTGAAGAATGCTACAGCTTTTCCCGTTTTCAAATGGCTGCTGAAGAGTCAAATTAGAACTATTTTCTCTCGTTTTTACCGATTACCGATTTTAATTTTTTTAAATTTATGCATCCCTCATACCAGCACTCTGTAGCTGTCTGGGATTCAGTTTCTCTCATTTTGTTTTTTCCTTAAAAAATACTTGAATGAATTTTTATTTATATTATGAAAGAGCTTCTTCTTCTTCTTTGCATCCCATCAACTAACTCTATCTTTTCCTTCTCTTCTTTTCCCATCAACTAACTCTATCTTATTGCCTTTATTCTCTATTTATCCTAGATGTTTTTTTTACCACTAAATATTTTTTCCCCTAATTAAATGTGCCGAGAGTGTGGCTTGGGATTCCCTTCCTATCCTATTTCCTTGCGGGGGATGATAATTCTAATTGCTTATTCTTCACTAAGCGGCTTACTGCTGCTAGGAAGAAGAGGCTCTGCAATGAACCTGACTGCATTGTGTTATTGTGTTATAATTTCTGACAGAAACATTGATTCATCACGAAATTTGCAGGACGTATGCTTATCAAAAGAAGGCGCGTGTGATTTTAAATAATGTGCGGGGGGCCCTGTAGCCACAGCAGATATGCGAAAAAAATATTCTATACTGGAAACCCTGGAAACCATCAACCTGTGAAACCTTAAACCAAAAGGGTAAAACCAGTTTAACGGGATAGAAACGTAACTAGAAAACCACGACTCATGATGAAAGTAAGTTTCGTGACAAAACCAATTAAAACTGGTTGTTTATTTTGTAAAAGTTTGAAAATAAATAGGGTATAGGGTATTCTTTTTAAAAAGCGTCAAATTGTTTTTATTTCTATTTATTAAGTACACAGCCTTCACTGTCTCCAAATCCATGTAAGTAGCTTTAGCTCAATCATTGCATTTGTAGCACCCGATAGCAAAATGGCAAAGCCAGAATATTTATAGAGAGAACTCTTAAAGTTCCTTCAACATAAAGAACACTTGTGGTTGTCAAGAAAGTTACATCTTTCCATCTTGCTGTAGCCCATGCAAGTCAAGACTCTAACCTACGAGTACAGTTAAGACTGCACTTCTGGCTCGTGTAGGCATGTCGACTTCTATTGTGCGTTGTTCCACTTGCAGTTTCCAAGCTCTTTTCTAATAACATTAAGTATTTGCATAATGAAGGATGTCTGAGTAGCGAAAGTCTGATGGAATACTGAGTATATGCAGTCATTAATTTGGTATTTTCAATGCAAAGATGTTGAAACTTTAATGGAACCAAATAAATATTTTTAATGTACGTGTATATCAGTAGCCATGTAATTTGAAATCAAAATCAATCGTGATTCGGTCTACAATTAACAAACAAAAATTTTAAAAATTTGCTATGATAGATCCTTCGAAATTTTATTCTTCTACTCATGTCTGACTCCAAATTACCAGATATAGTGAAAACTTTAACAAGGCAGACAAAGAAAAACTGTTTTATGGTTATTTTCAATTTTAGAAACTCCAGCGTTCAACCAGTACTATCATTCATTTATAATTGCCTTACTGCGTCCTTTTTAACATAATTGCTTTGCAGCAAAAAATATCCAGTCGTTCTCTGTCCAAACATGTCTATCATTTCTTATGGTACATTGGGCGGGGGTGATTCGAATGCGATAAGTTTTGCAACAAATTTTTCTTATCCGTCGCCGTCTAGGCTTATTGGCGCCGCAGTTTCCTTATTTCCGCGATACGGGCATGCAGTACACCGCTCAGCTTTGTACAGGATTGCGTGCCGACGTCGTCGTCGTCGTCGTGGGCCAGAAATGCAAACGATAAAGTCCGGAACGTACAAAAACATATCCTTGCCCGCGGAAGGGAGTTTGAGTTGGAGCGGGAACGGGAGGAGGACTATGATATTCAATGATAAAACGCAAGCAGCGTGAATAATGAAAGATCTGAATTTGAAATGGCATGCGACAAGCTATTGCACTTAAGTGCTCTATGGATTTTTTGCTTATCTCGTGCCGAAACAGGACATGTCTGGCTAGTTGAAGTTATGTGGAATTGTGTGAGTGTGCGGAAATATTGCCGTTTGATGTTTGCGAGATCAATTAGTACACCTGCTGGTATATTCATTGTCGAGCTCGAGTAAATATTTGCAAACCAGAAACAGTTAGGTTCTAATTTTGTGCTCGCAATTGGGCAAAGTTATGATGGTATGCATGAAGCTTTTACGGGGATGAAGTTGCATGTTAGTTTGCAATATTTGACGTTCGACTCACTAAACGGCAGTTAGTGTGCCAAATCGGTGTTGAAATTTCGGTATAAATGAACTTGGGTGGAATCGCTAGAGAGAACAAAGAAGAGAGTATCTGTGATGCGTCAAATATTAGCGTGCAAGTGGTAAATTATCGAGAACTAAACGTTGAAGATGCATGATGATCATAAGTTAAATATAATTTTTAGAGCCGATGTAATAAACAGAATAATTTTATTCGGTTGAATTCCGGAATTCTGTTTAACTAGCGAAATTAGTGTTATTATTTCTAATAGGCAAAAAGTTAACATGTTATTTCTCCTACAGCATTACAAACAGCTTTCTATTTCTCTGATTACAAATTATATTACTTTCGAATGTTTCCGATTTTCCCATCTCAGTCTAAACTTTACCAAGCTTTACCACAAAATTGATATTCCTTCAAAAGTCATAGACCTATCAGGTAATGCACATCATACCATCTCACTTAGCTTTCGCTGTATATTCACTTAGCACTCTATTCAAATTGCATATCAATTCAATGTTGGGCTTGAATTGTGCTTATCCGACTAAAACCCCTACTGAATATGATTCTACTTGTAAACACTTAACCTTTGCATGCTATCATCACCCTATCACCTTAATGGTGTAGTGCGAGTATATGCTCTTCCTAGACATCATCATAAAATCTTATTTTCAATACTCAGCACGAATTCGAATCCTTTCGTCGAACAAATCCAAACGAAAACCGGGTAGCAAGCGGTAAAAGTATTGAAAATTGCTCTTCGTAAGGATAAGTGTTCGGTATGGATGGATATTCCAGTCGACCCGATGCTCCGTAAAATCTTTTCCATATGCACAAGGATATTCGTCGAGGATCTGTAGTGGGTGAAAATCTATACGGACATATGCTTTGAAAGAAAACTAGGAAAATAGTAAGAATAGGAGAGAAAATTCTCTTCTGAAAATGAAGCACATCCGTCTGTTTTTTTTCGTTTTTTTCTCGTCCGATGTGTTTCGAGTATTTCAATGTTTTTTCCTGCTATTTTTTCATTTCTTCAAGTATCTTCGGATACATCTCAATTTCTATTCGCAGATATTTCGTGATTTGAATTATAAATTTTCATGAAATTGGTACCAGAATATGTACATGTTTTTGTATATATGCAAGTAAAAGTGAAGAAGTGTGATAAGTATCAGTTGTATGTTCTTATCTTTCTTGTGATGCAGAAGATATCGTTGGCTTTCAAAAAAAAAGATTGAAAGTGTGAACTCTGCAGACTTTTTTTTTTGCAATTTTTTCTGTCAATTCTCAATGATTTTATTGTACCCAGTGCTATGAGAATTTTTGTCAAGTTTGGTTTGTCGGGCTAGGGTGAAAAACAGGATGGAGTCTCTTTAAAGGAAAATCAAACCAATATTTGATGCTTTCTTAAAGGGTTAGTCCACTGTTAAACTGCTCAAAATGAACTTTTTTTAAACAGCTCCCAAAAAAAAAAAACTATTCAAGATATCGATTTGAAATTTTACATACATCTTTATTGAAGTTTAAAGTTAACATTTCCATTGGAAAAAATTATAAGAAAGCAAAATGGCGCCCACCCCAATGGATCGCCACAGCACCGCCGGAAAAAAAGCAAATTGCGCCTCGTAAATTCCTGGACAAAATAAACATCTCTGAACAAATTACCAAAAATATTTCATTAGCTTTGAGTATAAAGGACTGCACGGGCCTAAATTTAGAACAAAAAAATTTTTAGACGATTTAGGAAACACTTTTTTGATTGAAAAAACGCGAAAAACTGGATAACCAATGTTCAAAAGTGTACCAAATTTTTTTTAATCGCTTTAGGGCTCTAAATTTAGGCCCGTGCAGTCTTTTATACTCAAAACTAATGCAATATTTTTGGTAATTTGTTATATTTCTAGATTTACCAGTATTCTTGACCATAGTGACAAAATAAAACAATTGTGAATAGTCATTTTACGTCTAATGTCAAGTGACAAATGGCAAGTAACAATTGTCATGCAGTGATATTGTACACATCACGACGTCGAGTTCAGATAAGTATTATGTTATGTATATTAAATACGATGCTTTGTGGGTAGTATCCCGGCTAATTTCTGGTCCCGAAAATCCCAGGATTGGTGGTTTCTAATCCCGGGATTTTCGGGACTAGAAATTGGTCAGGATTCCGGGGCCGGGAGTCAAGCATAATCGGCAATCAAATCACGGCAAGACTCGAAAAGAGCAAATAGAATCCATATTTATGAGAAAGCAATTAACATGCAGGCTCACATCAAAATGCGCAAAGAATAGAGCAAAATAAACCGATGTAACAGTTAACAAGAGAATACAAAGAGGTTTGTAAATAAATAAGTATGGACTGTTTCGCATTTAGTGCATTCGTTACTTCGAATGATTTAAGGAAATTAATACTAGCGAATGCATACGCAGATTTACCAAAATCCTCAACAACAATCAAAAAAAGGTTGTTGGCTATGCAAGCAGGATAAAGAAAATAATAAAAAATGAGATACAACAGGCTAGTATCTCAGGTGAACGGTTCAGTTTGATGTTTGATGAATGGACCTCGACTGCAAATAGGCGCTATATAAATATAAACATCTACTTGGTAAATTCTTACTGGAGTTTGATGCGAGTAAGAATATCAATGGCAGCTGGAAACTACCTAGATATGAGTTTCATGTTTCTCTAGGAAAAGACATTGTTACCATCGTAACTGATGGGTCAAAAGAAATGCGAAAAGTAGGCAGACTAGTTGGTACAGAGCAACATATTTGTTTGGCGCATAGCATCCACTTGGCAGTTTGCGATGTTATCTATAATAGGAGGTCCATTCCAGATTAAAGAGCTGATGAGGCAGCTGATAGTCTGGACGACGCCCACGAAGATTCAGACGGTCCTGAATCAGCTTACTACGTTGAACCCGGTCGCCTGCAAGACATGCTAGATCAGACGAAGGACATCAGCGCATGCATAAAGAAAGTTCGTAAGGTAGTTTTATATTTTAAAAAAGCTCCAACGAAAAATAGTCACGATATTTAAAACTATGTCGAATCCGAGCAAGGCATTTAACTGTCTCATTTACTTTATTGTAAAACAAGATGAAATAGTCTCTTGACAATGCTCGAATAATTTTCCATTTTGAAAAATAGTATACATTAATAGGCCTGCAATATCCAGAGCAATTAGAATTAACAGAATTTGATTCGATTCAGAAAATTATTGAAGTTTTACTCCCTGTAAAATTGGCTGTGGCGGCCTTTAGTCGCCGACTCGCAAATTCATGCACTGCTAATACTTCAACAAGATTTTTATTTAGGCTGTTAGGAGAAAAACGGTACATTCTTGTGAATGCTATGAAAATCGCAATATTGGACCGAATAAAAGAGCGTCAGTGTATTGAGCTACTTGGTATGCTAAGCTATCTCCAGTGCCAGCGAAAATTTACCAAGTGAAATAAAATCTCTATTTTTGAAACCAAGCAACGCAAATATTAAAAAAAAAATACTTCAATGATCTAGATGCTGAACCCTATGCTTGGTAGCCAAAGAAATGAGGAAAACCCAGCAGATACCCATATTGAATCAGAACAAGGTAGTCGTCAATTAACGCTACAAGAAGAGCTGCAAAAGTATGAAAATAATCAATCATGAAATGCTGCAAGAAACTAATCTAATTAAAACCATTGCAAAAGAAATGAATCTTTTCGAAAGTGGTGGCACTCGCATAGTTGGGAGCAGGCGTATCAATATTTCTCGTCCGTTTCCGCCTTCGTCCAACATCGGGAATAAATTTAGAAGCAGGCTTGGAGACGATACTTTGGATGCCTTGCTATTGCTTCAATGTTACTTCCGAAAAACCCAATAAACTTTGGCAGAATTTTTTTTATGTTACCTTATTATGTATCTCAATTTTAAGAGTTGTGATTTGTTGTTGGGATTTTTGTCGTGATTTTTTTATGTAATTTGTAATAGTTGTAATTTTAAATATCTGTTTTCATACTGTCAACGTTTTGGATAATTAAAATTATTTTTTTTATTTGCATCAATAATATAAATTAGTAATAATGCAGTAACATATTTTTTATGCAGTTTTGAGTTTACTTATTGCTGTAGTTTCGAAATGATGGCACATCATATAATCTGTTTACTAAAAACTTAACTTATTTTGTTGTGTTATATTATGAATTTCGAATCCCAGGATCCCGGGATTTGAGATTTTTTAATCCCGTGATTCCGGGATTGAAAATATGGCTCGGGATTGGAATCCCTATTTGTGGGTTCTTTGCCTCCTTTCGCAGCAACAGGTGAGAATGTATATATCCGTGTTACTGATAGTTAAGAATGTGTTGGCGTGCGTATAATCCCATGAAGAAACAGTAAACGCAGCGAACATTTGCTGGCAACAAACAAAATTCTCTGTAGTAAATCACCATTCGTTAAAAGTGTCTTTTCGGCAGAGCACATGCATATTGCCTAGGGCAAATGAGAAACGTATCTTATCGTACACTCAGAAAAAAAAACACATATTATATCAAAATTTTACGTCCTTTTAAATCAAAGTGGCAAAAACCAAAAGGATGTCGTTAACTCTTCATGGGAAAAGGTATGATATTAGCATGATTTCACATCAAATATGTAAGATAAATGCTACTAAATTTTCAATAGTATAAAATTGATCATTCTTATCATATTTCTATTTACGTTAAACATATTTGGGCAAACTTGTAATGATATGATATTCTTGTTATTATTAATCATGATTCCCATTATTATCATCAAATAAACTGAATATGCAATCGTTTTAAAGTCGACACACATCACATAAATTCAAATAGATCACCCTATTAACATGTATGCTTCAAAGAGTTTTCTCTAAATTTCATCATAATTGTCGTAGTCGGCAAGGGTGATTGACGCGTTTAGTAGAACCGTGTTGAATATTTCAACAATAAGTGTCGTTCCAAGTGGCTCGTGTGTGTTAAGTGAAGCGTACATTGACTTTGTAGATCTACTTTTTAAACAATGGTGATAATGTACTACGATGTACATTTTGGTCAAGTTAAATGTAAATAATAATATTATCAGATGCACACAATGTGCAGTTTATAAATGTTTAATTTGGAATTAAGATACAATTATTTCATTTTTGGATAATTTAGTTTTGTAATGTATAAATAATGAATTAAATGTTCTTTTTTGCATAAAATGATTCGTTTTAATAGCCTTCTATAGATATGTACTTTTTCTATATGATATTTTATTTTGAATTGAGATCCATTAACTAAGTAAAATACTTGATAACACATTACATTTTGTAGCGCCATATTTTAACTACCTACGTGTTTCACATTAACCTTGAATGTTTACATTTAAGTATGCTTGTTAAGTTATTATATGATCCTTCATATAATATATAAATCAATCTATTAACAAAAGCGTAAAAATAAAATTACAGGTTCATTTCTTTTATTGCCTTTTATTTTCCAGCGTTTTTTTTAGCTTTAGGTATTGCTGTTTTTGCATCGTAATGCACGAAACTCACTATCTTACAATTAAGCATGAGTCGAATCAATGGAATTCAAAAACCTTTTAAATTTTAAATTACAAATCCAATTAAAATAATATTGAATCCAATCAATTAAAAAAAAAATTAAGAGGAAAAATCAGTGCTTGAATCATATCATATTAAAATCAAAGGAGATCATATTATTACTTAAAAGGAAAACTTATTTACTATATAAGGCATCATGTTAAATGATATCTACTCAAACTTATTATTTTTACTTTATTGAAATTAATGGATACATCACATTGACCAAAAATAATGTGAAAAACTATCGAAAAATAATTGATTTTATGAGATTTTTTTCTGAGTGGATCAGCGCTGCTTGGCGGGGTATTTTCAGTCTTTTTTCAACTTTCGACCTAGATATTGCTTGATATTGCTACCAAACATATTTCTCGCAATCAGTAGGGAATTATCGCAAACGCCATTCTTTCCGCGCTATTTATAGTACATACGCTCTGGTCTAGTCTGCCAACTTTTGATTTCTTGATTTCTAGCTACATAAATCATAACAACGCATCATTTTTTTATGAATTATTTTCACAGGTCGGAGCCCAATAAATAAAATAATAATAAAATACAGTGCAAACTGGAAGCCGTAAGGGCGTATTCTAGTCTAGAAATTTGAAAACACGATTTTCAAAGTTTAGACCTTTAAGAATAAGCGTTTAAGAAGATATTTGGAAATTCAAACTATTTTCGGAAGTAAAGTTATTTTGGTGACACGCTGACTAAACCAACAAACTCGAACAATAAAGAATTAAGCTTTTGAAGTGGAAGAAGGAGCATTGCACGAGATAGAGATCGCTGGTTAACAAATGTAAAAATAACGAGACTCCAAGTTTTAAACGCGTTTTTCTCGAAACTCCTTTTTTCAATACGGTTGACATGATATCTCTAGTTCTAATAGACCGATTTACGTGATATTTTGCACAGACGCTTTTTACACTACATATTAGAATTGATCTGACGTAGGGATTTTTGAAATTGGCACGAGCTACAACTTAAGCCACAAAAACAAATGCCAAATCGGACCAAAAACCAAGGAGTATCATTCCATTTGTGCGGTTCGCTGGTTGAAGTAAATCGGAGTCTCACCTTTTACCTTTTATTCTTCTCCATTTTACTATTTTGCTCAACTTGAGGATATTTTCATTGTGTTGCCTTGGAATAAAATCATAATTACTAAATAATTTTGCATTCTCATACCCTTGTTTTTAGACTTATAACCTTAAAAATCATTAGTTTAAGGAAATTATAAGCTGTCAGATAGTGAAAAGATGTTTTGTTGATGTCTAGGCTGTAATTTTTCATCCTTGATACAGACTCTCTACAGACAGCTAATTTGAAAATTCTTTGTTTCCCATTTATCTTCGCTTTTCCATAGATTTCTGAAGTTATAATAACTTACTTATGCAAACTACCCTGCACATTTTATTTTCAATCCGGTCTGAGAATTTACGAAGACTGCATTGGAAGATATAGGGACAAAAGAATCTAAAGTCCACCGCTCGCAAAAATTTCAAAAATTTTCGGAATCTAAACATCTATCGTTTACTATCACTGCAAGATTATTTTCATTTCAGAATTAAATGGCAGCATATTTTAGTAAATCAATGGCATGGCTGGCATAAATCTATCCTAATTTTTCAATCAGGAGCTTACCAAACTTGGCTTACAATAATGTCCAGCTAATGCGTGAAATTAGTTAAAATTTGAAAGCTGCATTAGTGATTTTTTTAAGATGGCGCCACTGATACAGAGATGCTCACATTTTTGAATTACTTCTATCTAAATCCAATACATGCATCCAATCATGAGTTCTCGTGGACAGAATTTTCGAGTACTAAAATAAGAGAAGCGGAAAATATTCCGCAGAGCCGTTGATTTGACAAATGTTTTTCAGGTGCCTGCTGTAGGTACAGGATTACCCACACATTCGTCGAAAATCAAACATATCCATTTTTGGTTAGTATTAATACGTTCTGTAAATTTCGAGATGTTCTGTCGTTGCTGTCAGAAAAGAACAAATCGAAATTAAAAAAAAAATATTTGTCTTATTTCAGGCACTCAGCGCTCACTCAGGGCTAATATCGATACTGTAATCAAGCTTAAAAATCTACCAGTTTTCAATTAGCATACTTTTTTCAACATTTTTCTGTGCATCGAAATTAATTTGTACCTACAAATTCACTAAAAAGCCTGCCGCCGTCATAGGGTTAAAGGTATTTTAATGCTGACTTAATGCAGAATAAATCCTTACATCTATCCATATCTTCTGAAAACTTTAGTCAGAGATAATCTTAATCTGTTCTCTGATATATAAAGGAATATGGATTTTTGGGCAAAATAATTTTAAACTGAATTTTTTCGAAAATCAGCAAAAATTAAAGCGCACCTATACAATCTCAACAACATATTCTTATATACCATTTCAAAGAGGGACCCATTTTCTCATCCTCCAGAGCCTATTTAAATCTATTTTTAATTTAAAATGCATGTAACGATGCATGTAAATGAATAGCGACACTATCTGCAATTCCGCATCCTAAACTTTTCTTCCACCCTGCCAAAGACATTTTGTACCAGTCCATCATGGGAACAGGATAGCTTAAGAAGCTTTCAGTTCTTGTAATCTAACGACTTTCGTTTGTTGATTTATGGAGCTGAAAATCTGGTAAGGATATTGTTGCACCAGCAGCAATGACAACGTCTACGTGGAAAGTGTATTACATACTGCGTGCTGTTGTACTTGTCGAGGGCTATTAAGGGATTTCGTTTACTAAGCTGTGAACATTGTCAAATGCGCAAAGATAAATTTCTTTTTGCACTAAGATGCAAGTGAAGGATAATGTGTCTAAGCGATAGAGACTTGAATTTAAAAAAAATGAAAAAACGATCGAATGTGAAATCTACAAGACTCACAAGGAGGACCGCCGTGGAGAAATATAGAAGGTTGACTGTGCTCAGAGCTTGTGATACATTCAATTAATCTAAGTCTGTCATCGTGTAACTGAACTTTCTGAAAAAGTTTTCTTCATAAATGGAACTTCAGCCTAACAAATCCAGCCATTGTCATCTCAATTTCTCCGAATACTATTTTCATCATTTCAAACAAAACGAAATCCTATTACCAAACTTTCAACATTGTCCCAATGATAAAAACAACGCTAACGCAACAAGACCCCAAAAACCGACCAAGATAATTCACTTTTTCTTATGCTCTAGGAATTTCTAATTAAGGTGATGTCTCTAGCATCTTCAACCCGTGTCGGCGTCCATCCAATACAATTTCTTCGCCATTATCCCTGTCCTGTCGCGTAATCGAAGATTTTTGTTAACAAGTTTGTTGGCATAAATCCCTACAGGTAATCTGATGCCATCACTCCTTCATTCATTCATTCTCATCGGTTGCGTCCCCTTTCGTCCGCTTCACATTTCTGTCCCGGTTGCGGCCGCAATTACATTTTAATGAAATCATAAAAATTCCAAACACGTTCGCATACGGCTTCACGTTGCAAACGGCCGCCCACCCGAAAAGGACTCGAATGGCAATGTTGGTGGCAAAAGCGTCGTGTCCATTCGTCGGGAGTTGGTGGCAAAATAACGGATGGAGTCTTGCTACCATAAATTTATTAGGAAATTTAAACAAACAGCCGCCGAGTTTTCGGGAGACTTGAGGCGAGCCGAAAAGAAAAATGCTACTAATTTGCGATATTGCAAGAGGAATTGCTGCAGGGACTAAGTAGAAACGCAATAGTGGTGCCTGTGGCGGTAGTAGGATAACGGTGACGGTGAAGGCTAGAACACGTAATGACGACAATTCTTTGGTCACTGGTGAATAAAATAATGTTGGCTGGCGGAAAGTCTATTTCTGTGCTCGGTTAATGGTGGCAGTTTGTTGCTTTGTTTTGTTGAGCTAATTAGAAAAGAGCGAGAAATGGTTCAGCTCAGTTGGAGTGCTAGTGGAAATGGGGATTAACAGGTTTGTAGGCTAAGAGATGAGATAATAGTTGAAATAATTAAGCTGTGAAATGGACATGATTAGCGAACAAAGAAATAGTTTTCCTTGGTTTTGTAGTCTGATTATGAAATATATATATAGGTACATAAAAAAACAAGTTCGATTGAAGATTAATATTGAAAATTGTTTTCATAAAGTGCCAATCGTAGTCTTTTGAGTATTATTAACTCGTTTCAAATTGAGTAAGGTGCAGAGAACAAGATTAGCTTAATGAAATTAATTCAATTATACATCAAATTATATCAAAGTGCATTCGACTGGAACTAATTGTTAGAAGTAATTGAACTGCTCAATCGAGGGTGGGCAAACTATAATCGTGGATAATTTGCAGCATTTGCTTATTTAAGGCAAGTTGCTGATAGATTGTGAATAAATGGCCGACTAAGGAACAGAGCTTGATTGAACTTTTGAAATTATCACTAGAAATCAAATTATATGGCTTCAATTTACGTTTAATTGAAAAGATTTTACTGCGCCCAGTGTGGGATTAGTTTAGTTGAGTTTTGCTAATATTCGTTGATTAGGCAGTTTCAAGTGACATTTTGACTTGTAATATTGAATATGCTTAGTGCACTAAATTGGTGTTTATGCAATAGTCTTCTTACAAGCTAGGATTAGGGTAGGAGACCTAAGCTATTGCACTTATGCTAGTGTTAATCCATTACAGATGTAATACATTTGATTGGTGTGAATATATGAACGATCGTTTATGCTAAGCTTTCAGATTTATTTTACAATTTTAAATGTACCTAAATAAAGTGTGAAATTCTTCATTTGAAATAGATTGGAGCTATTTCATTGATCTTTCGTTAAAGTGTAACATTTGGGTTCGATGTATGCAACGTATTTTTCGATTTGTGTTGTTTAACAATAAGGACCGACGATTCCGTTATAGCTTTTTGAAGTCAGAAAGAGTTCAGCTGATGAATATTGACGAGGTAATTAATACACTTGTTTTGAAATTTGTTTCTGAGTTTTCATTGCATTTATTAGGTTAGAAATAAAAGAACCACTTCAAGCAATTATGCAGCATTGCAATGTAGCTTGCTTTGATATGTATGTATGGCAATTTGGATATTTTCTTCTCGTAACGTTGCAATAACCTTTTCACTTATCTAAAATCGAATTGAGGCTAAACACGACTGCGTTTCCCCCATAGCCTTTAAGGCTGGCGATACATGTAAACGCCTGAATTTAGACCGTTTTTCAGAGGCTTATTTAAAATAGAAGGAATAAATGAATCATTTTGAAAATGATCATATTTATTTATTGCATATTAAAATACAAGAATCTGATTTTATTTAATTTTTTTTTCAAAATGGCCGCCGTAGTAACCAATCTCCTGAGACCCTCGCGACGAAAGGCATCAATCGGCGGGATTTTTAGCATCAGTTACAGCAATTTGAAATCAAAAAAATGGGTTGGAGTGTGTTTATTAAACATGTATCTTCTAGTTGAACCAAGAAAAGAAAAAAAAAAACTCAAAAAATCGTGAATTAGCCCACCTTATAAAAAAACAGTACGGTTTTGCCTCTTTTTTTCAACAGTTTTTGGGTCGAAAATGCTAAATTTTGAAAATTCGTTTGGCATTATTGAAATTTAACTAGAAGCGTATACTATAGAAAAAACGTGTGCCGAGTTTCATAAGAATCGGTTGAGAGCTTTTTGAGTTATATTGCCCGCCAATTTAAAAAAAAATCGTTTCGAGAAAAAACGCGTAGTTTTGGCACATAGAAACTCTACGATTACAGCGACTTACCAACTAATCAGTGATACCAGGTCCATACAGAAGTCCTTCAATACTTTTATTTTTTAGATGTTAATTTAACTATCTATGCAAAAAAAAAGAAACTCGAATTTTTGAAAATTTTACATGTATCGCCGACCTTAAACGATTTTGCCGATAGATGTCTGGCTAGTTTGCACGTATTTTCGCAGCTGTGGGTTTGTATATGTTTGTGTGCTTTTCTTCAATGTTTTACACCTGTTACTACCTAATCGCGTTTAGGTGGTAAAATTTCCCGTCTGGGGTGCATCAAGTCGAGTTTTACCTGTACCGTACCGCTCAAAATTATTCGAACAATTCATATTTTTGCAATTATGGATGGATATTTTTTAATTAAACACTGTAATGGAGATGTGCCTCAGGTTTGTATTCATTAAGATATATTTGACTAAATCAAGGAAAAATCAAGCTAAATAATATATAAATTAAGACCATTACAGATTTTAAAAATAATGCAGCCAGGATACTTATGAAAAATAATCAATATCTATCAGTTTCTGATTGAAATAAAGTAAAACCGTTATAAGGAATTGCAGATATAATGTTTTTTTTTGTCATTTAAGTGGAAAGTTAACAAAAAAAAGGCATAACGATAAAAATTAATAAAAACCCCGATAAGAGCCGATTTTGACGTCGCAGACAAAATGATATGAAATGGTTTTTACTAGAAACGGCACCACTAATTCTAATAATCTTTTAATGACGAATAAATATCGCATTGCGGACATGATGACTTTCATTCAGGCTTTGGTTTTTGAACTAAGTAATTATTCTGTAAAGAACAACACGACACTTAATTTGCGATGGGTCGTCACACTCCTATTGAAGAACGAGAGTTAATAATAAGCCATTTCAAGCACGAGAAACCTAAAACTACTGCTACTACTCGAAAATCGTGTCAAAAAAGCTCAAAACAAAATTTTTCTGAAACGAATTGCCGTTTGATCCTGAGACAGTCAGAAATTGGCAGAGTTCGCTGAAATGTATCTCGGCAAAAAGATCAACCCCCAAACTATAAGTAGGATACTCAGGAATGCCAATTTAAATGGTAGAGTTGCTCGAAAGACACGTTTCACCAATTGGCACAACAGATTGCCCAAGATTGATTACTCTCGTGAAAATCTACAAAAGGATACTGTTTTTTGCGATACCGCAATTTTCTTTCATCAAATTAAATTCAGTTTATTTGGATTTGACGGTCAGAAATACGTCTGGAGGCAACCAAATACAGAGCTCAATCCAAAACATTTATAGGTAGCTTTTTTTTTTGCTAAAGGTTTCTAAGAATTCCTTGAAACACCAATGGCTTCCTGACTAGCAGGCATCAGCCAACGTTTACTCGATTGTTTATTTTTAAACACAAATTGCGTTTTAACAAAGCAGTTTAAGTTTAAGATACGTTGATTCACGTTTTGCCAATTCCAGAAGAAAAACGTCCTTAGGAGAAAAGCAAATTACTCAGCAGTTCTCCGGCTACAACCTTCCATATAGGTCATTGTGAAACACGGACGTAGACTTGTTATAGTATGGACATGTATGTCGTTAGCAAGGGTCAAAAATCCGGCTTTCATCGATGGAAACACCAGTATCTGACCATTTTTAAAGGAAAAATTACTGCAAAGTACAGAATAATTGAATATAAGTTTAGTGTTAATCACGACAATGATCCAACGCATTCCTCTCAGTTTGTTCAACCGTGGCGCATTTGGAATTGCTCACATGTTATTCCAACGCCTCTATAGTCTCCGGACTTAAATATGATAGACGTTTTATGGTCAGAGTTGGAAAAAAGCATCAGAAAATGCACAATCACTCGTAACAACAAACAAGAACTTAGTAGGTATAGAATACCAGTTCTGGCGCAAAAATGAGGACCAAAATGAAGAACAAGGAGCACGATGACGTCAGCGATTATCGACTCGCGCATGACAAGAGCGTTGATAAGGGCATGGCGCCTGAGGCTCGGGCTGTTTATCAGCTCAACAGGGCTGTTTATCATCTAAACATGGCTGTTTAGCCGCCCAACAGAGTTGTTTATCAGCATAATTGTAACCGCTTAACAGATATCCCAACAGCAACAGGTTAACAGTGTCCAAACAGAAAACAGCCCTGTTGAGCTGATAAACAGTCCGGAGCACCAGCGCCATCCCCTTAACAATGCTTACGTCATGCGCGGGTCAGTAATCGCTGACGTCATCGTGCTCCTTGTTCTTCATTTTGAACCTCATTTTTACACCAGAGTTGACATTCTATACCTACTGAACTAAAAAGAGTTCTGCAGCAAAACTGGAACCAAATTTAGATACAGTACATGAAGTTTTTAGTGGAATCAATGCCTCGAAAAGTGGGCGCGGTTCTCAAGCAAAAAAGCTATCACACCAAATACTAGAAATATTACTGTGCAATTTTATAAGATAGTAATAACTTCTTTTTCTAGGAAAAACCATTTCGCATCATTTTCGACGTGAGCTAAAAATCAGCTCTTATCTGGATTTGTATTAAGTGTTATGGTAACGGATTATTTTTTTGTTATTTTTCCTTTCATTTAAATGTTTCATTTAAATATTCAATGCGGGAATATGGATCATTTGTAGATTAAGCCTCCGCAAGCAATATCAAATGGATTTTTTTTTGAGACAATGGTTTTGAAAATATTCACCAGTTTCATATAAGTTAATTGATCTTTTAATGCTTGTGACTTAGTTTACTTTTAAGGAAATTAGCAAGGCATCAATCGTAAGGTCCCAACATATTTAGGCATCCATCTTTCCCACATATTTCGCTACGTATATTCATAGAGTATTCTTATTTTACGTTTCCTCCAACGGCTTCGACTAGATTTGATTTGCAACATTGGTAGTAGATTTTTAAAATGGAAAAAACAGAACTTGTCTTAGACCGAAATTTTGATGCTGTGAATTGCAATTGGTCAGACATAGTACAAGTTCAAAATTTCTCGTTATTTCGGAACTTTGAGTCTGGTTTAAATTTATCAGCAATATTACGAGAGAACATTCACCCTCTTAAACTCATCTTCAGCAAACTTTGGTAGCCCAATAGAGCAAAAATTTAGCCCTAGAATGGTACGGTAAATTTTTGGATGATTTTAGGTAGATATTTTTACTAAAAAGAAGGCAACAATCATATTATGTACATTTTTTATTTTATCATTAAACATAAAAAGATTATATAGCTTCTAGCCTCATGGTAGTCAGATTGACGAACTGGCTGATGCGCGACGAAATATATACCGCATGTGAGTAAAAATTATTCATGGGTGCTATTCTAGGGTTAATCATGCACACATGAAAACAAGAGGTATTGTGGAAAAAAGTTTTGGTGCTCATAAATGTAAGGGAGTCGTCTGTGTACGGTTCAATTTTTGGAGCCTTTTTTCTAGAACTCATTACGAAGGAACGGAGAAAATATATTGGGACCATTTTTGTTTTGTTTATTTAGCCCCTTCGTTGCCTTTAAATACCAATTAAAAATATGTCTCCAATAAAAATATATCTCCACATTCACAATTTGATTATATCCTTAAACACCCTCTTCTCAAAACATCGGTGTCAATTCACTACTAGGATACTTGTTGCTACAATTTGGAACGAAACAGTGGAACAAACTTTTTATTGCTATCGTGTTTGCTTGGACCCGTCATTGATTCCAAAATTTTAAAATCTTTTGAAAAAAAATCGTTCATTTGCGCATTTTTTGAAAATTCGTAAAGGCTGTAAGAATGAAAGAAAATAAAATGTAGAAGAAAGCTCGCGTCCACATGTAACGACATGTTTTTTGAATGAAGGGAAAAAAAATTGAACTGAAACTGTCAATGGTTTTTTTTTAAACTCGTGGCGCTCAGTAAGAAAAACACGACTTTTTCGGAAAACTCGTTTAAAGATTTGCCATGAAATAAGACATGGTTGATGAAACGTATGGTTAAATACCTTTACGAGCGCGTAGAGTTCACCTCTTTCTTCCCTTAGATGTTCACGCTGCACCACTTTTTCGTCCTTTTATTGGATTCTAACCCATGTCGCTGACCCGCGAAACGTGACGAGGTGATCGGTAGCCATAGAGGTGCGCTGAAAAATTGTAAGCGGCTATGTTCGACGCGTCATAGTGTTATGAACAGGAAAGACCGCGCCTGAAAAGCTGGCTGATCCCTAACATAAAAGTCTCGAGACGTTGTCTTCTTGCTACTCTGGTGCTCGTATAGATGAACAGCGACAAGAATCGGGCTGACTCAACCGACTCTGTGAACAGGACACGTGCACGCCAGCCGTCACCTGATTCTTTTCGGTATTACTGGTTTTATGATTCTCGGCTATGTAAAAGAGGTTGAGATCCGTTCGATTCGAAAAAGGTAGATCAGATTATATCGACACGTCGGGGAGAGTGGTAAGTTGACAGAAACGTTTTAGATTTTATTTCGTTATAATAGCTCACGAAATAAGTCGTACAGACCAAAATTCTTTAACCTGGATATACTTTATATATTCCAGATTAGAAATATGAAAAAAATTAGGAAACATATATTTTGGAATCATGTGCACAAACGGCTTTCTTAACTGAAATTGACTGCTTTCTTCAGAGATACTGAACGAGAAGATTACATGCTTGAATCAAATTTGGTTAGACTCAAAAGTTGCACTCTCCACAATAATGTAGGATAAGAGGAAACGTCGCATTAAGTTTTGAGATTGATGATGAAGATACGACGAGAAATTTTGAAAAATTTGAGAAGGACCAACAGTCAAATAAAAATCATATTCAACGTTTTTTTTTGTAAATTACTATAAATAGACAAACCGTGTAAATTTTGGGTCATCAACAGAAAATTTCGATTAGCTAAGGTGCACACTAATAAAGTTGAAGACTTCGGCACAGACTCAGCGAGTAATTACAGGATAAACTACTGCGGGAGGCTTGAACATTAAAATATTTCAAAGTTTTCATTTTTTGAATTAATAAAAAACGATTCGTAAAAACATATATGCATCATAAATAAAACCTGCAGTAAAATAATATTAAAAATAAATTTTACTCCGCCCATTTTTCTCTTATACACCGGCTACAACAAGTACTCAGCTAAAACATTGGAAACATAAGACACCACAAAAAATGTCCTCATTAAACTTCCGCAAAACTTTCATTAGGCAAACTTTCAAATTAAAAAAGAAGGATACCAAATGTCGACTGAACGATCAGACACCATCTAACTTTTGTCCACCAGTCCTCTTCAAACGACCATATATTCTCCACTCTAGCGCACTTCCTATTCACAATCATTTAAAACTTTCCAAAACTACCCACTACTTGCTTTCGAGAGCACTCTTCACTAGTCCATAGACAACTGAAAATGCACGGCCTCTTAAATAAATCCCTCAAAATACCTCCGCTCCCAAAAAAAAAAACAACAAAAAACTCACCGTGTGCTATATGCCGTTGGTCATTAAAACTTTTGCCATAACCATCTCCTTTTCCAGCCCGAAAGCACACTCACCTTGCCACTTGGACGGACAGCCTTTGGCCTACGATCCCGTGCGCGAACCTTAATTTCATCATAAAAATTCCGAAAAAGTACCCGAGGCCAGACTGTTAAAGTGTTGAATCTCAGTGTGATTACCATTGAGAGAATGATGCGAAATACGTGGCAGCATCATATGCAGACCCGGCATTGAATCGCACTCCCCAAAATAACGACTCAAAAAATATGCCGCGTTGATTGTGTCCCAGTGTCGTCCCTAGACTATCGATTTTCCCGGATATTTTTGGAAGAAATGACTTGGTGAGCGAAAGAACTCGGAAATAATTGCTTACTGCTTGGTTCAATTCAATTTATTCATCAGATAATTGGATGATGGAGTGACGCGCACTGGGTGGTTGGTAGTGTTCTTTGGGAAGCGAAGCGGAAGAGATAGAGGGTGGAGGTGCTTTTAGCCAGGATCGGGAATCAATAAATAATGTGCCCGATGGGAGTTATTAGCTGATGTTTGACGAGTGGAATACTGTGGTGCTAAGTTCAAGAATTAAATCATTCACTAATTAGTTGTTATGTTAAGGAAGTATTTAACAGGATGTCGTGGCGTCAGATTTATGAGGAGCAGTTGCTAATTAATACATGTGGCTTTTTTGTGTATTTCAAAATCCATGCGAAATTATTGTTTAAAACTAATCCTTGAATTATTAATTTAATGGATTTCTAGTTGTGGGTCATAATCATTGTGCAAACTGATGAGTGTATCTGCAGGATCGAGGCAGAGATTTTTTTTAAGTACACTTTTGTACTCTTCATTTCCTTTGAAACCATGAAATAATTCGCATAATACGTTCAGATAAATTCACATAGAAAACATCAAGCAAGTTTTTGTTTGACAGCGTATTTCGCCCCACTTATATTTTATATCTAGCTGCTTTTCTAAAAGTATCTATTTGTCTATTTTGAATATCTTCAATTCATTTATGTATGGATGTCTTCTTGAAACTTGTCTGCATTATGTTTCCACCGGCTCTTTACGTTTTCACGAGGCTTCGATAGAGCCGCATTTGTGGAGACGATAAATTTAATCCTTCAACCACTGAAACGACAAATTGAAATCTAAGGAATGACTTCATGTGGAAAATCGTAAGCAAGGAACGTATAGAGGAAAATACTTGAAGTAGATTTCATATGGGCTTTTTTTTTTTTAAAAAAAAGGAAACTGGTTTTTTTCAGTCCCTCTTTATGCGAAATTAAAATGAATGTGGAAATAATTATTTGGCTGTTCTTTTGACGTCTCTTGTGATAGGTCTCCCAAGAACTGGTGAATCTGCTAAAATACTTGAATCTGTTAATTTGCTTTGGCAAAAAAGTTTATAACTGGAATATGTATCATTTATTCTTGAGCAACTTTTGAAGAGTATTTTTTTTCAAGTAATAATTATTAAGACTTTTACTTGGAATCGACACATATTATTGAAAAATGACAATGATGCATTCTATTAAAGATAATTTTACTGTTATTGTCCCAGGCTGTCGATTATCGAACTTTTAATAGATGTTGGGACATTTTTGATAGCTCAAAAACGTGCTCTGCGAAGTTGGACCCAAAATTGCGCGATTGCCGCCTCTTTGTAGCAAATTGTGGAATTAATAGGACCTTGGCAAAACACCTCGAAGTCCTATCAAGAGCCTGCAAAGATGATTGCGTGGCAAAACCAATCGACAAAGGCAGCACATAAAAAAATAAGTAATTACAACTGCCGCAGCGTGACCTAAAAATGGGGGTGAAGACATTTGACTGAAAGCGTTAAATCTCATAAGTTTTGGCATTTTGTAAATGTACCTGCCCTGACCCTTTAACTTAGCGGATTTTTGCCATATATGAGGATAATCTGCAGAAATAAGTGAAAATTGATACCCTTCAATGATTTTGGTTGCCATTTGAAGGGGTTTTTTGGTGTTGTCGGATAACGTAGGAGGACATTGTTTAGTTTTCTCAGATCACTGAAGACTGACCTTTAAGCTCTGTAAGCCCAAGAGGAGTTGACGGTTGAAATGCGCCAACTTTTCAACCATTTTGAGTGCCTAACTTTTTGTTTTACGGCTGAGGCTCCTGTGATTTATGCCTAGACTCCGAAGATTTTTTCTAGACTTTATCAATTTTTCGAAAGCTACCATAGATTTTTCTAAGACGCTTTTAGTCTCTTGATTTATACTAAGCTTCCATACATTTTTCTAGACTCTTGAGATTTTTCCTAGAGTCACCTGGCCTTTTTCTTAGCCTTCACGATTTTTATTTTTTGACGATAAAACTTTTTTTTCACTATAAAATTTTTTTTCGAGCGCTTTGATTTTTGCTTAGCTCCCATGATAATTTCCGAGACTCTGTTACGGTGCGAAAAGAGGAGGTAGGAAATGTTGTTAGAATTTGTAAAGTATATTTAAAGAAATGGTTAGTGTAGATTGTTAAGATATAAGTTACAATACTTTGCAGCAAAGAGCGTCGAATACATAGCTTCCACCATAACCCACATCATATGGTGTGGAATGTACTCTTTTATTACGCATGCCTTCAAAAACATTAAACCAACTACCACCTCATGGTTTAATTACGAATGTCAAGAGGCCATTTACATCAAGGAGGCGGCATTCTGAACTTACAAGCTATCTCCATCTGAGGAATCAAATAAACTTTCCAAAACTGCTCGCAATACCTGCGAATCCGCTATCAGAAGAGTTAAATTGCTTTGACCAAAATATCAAACAGAAGGTCCTTGCAACCCAGAAAGGAAGAAAAGTCACTTATTAAAAGGATTAAAAATCACTTCTTCAGCTCCTCCGTGCCACCTCTTCTTCATGGTGGTAACGTACTTACTGAGTCACTGGATAAAGCTAATCATTTTGCTGAGATTTTCGCTACAAACTCTCGCTTGCCACCTTCATCACTGAGTCCTCTTAGCCCTCCAATGTGCGCTTTCAAGCAAGGTCCTATATTTTTCCGCACAAGAGAGGTACTGAAAATACTCGCCAAGCTTGACGTCTGCCAGACCTGATAGTATTTCGCCCCTCGTACTAAAGTGCTGCGCTTCCGCCTTAGCTTAACCTCAGCGCAAACTATTTTACCTGCCATATTCGACTGGAATATTTCCTTCAGCATCGAAGCTTGCACACTTTCAGCCCATATCTGAAAAGGAGGAGGCCTGTGATTCCTCTAATTCTCGACCTATTCTGCCCTACTAAGTATAAATGTTCTATCGACATTTTAGTACTTTCGAGATATTCAATGATTTGTGTTTTTCTAAATGCTGCGGACATTTTCAAACAGGACGAAAGTTTGAACGTGGATACAAATACGTTTATTTGAGCTTCACCTGAAGTAAAAGCTTTCACGTTGAAAATACACTGCTTATCACTTGAATAGCCCACTTGGAAAATCCGTAAAAACTCTTCCATTATTTTTCCGAGAATATTGGCATAAAAATCTTAAACACATTGTAGACCGTAATGAACATCTACCTGGTATTGGGATTTAATTCTCGAAAACTGGGGCAATGAAAAATGAGTAACGAAAAAAATGAATTTTTCAGCGCGTCAATAGAATAGCCCACTTAGTATTTGTCTATACGGTGTGTCGAGTGTATCAATCTCTGGTTAGTATTATTTAAGTTTTTAAATTTGAGGACTGTTTCTATGTTAAAACTCATTTGTTGAGAGAGATCAACGTGTTGGTGTGCAAATGGGACGCGAAAAATCATTGAGTGGCGAAGAAAAAACTACCATCTCGGTTTTTACTACCATCTCGGTTTTTTTTAAAACTACCATTTCATTGTTATTTAAGTTTTCTCAGGGAGAAAACTTAAATAACAATGAAATTGCCAGGCGAATTAACAGAAGTAATAAAGTAGTGAGAAACTTTTTAAAGGACAAGGATAATTATGGTAAAAATTATGTGGGGCGCGTTAATAAAGTGACAACAGAGCAAGAACGGCCAAGAATTTTCAGGGAAACATCAAATTCGAAGGACTCTGTGAGCAAAATCCGTGCAAAAATTGGAGTTACTGCAAGTGTTTGAACGGTTCGTCGAATTAATAAAGGATCTCTGAATAAGTAACGCAGGAAACTGAAGCGCAAACTGGTGCTACATGAGCGTCATAAGATAGCGCGCCTGGCATTCGCAAAGAAGCATATGACTTAGACCAGAAAATGGCAAAAAGTTATATTTAGCGACGAAAAAAAGTTTAATTTAGACGAACCCGATGGCTTTTCATATTATTTTTACGATTTACGAAAGGAAGAATTTGTATTGTCTCGACGTAACGCAACGGTTGGATCAGTCATGGTCTGGGGAAGGATTTTCTTCAATAAGGTCGTGGATTTGGTTGTTTTTTCCGGTCATCAGAATGCTGCAAATTACCTAGAATTAATGAAAAAGGAAGCAATAAGATGTCGCGAGGTTTCGGAAATCCAGGATGCCATTTTTCAGCAGGATAATGCCCCAATTCACACCACGCGTATAGTGAAAAATTGGTTCGAGTCCGTAGATTTAAACGTTTTAGACTGGCCTGCGATGTCACCCAACTTGAATATTATTGAAAACGTAGGGGGATACTTATTTAAGTCGAAAAGTTTACGAAGGCGGAAGACAATTTGACCACCGGGAAGAGCTGATAGCCACCATACAAGAGGAGTGGAAACAAATTCCAATAACGTACCTGCAAACTCTATACAAAAGATTAAAAAATAGAATTTTTGAAGTAATAAAAGTGAACACACCCATTATTACGAATAGGAAATTTTGTTTTTATTTTATTCTTTTCGGCTGTTTTTGCCACCTGGGCTATTCTATTGAAAAATGCTTTTTTTTTCGTTACCCAGCTTTTATTGCATCAGTTTTCGAAAATTAAATTCCAATACCAAGTAGATGTTCATTGCGGTCTACAATGTGTTTACGGTTTTTATGCCAATATTCTCAGAAAAACCATGCAAGAGTTATTACAGATTTTCCAAGTGGGCTATTCAAGTGATAAGGAGTATATATGTGAAACATAAGTTTTAAGCAGATAGGACAGTAACATGCAGTGAAAAACCTGCCTCACTACTAAGCATAAACGTTCTATCTTCACATTACTAAGCATAAACATTCTATCTAGGGTATATATAACGTTTATGCTTTGTAGTGTGACGTTTTCATTATTGATTTTAACATACTTGCACAAGAGATAGGTTTTTCATATTTAGTATAATGATGTAATAGAGTATGTAGATTTTGAATCTGGTGTTAGCTCGAAACGGCAAAAAATATAGACAGAACGTTTATGCTTAGTAGGGCAGTATTGCAATCGTTTCGGTTCTGTCTAAGGTATTTGAATAATTTCTGAGCGCAAAATTAATGAAATATCTTGAGTTGAACCATTTAATTAAGAACCGCCAGTATGGCTTCCATTCTGGGTGATCCACTGGGGAGTAACTAACATTTCTCACGAAGAACAATGGTCGTTCCTCTTGATATTTCGAAGACCTTTGACAGAATCTGGCAATTAGCTCTATTAGCCAAGCTTCATGCATTTGGTCTTCACCCCGTCCTCGTCAATTGGATTGAAAGTTTCCTCGTATATCACTCCTATCTAGTTGTTCTGGGTGGGTTCTCATATCCTGTGTCCACACCACCAATGCTGGGGTTCCGCAAGGTACTGTTCTTTCACCAACTCCCTTCTTTTTATTTATAAATGACCTCCTTTCATCCACTTTCAATTCAATTCATAGTTTTGCCGATGACAGCACCCTTGACTGCGCATACTTTGTTGACAGAGTGGCCAACTGTCGTGAAAATGCTAGTTCTGTTAGTAGAGATCCTATGTTTGCATCGCTGAACAGGGACCTATTAAGTATTCTTGCTTGGAGCTCAGCGAATCATTTATGTTTTATGCCTCCAAAGCTCAATGCTGTCAGCTTTCACTCAAGCCTTACCCTCCTCCTGATTGCCACACTATTTTCGTTGATGGTTTGGGTATTTCTGACTCACCTTCGCTAAATCTATTAGGATTTAACATTTCCTGCAAACTAAGCTGGATCGGCCAAATTTTTCAAATTGCGAAAAATGCTATGAAATGACTGGATTTCCTTCAGAGAAGCAAGAAATACTTCACACCATCAAGCATAGCGCACATCTACAAGACTCGCGTAAGACCAAGGCATGAGTATAGCTTCCATATATTTATGGGCTGGGGCAGGCCGCATTGCTTTATCGGAACTAAAAAAAAGTCCAACGCAAAGCTTTCCAGCTTATTGGCGATGAAACTATTACCTCACGTATTGAATCCATTGAGCACCGACGTAATGGAGTCCTTTTTTCGTAGATAGAATTCACCACCGCCGCTCAACCACATTATTATAGACGAAACTTTTCTTTATTAACTGTGGCGTTCGCTACTTGGCCACTATATTTCCTTCTATAATCAAACACCTTTCACTATCGTAGCTGCGTCTGTCTCCGTTTTCGCCAAAATCTTCGAAATGTTCAAAATCTTTGTACCCGCCAAGTCTCGAATCAGCAACTCTTCCCGTTAACTCCGTTTCGCCTCTCCGATATGTGTCCAGAATCGAATGAAACGGAAATATTAGATTCGATCAGGTAATTGTAGCCACGGCCATCCGATCACTTACCCAGCCGAATTGGGAAAAACGTTGTTTTTTCCTCATTCTCTCTGGAAGCACGTGGAGCCACCGAAACGTAGTCAATTTACGGACAGGCTGCTAACAGTCTACGGAGCTGGCTTAATTGTCATGACTCCACATTTTGTGACCCTGTTTGCACTCAAGCCGTTCTTCTTTCTCCCTCAACATTAAACGGCATTCACTTGACAAGTTTTGTGGTTTGGTACAAGCTCTTATGAGGACATGTGCTCGCAGCTAATGCAAACTAAACGTCTACTAAATATTTCCAAAAATTAAATAAATTCAAAACAAATTGAAATAGTAACAAAATATAAAATAAATTTAGAATCCACTTCTATCTACATAGTTGAATATCTGCTTAGCTTCAAACATAAAGTTTAACAAGCCTCCACATCCAACATTAAATAATTTTGCTAGCACAGGTTTCGGCCTGTATTCCAGTCACTTGACATCATATTCAGAAAACTACGTGCCTCTATAAAGTTAAATACAAGATTAAAGCTCAATTATCATGCACGACTGATTCTGTTTCACATACATACACACACACACACACACACACACTCTCTCTCTTACTGTTTTGCTGAAGTTTCACACTTCCTAACAGTTGACATATCACGGCGTTGACGTTTTCATCATCACACTTTTCCACGAGTGCACAATAATTGACTGACATACAAAAACCGTTTTTGCATTAATTCCCTCATCTGCTACTCGCTCCAACATATTCATTCATATGCGCGCGTGTGTGTGTCCATGTTAATCATAATCGAAACGTGAAAACCAAATAATATTCTTGCCACGTTTACGTACGAAATTAATCACACAGCATTGCTTAAGGCATATTGTGACAAAAATTTACAAAATATATACGAATAAAAGTAGATGAATAGGAATATTATTTGTAACGGTATACGAGCTTGTATATGTCAGACAGTTACCGTCAGAAGGATAGCAGAACCAAATGTTGTCTGTCAACGCACGAATTGAATTACACAAGAGTTGAAGTGCGACGAGTATACTCAATGCTTCCGGGAAAAGTTCTTTGCAACGATTCTGATAAACAACAAATTCATCTGAGCAGGAAGAACATTGCCCTGGTTCGCATAAACGTTCTAACTACATTTTTGTCATTTTTGAGTTAACAAAGGATTCTAAAACTGCATACTCAATTATTATATTTTTCATTCATTTTTTCATTCTGATAAATTTGAAAAACCTATCTTTTTTGAAAGTATGTTAAAATCAATATTGAAAAACGCACTCTCCATATGTACATACATATATACTTATATATCTCCAACAAATAAAAACACAAATCAATGAATATCTTGAAAGTACTAAAATGTAGATAGAACATTTATGCGAATCAGGGCAGTATAGGAATGATGCTTTGAACTAAGAATTTTCATTTGTTCGGTCTTGGAGGAGAAGAACAATTGAGTATGGAAATTGAAAATTATACTGTTTTTGGATTTGGACTCGCAATTAGGTACATGGAAATTGAAGAAATTTAGGATTATTCAATTATTCGAAAGAAAAAGAACTAATGCGGATTTTTTTCAGACAGTCTGAATATTGCTTCCCAACTAGCTTTATCTTTGAAATATGTCTGGGAGTTCGAAAAGCAACATATTTCTGAATAGAATACATCAATCTATGGTTTTATGCACTCTACGCAAATATGGTCTTGAAATCTGCACATTTCCTTTATTTTTCTTCGAAAATTAGTAATTTTAGTGGCTCCTATGCGCTAGAAGTACTAGCATACTAATTTAATATTGATTTGATCCTAAAAAACCAGGAAAAATTCAGCGCCCAGCGTGGGCTGCGTAAATTCACATCAAATCAAATTAATCAGGCTAAGGTCTTAACCAAAAAACGTGTATTTTTCATTGCTCGATAGACATCATTTTATCTTTATAGCTCAAAAGACTCCATGTTTAGCGTTAAATCTCATCCAGTTTAGTGTTTTAAAATAATAGTTGCCTTCACATTGCTTCAGGACACGATTAGTCATCTTCGAAGTTTCTGAGTTGTATGCTTCAGAACGAGAAACTATAAATTTTGTGTAGAAAACTGGAAGACAGATAGTGGGTAAGGAACCATAGTGATTGGCATAAAATTTGCCTTAGAGGCAAGAAACTAATAATGATCATGAAAAGTTTATTTGAGGGTAAATTTATGGTAATAGACACTTCTAGAAAGTTTGTATATCATCACAATTTTACTAGTTTAGTAATTCGAGTTGAAGTGTTGAGTTTGATATGAAAATGATTTCCTTGTTACTTTGAGGAGAGTGAGATAAAAAAAGATATTTCGAACTGGGCGAGAGTTTAAAGCTTCATGAGGAGGTGTGAGTGTCTTATTAATGCAGCGATTGTTGGAAATAATGTATGAAAAAGCTGGAATTCGACTTTAACTAGTTGATTTTTAAGGGGGGAAACAAATTTAGACGGGTCAAAAAAGGGACTATTTCTTTATTTAATAAATTGATTGTTAAACTATTGAAGAATATGTTACCAAAATTTCAAAGTAAAATTGCCATTAGTTCCAATGCTATGAGCATTTAAGTGACCGCCCGTCGGTGATTTATTTATTTATTTCATTGTTTACATATTCAACAGATGAAATCCAATTAATGAATATAAAAATATATAATATACAAAGAATCTACTAATGAAAGAATGTAATATAGAAAGCACAAAATAATAATGAAATAAGAATAATGAAAAAAAAAACAAAAATAATAAGCAAATACAAGGTGAAGAGGTACAAATCCAAAATTAAGAAAAATATAAGAAAAAAAAAAAAATACAGTATTAAAATGTAAAGACTATATCTTTTACGGTGGTTTTGAAACGTGACAAAGTCGGTGGCAAAGAACCTAGTCTGTGTGCATTATGCTGCCTAGGTATAAGTAACAGCGGTGAGAAGTAGTACCTATCAGTCCGTGCAAAAGGAACATTAAACGTTAACGTGGATCTATTTGACCGATCCGAAACACGAACGGAAACCTGGTTGCAGAGGTCAGATAGGACAAGTTGACGGTGCAGTTTGAACAGAAGGCATTCATCGAGAAAAAAAGTCTGCGAGATTTCAAGGATGGTGTTTGCAGCATGGTAAGTCTCGCACTATACCCACAGTAAGCAAAATTGAATTTGAAAAGCAGAGAGCGGGTGAACCTGCGTTGTACAGGTTGAACCGCATCAATCAAATATTGAAAATGTGGGCACCAAATTTAGCAACAGTATTCGAGGATACTGCGGACAAACGAGACAATCAAGTGTACACAAGTGGAGACATCAGCATAAAACCCGAAAGTCTGGACGCTTTGGCAATTATGTGCAAGATATGTTGATCAAATAAAAGTTTAGAGTCAATAATTACTCCAAGGCCCTTAAAATTCAAAACGACGTCGAGAGAGGCTCTAGAAACGTAATAAGAAAATACTAGTGGGTAGATTTTACGCGTGAATGACATTTGGCGACATTTTAAAACATTCAAAGTAAGATGGTTTGCATTACACTAGTTGACAAGAGTGAGCAGGTCATTCTGAAGTTGTAAGCAGTCTTCGATTGTATCGATGACTCTGAATATTTTTAGATCGTCTGCATATAGAAGAGAAAAGGAGTTTAGCAGACCCGGCAGATCATTAATGAAAATTAAGAATAACAAGGGGCCCAGGATCGAACCTTGTGGAACACCTCAGGAGTGATAGAAGGGAGTAGATGAACAGGAATTCACAGTAACAACACAAGTACGTTCATGAATGTAGGAGGAAAACCAGGAAAGCAGCGGACCATGGAAACCATATTTGTCTAATTTCAACAGAAGAAGCTTATGATTGACAAAGTCAAACGCCTTGGTGAAATCTGTGAAAAAAACATCCACCTGTCTTTGCGGATCAATGGCAGAAGCAACAGTGTTGATGATCGATAGCAAATTAGTAGCAGTAGATTTACCTTTGACAAATCCATGTTGCTCGGTGGCGAGGAAATGCACAAATAGAGGATAAACTCTGTTGTAGACAACTCTTTCAAGTAGCTTACTGAAGCAAGGCCAAAGCGATATAGGGTGGTAATTCGAGATGCAAGCAGGATCACCGTTTTTCAGTATAGGGAAAATATTGGCAGATTTCCATAAGAAAGGAAAAACACCAGTTGTGATGTTGAGGTTAAATATAATCAACAAGGGTACACGAAGCGAAGAAGATAGTGAACAGCGCGTGAAAAGAGAGAATAGGAGCAGCTCGTTGGAGACCAAGGAAGCTCGGAAAGCTCGTCAAAAGAAGATGCAAGCCCAAAATGATGTGTTTGCAGAAAAAGAGGGGTTGCTATATAGTGCTGGAATAGTCGGTAAGCCGGTGAACAGCTTATATAATTAATTACTGCCTTAAATTTATCGTTTCCGCTACATTTTTTCCAGACGGGTTTTTCTCGAAACGACTTTTTTTTTTAAACTGGTGGGTATTCTAGCTAAAAAAGTTATTGACCAATCGCTCTGAAAATTTATGCGAATGTTCTTTATTGAATTGCAATCTATATGAATTTACCTCTGGGAGGATATTTTTATTAAAAGTATTTTTTTAATGCAAAAAATAGGTGAAAAAACATGGTATAAAAATATGACATTGTGTTCAAACGTATCAAAAAAATGCAACTTTCAATTTTTTCTAATCACATTTAGATTCATATTCTTAGATATGTTGTTAGCGATAAAAAAAATTTTGATGAATACAAATAAAAATTGTGACTTCAGGAATGCCCACCAGCAAACCTTCGGATGGCGATCGTCACTGGACAGCAACTTTTAACTCCACTATTTCCGGCGGAAATGAGTTAAAAAATCAAAAAGTGTACTTGAGAACATGAAGAACATGCTCTAAGTTGAAACAAATTCTGATTATTCCATCACGGTTAAAAAAATTCACGAAAATCACCAAAATTTCGGTTTCCTAAACTGGTTTCTCCCCTTAAGCAAAAAAAGTGCAGTTTTGTTTTAAATAGATGATTTAGCCCATAAAACGTGTGAAACAAAAATATTTTAAAAGAATAATAAAATAACCGTACAAATATCACAGTTATCATCAAGCAAATAAGAAAAAATAACTGAGTAGATTTGGAATAGCCTAAGTCAATTTTGAACTATATTTGATTTTATTGATTTGAAAGCTACTTTTTCAAAGTAAAACTGGTAAAAATATAATACATTTTGTTATAAATTATGAATTATTAATGTCAATACAAGTAAGAATCAAGGCTAATTCAACGTCAATTTTAAGGCTTATCAACCGTATCAAAGCATTCAAGTTTATTCAATATTTTAAATGTTTAATACCACATGCTATAGTCATAATTTACAACCGTTAAACCTATGATTTTCCACAAGATTCACCTTGCCGACTTTTTTCTGCATTTGATCTGAGAGCTCTCATAAATTTCTCTCGGACGTAAGAAAATTTCATATTTCCACCAGAAAGCAAGCATCAGAGCTTGAGATGATTTTCTATCACAGAAGTTCTAAACTACTATAGTTGGTGGTGCATTTCGTGAGAAGAAACTTTCAACGTATCTAAATTTTATGCAAATCACCTATGTCGAAAAGGAAAATTCGTGATAGCTTCACAATGCTTAGCTGAACGAAAATTTCAACTTCAACTCCAACTTGGTTGTCGGCAAGCATTTTCTCCGAGGTGGCGCAAGTTTTGCTAATGGATTTCGAAAGCAATTTAAAATCAACAGCTCGAAGAAGAAGCAGCAGCAATTGAAGTAAGTTCTTGATGAAAGTCGAAGGATGCAGTCGAGGTTCTGAAGAGTGTTGAAGATTGAAGTGCATTTAAGATGCTCATATGGCAGATTAGAAGCACAAGTGCGTTGAAATGGATTTTTATTATGATGTAGTCCTTAAATGTATCGCTAAGATTATATTCAAAAATTGAAAGCAAAGTTCAAAGGCATAATATCAATGAGAAATTTGATTTTCCTTCCTTAGTATTTTTATTTTTTGGTTCCGACATACATTCCATACTTTTATTAAATTATAAAAAACTCTATTTTTGCGTCTAATTACATGTTTTCGATGACTATTCGGTTGACTTGATACTTATCTAGGAAAGTTTTACTAAAGCAAATATACATTTTCAGATTTTAAAGTTTTATTATAGACAGATACTTTGGAAATATTTTAAGCCATTGCGCATAATTACCATATGAGTAAAAGTTGAAAAAAATTGAATATAAAATTAAATAAAATTTAGTTAGCTTCTACCTCATAAAGCGTACCCTTTACCTCGGTTGCCTCCTCTCCCAACTTTCTTTTTGCCTTGCTTCTAGTACTACGAGAATCTTGTGATGATTTTTGTGAAATAAATTGATCTTAAAAGGAACATTTTTGGTTCAAAATGAAAGGTCTACGAAAATGGCAAATCGCATCAAAACATTTCTCCGAATTGGTTGACGTTTCTTGAAAAATCATGTTTTTTATACCTTTTTCCTTTTACCTTTTTCTCAGAAATGATTGAAAAATGGTGATGAACTTTTTCTTCTTGTTGACGAGTCTTAATAAATGGACTCACATTCCTCCATTGCGTAAAAAAACGGGACAACAGAATTAAACACATTTAAACACAAAAAAAAATTAGTAAAATATAAAAACTTCAGAAGTAATTCAGAAATATTTTTTCACAATTGCATTTTTTTTTTAATAGCAGTTGACTATATTACGAAAAAAATAAAAGCAAAGAAAGAATATTGCACTAAAGCAGTGAAAAATGTGTATAAACATCGGAAGTTTTCTATGGAATTTGGGGGCAACCAGCGGCCTTCTTAAACTTCCTATGCTCCCGAGTCCAAAAGGGCCTCTATTAGGTGCAGGAAAAAAGAGAATCCAGTTCATATCTTGTCAAATTTGGCTTTTCATCGACATTAAAATTCTTATAAACTATTTGAACTATGCAAGAAAAGATAAGGTTTAAAACTGTGAGTTTTGCACAAACAAGTGATAATAATATATTGGCCTAGTCATTTTAGCCTAAAAAAGGGGTCAACCACGAAATGGGAGATAATAAGCTGAATTTTTGTATATACCTTCATTTTTGGGTCCTCAAAGTCGCCTCAAAAGTCTCATCAAATCTCGTGTCTGCGTCAAAAGTTATTCAAGTTATTCATTGCTCAAATGATGTTGACATCTATGATAGAAATTGTAGAGCATAGAATTTGCGACGGTCGGGAATTTCTGTATCATTGTCATCATTTTCGTTGCCTGGAATTGGTGTTTCCAGACCTTCCTGAATTTCAGAGTCAAAAGCACTATTTTGCTCACAGTCACTTTGCAACGAAACAGCATTGAGGCAAGCTTGCCCACTTAGGATAGACTCCGAAAAATCTAGACGACACCAAACAGTTCCTTGACAATTGTTGACGAGTGAGCTTGTGTAGTAAGTTTTGTGCAGTAATTGTGTTTGTGATACTTTTTGAAGCGCAGACTATTACCAAAATGGATTAATAGCAGATGGTTTGCTTCAAATTGGTTAATTTGCAGTATATATTTGCAGTGTCTTAAGTGGTTTCCACAAGTCCTCCAATAATTTGAGAGAGTGATGAATTTGATCATTTTGAAACCCTTGCAGTTTTTAATTATCTGGGTAGATTCAGTTTGGTTTTAATTTGACAAATTACTAAAGGTATTGCAGATAGCTAGTCTTTGTTTTGGAGCTACAGGAAAAAGTTTCTGGGAGGAAGAGCTCAGAGTTTTATGCGGCGACATATGGAAATTTTAAATTAAATTTCGCCAAATGCCTTGGATCGCCAATAGTTTATGCCCAATGTATAATATTTTCTTTTTTCATTCATGAGATATATTCTTGCAAAAAGTATGAGTCTGCAGCTCAAAACTATTTTCTCCTCGTTACTGTTTAAACAGTGCTATAAAGATTGGCGAACCGACTCAATCTTTCACGCATCGATACTCCAATACTTAGTTTTTAGGTAGGTCCATACTTTAATACGAATTTTGTGGAAATCTTCTTATTTGATTATATTTGGCTAAAATTCGAACGATTTTTGGAGGTGTCCTCCTATTGAACAGCAGAATATCCAGGTTTCACATCCAAATGTAAAATAAAATAGATGTCCACAACAATTTGTTTTCTACAAAGTTCTTCAAAAATAAATCCAGAAATCGATTTTCTGAAATGGTTGAGAAATCGGTCTAGTTCATGAAAGCATTTTGAGTTTTTCAGTTTGAGCTGAGTTTGAGTTTTTCATAAAAATGAAATTGATATGACTATGTTCAGAGGCATGACAAAAAAGAATATCGATCAAAATTTATTAATGAAAACTCGGCTCCAAAATGAATTTTCGACAAAATTTGGAGATTTGGCGCGAAGGAAACATAAAAGCCTCTGCAAGCTTTCGAAATTTACATTTAATATGCGGTTTTTCATTCAGGGAATTTCAGATCCTGATATAACATTTTGTAGAGAAATAATCGAACAGATCATGCAGGAAGTATTATATTATATTTCATCCAGTGGAAGTGATCCTTCATTTTCGTTCCATCGACACCTGTAAGTCTCAGGATAAGAAAAGGGATAGAATGCCTTATACCGCATTCTTTAAATAAAAAGAGCTTAACACAAGATAGATCATTTCTATAATAAACGGCGTTAAAAACTAATGTTGATTTAAATTTCTGAGACCCCAGAAGATGTAATAATTTATGTACCTTTGCCGCTATCCACGAATAAAAATTGCACCATAAAATTTACGATCAAAGATTCACAACAGAGCTTTCTCTAGAGAGTAAAAAATGTAAATGATTTTTATCCACCTGTTTATTATATACATTGCAGCCTTTGAAGGCTTTGATTGTCTATGTTAGAAAGGAAAATTATTTCATTGTTCATTGCGACGGAATCAAGTATAGATTTCCAAACTTAATATCATCGGTTGATATTTGATTCTAGATATTTTTTTCGCTATATCTTCACTATCTATACCATTTTTGAGTCAAATTCATAGATTTATAGCACAAACTCATAATATTTTCGAGTTTAATTAATACTTTTCCAATTCAAATTCGTAAATTTTCGACACCAACTCATATGCTTCCGAGTAAAATTCATAACTTTTTTGAGTCAAATTCATAATTTTTTTTTAATCAAATTCATTATTTTTTTAAGCCAACTTCATAATTTTCTTAAGCCAAATTCATAATTTTCACAAACATGTTTCGTCATTTTTTCGAGTCCAATTCGTAGTTTTTTCGACGAAAATTCTAACATGTGTAAGTTTCTAATCAAAACGAGGGCATGCTATTTTTCTCCTTACCAAGGTTTTGTAACGGGTTTATTATTTCTGGGCATTGCACACTTGCAATCTGCCGATTTGGTGCTGTGCGCAACTTTAAAGTAGTTTTCTTTTCAATTCAATTAGATTTCTTTTCAAAGAACTGTTTGCGTAACGGGTTTATCATTTCGGGGCATTGCACACCTGCAATTTGGCGATTTGTTGCTGTGCGCAACTTTAAATCAGTTTTTTTTTTCAATTAAGTCAACAACAACAGTGCCCTGTTGTCATTTTCGGACTGAGCTCAAATGTTAAAAAATATGTGCATTGCCTGGTTCGGCCCGAATTTTTGTCTGCCTTCACCGTAAGTCGGAGCTTGGTCCGAGAATGCCATCATGGCATTTTTGTTGCAGGAACGCATAGCTGATTGGAGCCTAAACGGTAAGCTCTCGGTCCGGGAATTCTTATGAACAGCAGTAGAAAAGTACTAATGCGAGGTAGTGATTAACAGGTTTCGAGCGAAAAAGTGGTTGCCTGAGCTCGACCGGAGAGTCTTGATGTGGTCGAGTGACGGGAAGGAGCTTGTTCGGTCGTGGTGGCATGACGCTGTGCCCAAGTCAGGGTGGAGTTTCTGATTCTTTCGGTCTTCGAATTTGTCGGGCCATAAATTCATAGAGATCAAGTTAAGAGTTTCGTGATAAACAATTGGTGTTTAATATATCGCGAAGAATTAAACGGGGGAACCTGCGGTGGTTCTAAATGCAAGCAGAACGGTGTAGTGCCCCGCTACAAGCAGCGTTTGCTACGTTGAGTCTTCATCCATATGTTCGGTTATACAGTGAACTTGATTGAAAGCGCACTTGTAAGTAGGATCCGATGTTTCAGTGAAGTGAATCGCCGAATGAAAGCTGTTGCAAAGCTACATTTGATTATCAGAAGTCCTGTTCGCTTTTACATCTTATTTGAAGTGTTGCGCTAGAAGGAGATGCACTTAGCGTATTGACACGACTGTCACAGCAAGTCTGCCGAGCGGACAGGACGATCGGAACGAAGCTTGTGTTACTGTAATATCAATCGAGACGCGGTGGATGAATCATATGCGAGGTAGCGTCTTCATGAAGCGTTTTTTTTTAATTCTAACAATTACCACCACAGATTATATTGAACCTAGCATAAAAATGAAATTTGGCTCATAATGGTGATAAATAGGACTTACGAGATCATTGGCCTAAACATCCAACCTGTGAAAATCAGTGGGGAATACCGTTGGCCGCTCTAGAGACATAAACTGGGGAGACCAGCAATTTAGTAGAGGAAAATGACGTTCACTTGTATACTGTATTCAGCATTTTCATGCATCTCGCTGGGAAAGTACAGCCTCGAAACCTGTTGCTGCTCTTCTGTCACATTACCAACTTTACACAGAACGTTCAGGGGGCCTCGTTTCGTCAACTACCACTGTGTAGACAAGAAGGAGGAAGCATAGATAATGTGTGAAAATTTCGAGTTCCTTCCCAACAACACATATATCCAGGTATTTATTGGAATATCAAACCTCTTAGACTATACAGTTGAAGGCGCTGGGTCGCCTTCCGTTACGAATTCGAGTTTGTGGACTAAAAAGTAAAGTGGAATTTTTTCGGTGATATGTACGTGACCAGTGTTCTCATATCAACCTTTAAATAAAAATTTTTCTAGTCAAAATTGGAAAGTCCATAAGGCAATAGAGGACTCTGAGACGTAACAATCAAGTGATAATTAATGGAACGAAATTGTGAGGTACATAAAAACGATGGCGTTGTTGTGTTTCGGAGATAGTTTTCGGTTCTTATAATTATCACTTATATGACTTACCATTTCGCAATTATTACAATCTTCAGACAATTAATTGTGGGGAATAGCCCAGAACACTTTTCTATGCGGATATGACAAAGATCATTCGTGATCA
This sequence comes from Nemotelus nigrinus, assembly GCA_947369275.1. Classification (NCBI taxonomy): domain Eukaryota; kingdom Metazoa; phylum Arthropoda; class Insecta; order Diptera; family Stratiomyidae; genus Nemotelus; species Nemotelus nigrinus. Next base: position 61,855,654 of record OX376375.1, read on the forward strand.
TAAAGTAAGTGATGCAATCATTTGAATTTCAAATGTCAAATCAACCGATGCACCTCCAGTTTTGCATCTTTTCTTATTTTGTTAGAAGACAAGTCATATCAATATTTAGTATTTACGGCTTATTATAACTTATATCATGCAAGTTAGATTCACGACAATAGAGCAGGTTAATTGAAGGTCAAGTCTTTGTTTGAGTTTGATAAGAATATTGAATGACGGTAAATAAGGTAAAGATAACGGAACTTAAGTTAGAAGTGATGTATTTAAGAATTCAATAGAGATTAGTAGGCTGAGTGAAAGAAATTTTTTGTTGTAAATATGAGGTATTACCAAAAGCTTTTGGAAGTGCAGCAGAGACAGAAAGGAGAAAAGAAACAAGGAAACTATAGCGCCATAGTATCTAAGATCAATAAAAAAAAATGTTTTGTATCGTACCCAAATAATCATCACCAGATTGAAAACGTTTGAAATCATTGAACGCAAATCGTTCGTCGTAGCGTACCTTCAAAAGTTAAAGGTTGATTTCGGTCATTTTTTACTTTTCTTTATCGAATTCTTATTTGTATAGCCTAATACTGAGACGTTCGAATATGAAATGAAAAAGTAATTTGTGTGCATCTATGTTTCGATTTAAATTACTACAGATGCTCTTTAATAGTGAGTACTTGTAAATGTTTGATAGCTTGAATTGATATCACTTAGCAATAATAACACTTATCATAATATTTAATTTAACCATGTACCGAATTAACTGAAATTGATTCATCTAGTATAGCAAATCAATCACCCATATTAAATAGAACCAAACTATGTCTGGTAAAGGTAGATGATGCACATCGAAAGAAAAAAACAAAAAAAATTTTATACCATTTGGGCGAAAGAAAAGACCTAAGTTAAATTTCTTTTTTTTTTTTATTTTTTTTTATAATAAAACAAGATGTTTGGGAATAGATAATCCTGTTTTTTTTTTCTTGTGGTGAGAGTGTTTGTGCCGAATCGTTTAATATTACTTCTAAAGAGGTGGTCGGTTGGTGTGAAGGAGGGACAAGGTAAGTACATGGCAGCTAACTAACTATTTTGTGTTTGTGTCAGGTGGTGAGCTCTTGATACTCGCGCACGTTTTATTTCTTGTCTGGCTTTCGCGACTCATTCAGTAAATTCAGTCGGGTTCTTCTTTTTTCTTTCGTGAATTTTTTCGATGCTACTCGTGGTTGCCCCATCCGTTTCCGTGACCAACTCATCCGTGTTCGCAGCGTCGCGCGAGTTACACACCCACATAACCCCACACATGAACTCATCACCACCAAATTCAATTCGCTATCGCAACAAAGTAATACAAAGTAAACTTTGTATTCCAACAATGTATCTCATTTCACTTAGCTAAGATAAATTCGAAGATCATTGTCACGTCTATATTGCATCCGCATCCGGTCATTCTAACTTAATTAAATTTCGGGAGATGCAATAACCAGAGACCACACAAGAGATGCATTGGTCAGCATATCACACCATGGGAATGATCAGATAAGATTCCCATGGACAAATCGTATAAATAGCCCTTTAAGTAGATCGATAAGATCAGTTTTTGTCAAGATTTAAACGGAATAAAGTTTATTTCAAGAGAACTCAAGTTCGTGTTTCATTCAGTCAAGTGGACTTAAAATCATTTTTTTTGATTTTAATTTAATCGTGAAACATAACTCGCGTACTTCTTGTTCTTTTTCTAATTTTTCGACTCCGGCTACCAATCCGCGATCCCTCGCGCGTGTTCTTAACGGGGCTGCGTGTAGTTGCTTCGTAGGAAGCTTAATGACCTTTATTGGTGGCCTTATTTTTTTTTTTTTGTGTTCGCCCCTGGTCAGGGTCTGCCTGCACGGCTCTTACTGGACTTTAATGTCCAGTATACGATCGCGGCTGTTTTTCGGTATTTTGTCCGTCCTTCAGGCACATGAACAAAATTTGAGGTTTCCAAGGACACGTGACAGGGAAAAGAACCCCCCCCCACTTCTCCCGAACAGAGCTAGAGGCAGCCAACATGTGCCGACCTCCTTGTCACGTGAGAGTCGTAGCTACTCCGAGTAGTTCAGTTCTGCACGGACTAATGACTCGCTATCCTTTGATGGTCATTCGAGACCGTCACCACACTTCTCACAAATAAATTTCATTACAGTTTCGAATTCCGTAGGATTGCATTGCAATAGAACTACTAAAATATTTCATAAACACTCATTGTCTGTGTACAATTTAACTATCGACAAATTATCCCAATATTGAGTGAACTATTGTTGAGTGAATACATCCCTGTTCTACATACAATTTAATTACTGAGCAGTTATTTTTGCCTGACGAAAATAGTTATTGAATTACTCATTATTGTTGGGGCACCACAAACTATAGTTATTTACTATTTCGTACCATGTACATTGTTGGATTACCATAGTTTGTGGTTGCTTACTTTTTTGCACCACGGACGTTGTTTACCAACCACGCGTAAAAGTAATCAACAATTTTCTTAGGGTCGTTTTAACTGTAGCCCATAGTTGACGCAAAAACAACTAAGGCAAATTGTTGATTTTACTAAGATTTTTCTCTCAGGGTATATGAATTAAGTGAATTGTATTAGAATCTTTTAGTTTATCTATGGTTTTTCGATCTTAAATTTAATAGAATTGGATTGAAAATAATGTTTTCTTTTTTTATTACTTTCTGTCCACAGAGCTGTATGCTTAGCATTCAATAATCTTAATAGTTGAAAAATTATAGAAAGTGATCTAGATTGTTTCAAACATCACTTCACATCAATTCAATAGAATCCAAAATCAAATTTCAATTGAATTCACATGAACACATGAAAATTAACGTAATTCACATTAATTATCCAAAGTTGGCACATACAACCTAGCAAAAATATTCCCTCTTAAACCGAACCGTACAATAAACTCGTATTATGCCAACTTCTCTCTTCTAGTGGCAGAACAATAATTAACATCGCATAATTAGCTTTCGAATTGATTTGAAAAGTTCAAGAGGCAATTGGAAAACTTTTTCATCCTCAGTCCTTTTATTTCGAATCTATAACGGTCTCCTGCTCTACTCATCCATGCATATACGTTGAAAAATATGTGGGGGAATACGAATTATTATTAATTGAAATTCAATCTGAGGGAAACTCAACGTTTTTCTGATACTTATTTCACATTTTCTGAAAAAGCGTTGATTTTCAGTCAATTAAGCTGTTTTTTTTATCGCATGTTGATTTATTGAGAAGGAAATAAATGTCAATTACTTTTGAACGTAAATTTATTTATCTTTCAAGTCTGAATGTGGACGATGCGTCATGACTAAATCAGGGAAAAATGATATGGACCGTTCCACTCATTTGGAACTTCAACAATGGAGTAGTTTTTCTTTTGATTTGATCTAAGACTAGTTTCGACACCTTTCTCTTCTTCAAAAAAAAACCTACCGTCAAAAAGAAAAGAAAATATATGAACGGGACCAGTTGTTTACAGTTAAAAGTAGTTAAACTTTCATTACAAGTAATTTGAACAGGGTAAATGAATCTTTGTCGAATTCTATGAAAATACTTTAAAATTCTTTTAACCAGCATTTTTGCATTTCTCTACACTTTTCCATCAGTTGAACTTTTTCTTCATCTTTCGAGGCGTTCGGCCGCCGTTCAATTCTGTTTTCTCGTGAACATATTTTTTTCCTTTAACTAAAAGTTCTCACTATGAGTTTTTTTGCCGCTTATTTTGTTTTGTTGGTTTAATGGAAAGAACTTTACTCGTTTCGTTATCATGCCGGCGGCGACGGGCTTGGATGCTAGCCCGAAGAGACAAAGAAACGTGAACAGAGTGGAACAGCACTTACTAGTTTTCGAGAGAGGGAAAGTCTATTACGACGAGGTTTACATAATCCAGTCGACGAGAAACATCGTCATACTGGGCGTCATGAGTAAGGGACGAAAATAGAAATGGAATGTTTAGAGGAAAGTACAGAGAATGTGAAAAATGTGGAAAAAAGAAGATATGGTTGTAAGTAAAGTAAGAATTTTGTGTGGACTTTGGTTGAGTTGTTTTTCGTAAAAGAAACAAGTTGTCTGTTGATGATGGAAACTAGGGATTAATGAAGCTCATTAGAGGGGCAGTAGTGTTGATGATTTTTTTCTCAGCCTCCAGTATATTCTTTTTTTTATTTGAACCAAATTTACAAGAAAGCAAACAAAATTCTTGCTTAAATTTCTATTTTGAATTTTCATTTGATAAGTTTTTTTGTCTATTTGTATTCATAATATAAAATTTTTGTCATATGTTCAAAAACATGTCATGTGCGTTTTATATGTGAAAATATCTATTTGATTTCATGCTTATTTCATTGCTTTGTTTCTTATCATGAATATTGTGTTATTTTTGTTATTTTAGTCGAGCTTTTGAGCGGTGTAGTAAAAACATTTTAATATTTCAATAAAAATACGGAAAATGCTAAACAACCAATCCAGTAAAAAACTGTGAATTTGGTACTGGAATGGATAATTATGCTTTCATACTTCAAAGCAATATAGAAGCTCTTTAACCAGCCGTGAAACATTCGTAGCACATTGAAGCTCCGGTTTTTGAAGAACAACTGACAAACTTAATTTGCTGGAACATTAGTCTGAGCATTGTTGTTCCCGCTTTGCACTTAAAACAAAGGTAATAACATAAGGCGGTCTTTGAAAACGAAAATATGCCCAAATACTGTAACATAATTTGATTCTTGCTGCTCTTGTCTACTGTAACTCAAGTGAATATTTAAATAAATAGGTACGATTTTGTTCGCAAAACTTAATATTCTACAATATTTTTCAAAATCAAATATATTTTATGGTTTTTGTCACTGTAGAAAAATGTGCGCCCAACGTGGGCTATAAATCTCTATAACTAAATTTCACACTGTTCTTATTTTATGTTTTTTTTTATGTATCTGCCGTTTGAATAAATGAAAAGGTTTTTTCCACAGACTACTGTTGAACGGGAACTCGGCAGATACAGGGTCTGTCCTTAAAGTAGTAGGACTGATTTTTTCCCGGGCAGAAGGACAGACTATAGTCGGTTTCTCCGCCTGGTATTGGTGGAGTGGGGTCTACGGAAAGGCTGAAAGCCAACGGCAGTCAGCTCCTAGCCATAGCAAAGTGTAGATCGCTCGTTTTCGTAACCTCTGCAAGTCCCCTCGTCACGCTGCGTGATGGCTTGTCTTTTTGAACAGCGCTACGCCATCAAATTTTGTGTTAAGCTCGGTAAAACTGGAAAAGAGACTCATGATATGATCAAGACGGCTTACAGTAATAACGCTATGAGTAGATCGAGTGTTTTTGAGTGGCACAAGCTGTTTCGGGAGGGGAGAGAGGAAGTTGAAGGCGACGCACGTTCAGGACGACCTTCGAGCTCCAAAACTGATGAAAATGTAGCAAGAGTGAAGTGTTTGCTGGACAGTGACCGCAGATTAAGTGTTCGCATGATTGGGGATCAACTTGGCATTGCCAAAACCCAAGTGTACAAAATTGTAAGTGAAAAATTGCAAATGAGAAAGATCTGCGCTAAATTGGTGCCGCGAGTGCTAACAGACGAGCAAAAGGAAGTTCGCAAACGGATCTGCCAGGACCTTCTCGATGAAGTGAGTGAAAATCCAGACTTCCTAAACAATGTGGTTACGGGGGACGAGACGTGGACATTTGAGTATGATCCTGAGACCAAACGTCAAAGTGCAGAATGGCACACACCTGCATCTCCACGCCACAAAAAGGCTCGCATGAGCAAGTCGAAGCAGAAAAGCATGCTCATTTGCTTTTTTGATTCAAAAGGAGTGATCCACAGAGAATTTGTGCCACAAGGACAAACTGTTAATGCAGTTTTTTACGTGGAGGTCCTTCAACGGCTGAGAAAACGCATCGTTCGCGTCCGTCCAGACATCGCCAATTCTTGGCGGCTCCATCACGACAATGCGCCGAGCCACACAGCCTTCCGCGTGGCAGCGTTCCTGGCCCAACACAAGATCGTAACCCTGCCTCAGCCACCTTACAGTCCCGACGTTGCCCCACCAGACTTTTTCCTCTTCCCCCGTCTCAAAACCACTCTGAAAGGACATCGTCACGGCTCGGTGGAAGCGTTACAACAGGCCGTAACGAGGGAACTCAACAGCATTCCGGCTACCGCTTTCCAGGAAGCGTATGAGAGCTGGAAATCCCGCTGGCAGCGATGTGTGAATGCAGAAGGGTCCTTCTTTGAAGAATTTTAATCACATGTTTCATTTCTCTAAATAAATATTTTGTAATCGACTCAGTCCTACTACTTTCAGGACAGACCCTGTATATGTTTCCTGCGGAAAGCTCTTGTTTTGACATACAGCATGCAATATACTGTGTCTAAGTGTGCACAATCTCCCCTCATTTGAATGATAATTAACTGTTAGTACATAAAAAATAGTTAAGTGTAATAATCCAGTGTCGTGAGAAAAAATTGTTCCTTAAAATTTTATGATGGCGTTTAAGTAATCAATATATATTTTTAGCTTAATTGTACTGCTTGGCTTCGCAATGCTTAATGATAGAATTTGTTCGATATAAAATGTAAAATAAAATGCGGTAAGTCAAAAATAGCTAAAAACAAAGTGTGAATATTCGCTTTGCTGCAAATGTTTTTGACCAGGTTGAATGATAGTTGGATTTAAATTCCACGAAATTTCGGCGGATTTTTTTCGACGGAACAAAAGATGACACTATTCAAGTTGAATCAATGCAGCCACTTTTTCCAAGATAATATATGTAAAATTTTAATTTTATGGTTAATAAATTAAATTAAATTTTTCAATTTTTTCTCCTCTAATGATTAGGTGATTAGTGTCAGGATGACCTTAATAGTTGTGCAGGCTGAGTGCAAATACTAACACGGAGATTCGGTAAATATTATAAAAATCAAATCAAACTCACCTATTGAGAGAAAGGGAGGCTATTGAAGAAAAAAGACGCGGCAAACTGCCAGTCGGAGTGCTGTTTCATCAAGGCGACACATCGGTTCATAGGGTTGTAGTTGCGATGGCTGCAATTCAAGAAACAGGATTCGAGCTTCTTGAACATCCACCCTATTCGCCAGATCTAGCTCCTAATGACTTCTAACCTCTTTCCTCGGCTCAAATTTGAAGATGGTAGCGAAGTGATGGCCACTGTCGGGGCGTTTTGGGAGAGTAAAGAAACAATTTTTTAAGCGTATCCTGGGTTTGGAAAAAAGATGGTTAAAATGTATCAACTTGTTAGGAGACAATATTGAAAAATAAATATTTTTACTGAAGTTCGAAGAAAAACTTAAGTATTAAAATCACTTTCCAAATCACCAAAAATGCATATTTATATATATATATATATATATATATATATATATATATATATATATATATATATATATATGTATATATATATATTTATATATATATATATATATATATATATATATATATATATATATATATATATATATATATATATGTATATATATACATATATATATACGTATATATATATATATATATGTATATATATATATATATATATATATATATGCATATATATACATATATATATATATATATATATATATATATATATATATATATATATATATAATATATATATATATATATCATCAAAAAATTTCAGCGAACAAATCTCAGGAACACGCCATTCGATTGAACTGAAATTTTCAAGATATGTTGGTATGTATGTGCAATATTAGTAGGTCTCAGCAAATGTTACTAATCTTTAACCCTTTGGTGCTGGCGGCCATTTAGTGATATTTTAAATATACCTATTATTCTGTCAACAAATAATTTTTAACTTTTTAACAGTCAAAAAAAGTTTCTACAATAAATTTTGAACTTGTTTCAAATGTGAATATGATAAAATTTTGAAAGTGCTCAACCCTATGTGTGCACTAGGCGCCTAAAATTAGGGGGAAAATTTGAAAATGTTTGAATTGTGATAACTTTTAACCAGATGATCAGATCATTACAAAACGTGTAGCGTGCTGGCAATCCTGCAGCAACGGCAGGTGTTGGAACTGAAAACCTTCAAATCATCGACTCTCCTGAAAAATGATCGTCCTTTACAATAAAAACCAGCTCATATATAAATCTTATACTTTGTTTATACAACGAAAGCAACATTTTTGAAATATCATATCGGACAAGAACAGAAACCCTCCTCCAATATACCTATATTTTAAGCATCTGAAAATTCTGTTCACGAGAAGTCGCGACCCAATAATCAGATATATCTGAAATTCACAGAATATATTGGTCTTAAGATCTTGTAGAAGCGATTTGGGAATATGAGCAACTCTGTGCCTTTGGTGCCATCTTGAAAACTTCCACAGAAAAAAAACTGCCTTTTGCCCTATGAGTTCTTATTCAATTACAAGATTTGCATGAAATTAGCACAGTAGCTCAACCTTACTTTAAGCCGTGTTTGATAGAAATTTGGTTGAAAAATTCGGTTGGAGCTACCACCTATAGCCTTGTATATTACCAGGATCGACTTGGAGTGACTTGGCTTGGAACGGATTGAAATGAAACTTCAAAGTAAGTTTTTGGTGTGACTGGATTAAAGTGGATTAACCGAATAAAATGCAGCTAGTTCTACTAAAGTGAAGTATATTGCATCGTAACGTCACATTTATGAATAGAACTCAAGTGAGCTTCTAATTTTTCAATCCTAAATCGCTCGATCCGCGTCTTGTAACGCCCAAGTCGATCCAATCCAGTAAAATTTTGTGATCAGATCGACTTAACTCATTCAATCCACTGCGCGTATACAACGTGGTTTGACCAATCCTAAGCCGGTTTGAAACCACGTTATAAACGAGGCTTATGATAATTTTGATGTCTTGGATCTTGAAAATTTTCTCAGACAAAAAACTTTTTGCCCCTAGCTTCCAGAACAGACATGAAATCAAAACGAAGCTCATGTGGTAATTGGAACTTACTGTAGGCAATATTCAGGAAGAATCTGGTAGAAAAACCATGATAGGGTTGCCAGCTATTGTTGATTTATATATTTGTAAATGTTTGCCATATTTTTATTAAGGGATTTTATCGCAACATTTTCAAACGGTAATGATGTTGAAGTGACAACCATAAAATGAATTAATATTTCGAAAATTGTAACCCTAAATTTCTTTTTGCTAATAAGGTTCAATCGTTATATTTATATTGCTGACAGTTCTAAATAATAAACTTTTACCTTTGTCAATTCTTGACAGGGCACGGTTACCTGATAAGGTGGTCACACCGTATTGCCGGTATTTATATACTCAGCACACATTATTTATGTGCAGCCGCTTTGTAAATTTGATTCACACCGTTGAGTCCATGATCGGCTTGGTAACGCCTGAGACGATCGTGGATGCAATGCTACAAAACCAGGAGAGCTGACACGCAGTCTCAACATACGTTGAGAAAGTGCTGCTGTGGTAGTTCTTGGCGTCCGTGGTTACCAATAGGAGAATCAGCACGACCGAGTTGAAGCAATGCTTAGGTGAGTCCCGACTCGGAACTTCGTGGGATTGTAGATGGTTCTTTTTTGAATGAGTCAAACCTCATATACCCCCTAGTCATACGTCACCCGGGTATCTGGTAAGCAGATTTTTTTTTGGCCATATGCACTTGGAAGTTCCAAGTCCAAAAGTTCCAAGTAGCCATTAAGTTTTTTCTTGAATCTTAGAGGATTTCCAATATAGACGTTTTTTGTCAAAAAGATCAGATGAGAGTTAACTCAGTACTGTGGTCCATAAAATATGCTGGAAATTTGGTGAGAGACGTTTGTCCAGGACGTGGTTGTTGGTTGTGCCGAAGTGGGTACGCTCACATTTAAAATATGGGCTAACCTGTTTGTCCATGACAAACTTTTTCAATATGTTTCGTGCTCGTGCTCCTGTTATCACTGATTCTGTGGTGGGCAAACAAATCTCTGGCTATGATGACTGGTCCTTTCTGGTCAAAAAGTTTAGAAAGATATTGGCTGAATTCAAGTAAGCCTGGGAATTTTTATACAGAGATCAACACGAACTTTAAAGATTGAGTGTGTACTTTAATTGCTTTACTATTGGACTAGGATGGGAATGGGAGTATGGTGGTAGCTAATATCTCTTCTTATGAACATATTAATTTCTGATATCACATAATGACTTCTTTCAAAACTGTTTAACTAATGTGTGGCCTATGTAGTAAATAATAAATTTTAGCTTTTTTAAAGAACGACTGATCCCAACCCAACCAAATCAATTTTCACAACGCTGTTTGTTGAGCTTTGCCTCTGATGCACAATACAATCATTTCATCTCACCACTTCTGCTTCTTGGTGTTCTTCTCATATCTGTAAAACTTTTCATTCACGTTCCACCATAGAAACATATCACTTGCATTCAAATATTCATGTTCCACTATAAATTTAGATACAAACTGCTACCGCCACACTAATAAATCAAAATTCTCCAACAAACACTTCAAAAACCTTTAAGCTACAAACTAATAAACAAGTTATAGGTGTACACGTATTACCGTCACCGTTATCGCTGTAAACTTTCCTAGATTTAAACCGAACTGTAAAGCTGTTCGTTGGTAGTGGTGTATGTGTTTCGATGCAATCGTTCAACCTCAGAGAAGAAGAAGGAGACGCTGAAAGAGATGAAAAGTTTCAGACAAGTTTGTTGCGTCGTTAGGATATATTGCACACTTTTTACTAAGGCTTTATTGCTAATTTAAGAGGTTTCTCCTTAGGATGATGTACGATTACCGAAAATTCCACTGAAAAAAATCGTAGTGAATCTGAGAGCTAGAGGGAAAGCAATGGAAGAACTATAGAGTTTAGAATTTTTCTTGGTAATGTTTCAGTAATGAAAAGGTTGGAAAAGAAGAGATATGTATTTTTAGGATCTTAGTGCATTGATTTTCAGACTGACGTAGAACCATTTTTTGAGGTTTAATATTGGGTCGTCTCCTCGCGGTGCATTCCGGTTAACGCCAAATGGCCCAAAAACAACCGGCACGACTCGGCTTTTCTTATGGCTGTACAATTTGATTGATGACATGAATTTCTGGCAATGGCCGGAACGATTTGTATGGCATAACGTGGCTTGGCTTAATGATTCAAGGCACGTTCGACGATTAGCGAAAAATGTATCTGGGCTAATAGTTATGTTATTCTGGACCTAGTCGCTTTATGCGTGGTACCGCCGGAGTGAAATCCGAGCGTGAAGGCTTATGTCATGCCGTCTCCGTCCCGTTCAAACTTGGCAGGTCTCAGAGTACGTTCGAAGGCCGCACCGTTGAATTGGTGGTGCAGGTTTGGTTGACATTGTTCCCGATCACCTGGCTCTGAGGTCCAGCCCCATAAAGGGTGGTGATCAAATTTCACATCAGCCTCCCTGCTTTGCAAAGATAACCACGAGGTTATTAAGGCGACTGCACAGCCACTACATCCACTACACTACATGAACAAAACAATACAAAAGACAAGACAGGCGGGCAACAGGACGTGGGGACGACAGGGGCGAAGTAGGGCAAAGGTGGCACCGCTATCGACAGTTTTGCGTTTGCGAGAAGGCCGAGGCTCCAGTGGACACCGCCTCTGACGAACAACACAAGTTGAGGGATCGATCGCTTCCAGGTGCGCAGTGAATGCACAGGAAGCTGAAACTACTGAATCCGACCGTAGTACTATGGAGACCGCGAAACTTCATCAACGAGAGAGCACTGAAATGAGAACTCCAGATGAAAATATACCACTTGCACGTGTATCTCCTAGAAGGGAGTACATGAACTGTGAGCGAGAGGCTGAGGAGGATATATTGAGGAAATGTCAATATATCATTTATGAAATGCTCCAAGCCTCCAGCGAGCAGAGAAATATTTCAAAGCATGTCAAAGACGGTATGCTGGAGCTGGAGGAGATCTTTGAGGTCATTTTCACTTGCTGGGCGAACTGGCAGACGACAGAGATGGACTACCAACCGTTTTTGGAAGGAAAAACCGCTGTGTCAGCCACTCTTACAGGGATCCCGGGGGTAGATCGGCCACGGCAGAATAAGCGCGTGGCTGAATCTAGCTCTGAAGATATTCAGGAAGGCCTAGTGAGGAAGGAAGTGTCAGTTTCTGACCTCAGGAAAAGGGTGACGATTACCCATAAAAAGAAAAAGGGAAACGTCACCAAAACACTAGTGGCACCCACTGAGCCGGAAGAGGCCCAGAAAGAGGATATAATACAGGAAGATAAGACAGAAGTGGTGGGAGGGAAGAAGATGAGCAGTCGAAGACAGTGAGAGGGTAAATAGACGCTTTCATAGTGAAACTAGCTCCGGGAAACACTTAGGCGGAAGTCCTGGCGGCCATTCGTCAAAATTTTTCCCCGGATGAAGCTTGTACGCTAGTAAAGCGTATCACGAAGACAGCAGAAGGAGTGCTTTTGGAAATTACGCACTGCGATAGTCGCGTGAAATTGCAGGATTCGATTCCGGCCACCGTAGATGGCCAGGAGGACGTGAAGCTTGTGGCTTCTAGAGTCAAGATCGATATTTCCGACCTCGGTTGCCTCATAGTAAGCGAGGAGATGACATCCTCCATCAAACGCGAGACTGGTCGTGAAAACCGCACCTTTCCCTCCTCACGCAAAGGAGCAGAAGAGCTTTTAGATGGTCCGTTCTTTAGTGAATCAAACCTCACATACCCCGTGGTGATAGGTCGTCCGGTGATCTACCAAGCAGATTTGTTTTTGGCTATTTACACTAGAGAAAAAACCATTTTTCAGACTCGAATAGTGACGGTTTATTGGTTATGGCAATTAGAGGTTAATGCAGTTCACTAAAATATATTAATAGGCCGAAAATTTTGACAATATTTAATACTTTTACCTCATTTTTCTTAAAATAATATTTATGATCAAAAACATCGATAAATTCGGCCCAGCCGTTTTTATTTCCAAATATAATAACTTCTGCTTTATGCTTAAAAACATAGTGATTCCTTGCTAACGAGACAAATGTATACTACTATGATTGTCTGAGATAAAATTTAGGATATTTTTGTTTGCGAAGAGCGTTAGAATCACATTAAATTACTCCGAACTCATTAAACAATTAATTACTTTTTAGCTTAAATCAATCAGCTCCCATCCTCTGTCACACTTAAATTAAACTCTTCATAAACGTTCGATACAAAATCACGAAAAACTCTATCGCAATAAAAGAGCAATATCATTATCCTTAGCCGATCAAACAATTTGCAATTTTAATCGACGAACCAAAACTGGAAAAAAAACCCGGCTCTTCGAAACAGCATGCCAGCAACTTCATCTCGACTCATTCCATCAACTCGACTCATCGTTCAACATTATTTTCATTCATCGACGGAATCACCCGGAATAATCGGCTCATCCTACTTTCATCGTCGAACGACGAAATAACAATTTTCCTGTCGAAAGAAAAATGTTCGCTTGAAAATGTTCCTTCGATTCACGCCTGATTAATTTCCCGGAAAAGTTGAGCTAAACTAGAAGCAGCGGTAACAGAAAAATGATCAGACAGAATTTTTTTTTTTACATACAATGGCGATTTCCGGTTTAATATTCTTTTGCTGGAAAGTTTCGTTTCGTCCTCGATACTCTTAAAAGATAGATACAAGAGAAGTGGATGATAGTCGTGGTTCAAGTAGCGGAAAAGATAATCGACTGATTCTCATTTCAAGTCGGAAAGGACGTCATTGTCGATAGAAATCATTAAAAATTTTCGTTGACAAGAGGTAGATTTAAGGACGATGGAAATAATTTGGGGATAAGGATACAGGCTGAATTATTTGAATTGGTGATGCTGAGTAACGGACGGATTGTTTGTATTCAAGCACTGATTGTCTTGTTGATTCTACATCTGATTTTCATGGGAGAGGAAAAAAACTAAGTATAGTTCATCAAATATCTTGAGATTTTCAGATTGAATCCCTAATATGCAAATTTATTTGCAAATAATGGGAATATTTGCAAGGTTTTGCCTCGACAGGTGGAGGACTTTCTCATCTTCTTCGAAAAATAGTTTCACAAATGTTTTTCTGCATTTTTTATGCAAATCGTTTCCGTATTTACCTCTGCTATTAAAAACTTTTTTACATGACAAAAGACCCACTCCCACTTCTTCCCTGTTTCAGATTTTTCCTTTAATTGAAAACATACCCGCAACGAACACTTATCGTCGAGATTATTGCTGACTTTTTGTTTGCGACACAGAACGATGAAAATTCTTTACCACCGTCGCTATCACTAAAGTCGTCATCATCATTAGCATTTAGATGAGTTTTCCGGCATACTTAGCTCTATGTAGTTCAGCATACCTACCAAACCGAACGGAGGTTCATTAAAACATTAAACACTTTTGATTAGAGAAATCGGTGAAAACAGAGTGAATACCATTCCGATTAAAGTCTATTTACCCCCGGAGGACAGCAATCCAGAGTGGTAGAACAGTGGGTAGGGTTAATTCCACGTTCAAATGTCATTGCAAATGCAAAACATTTAATTGTCGTTTCCACAGTTCGTGGAAATTATCTGTGGCATTGCCCGATTCTAATCAAGGAGATCTCAATTATACGTTTAGTTGTGAACTTTGACAGGGATTTGATTTTGATTGAATTTGATGATTCAGTGGAATTCGATCCAAATCGGATTTTTCCAATGGTTGTGTGAAATTGTAGTCTGGCGTTTAAGTAAAGTGAAACATAATTTTCGAGGATGGTTTTTTACCGTGTATTGAGGATTTGTTTTGTTCTTTTGGATTAGTAACTAAATAATTTCACAATCTTTCTTTCAAGTGCAGCGACATACGATTAGGTTTCTCCCGCACGTTTTTTCCCCGCGCTAAATGGAACTCAAGCGATTAAGTTAGCTGCGACCACAGATATAAGAGAGACTGGATTAGAAATCGTAGCTGGAAAATGATCCAATTTTCGACCTTCTGCTTATTGGTATGGGAATGAGATAGGATTGTGTGAGACAAGTAGAGGTGGGACTAATATATTGATATTAGTTAAGATATTACTAATATTTGAATATATTAGGTAATAGTAATATTTTATTGTGACGTATTATAATATATAAATATTAGTTTCGCGTGAAATTTTTTTATTCTTATTTTTCTATCATCAATCAATTTGTTCGCAATGCCGTGTCTTTTTACTAAATCAAGCATTGAAAAACAAAAATGTGTATAGAAATTGCTGCCATTAGTTGCATGTGGCTGTAATCGAAACCTTTGACTATTAAAACGAGGTCATTGTATGAGGATGCATATTAAATGTACCCATGTATATGTTTTACATTCACATTTTCATGCATGTACATCTTCTTTTTTTGTGAGTCAACGGTTCTTAGTATAGCCGAAGCATGTTCCCATTAAATTAACGGCGGCATTTTTGTGATTAGTTCTGTAGAAAGGACCGGCACTGGGGACAAATTTTATGACATTGGTCTACCACTAATAGGTAACGAACCGACCCAACGCAATGAAAAAAAATAAGATAATAGGCAACAGGAATGTTTTTATAGCATATTCAAATAGATTCGCAGCATGTCGTTTTTGTACTCTTGCTGTAAACTAAATTTTGCCACAAAAAGAAGCCAGCTACAAAAATAGGTTGCTGCTGCAGTACGCGAACAGAGCGAATATCTACATATTATTACTAGAGTTGGGTCGTACTCGCATTTTCACATACTAGGTATTCCTAGTACGAGTACAAAAACATACCTGTTCCAAATACCTGTTCCAAAAATACTAGCTAGCATTTTTTGAAGTATGTACTCGTACATATATATGACTACATACAAGTACATACGATTTGCAGTGGTGTAATAAAACGGTGTGATATGCCCTCCCCCACCCACCAGACACAAAGTTCCCAGGCTAGAATGGTGATGGTGCAGATGACCATGAAAGGATACTGAGTTATTAGTCCGTGCAGCTTGTCCGTAACTTTCCAATGGTCGGTCACTTATTTGGCAAGTTTTTCTCCAATCTAGGAGCCATATAGGGGAAATCAATCGATTTAATTTGATTTTCATTTTAATATATGCATAAAAAACCTCCTGTATTCTTTCAAATTACCAATGTCGAAACATTTAGTAAGATAGGACCAACTAATCCTGTTGTCATCTATATGACTTTTCATCAATCGATTTCTGATACCAAACTTTTCCTGGCTAATCTAAAACTGTCGGTTTTCCACTTCGCCTCACTGAAGCATGAAGTTTATCGAAAATTTTATGAAGAAATGTGCAAAAAAAAAATTTCGTCTATTAAACATACACCCACTAGGGGGCCAACCTCTTCGGTAAGGCTGGATATGAGTCACAACCCCGGTAGGGTTGGAGTGCAGTCACGAGGCGGACTTCAGCACAGCCGGAGAAGCCAACTGTCGAGCCAAAAAGGATCTGAACAGTTACTTTCAGTTTTTGCGGACGGTTTTCCGGCAGATTTCATTTTGCCGTATCTTAGAAACTAAGCCGCTTTTTCCCGGATTTGTATGGAAATTTCGCCCAAAACAACTCAGGAAGGTCCCTGAATTCATGCTGAACAAAAAAAAATTTTTTGGAAAAAATGGACGTTTTTGCCCAAATGTCTCTATCAAAATTTTTTTCGCCCTTAATATTTAACTATTATATTCCCCGACCACTTCCAATTATCGAAAGCTCCGTCAAGGCAGTTTTTGGCAAACTATGGCCAAAAAACCCCTTACTCCCCTACAAAACCGAAATTTTTGTATCACAGCAATAGGTCTTGGCCCGTTATGTCCAAAACCACTCTAACCCAAATTTGGCCGATTTCAGCTACTTTTGCCCTAAAAACTTTATGAATAATTGAATAAAATACTTGCCCAATTTGTCCCAACAACATTTTTTTTCGCCCTTAAAATATCACTAATATACTCCCCGATCACTTTCAATCATAGAAAGCGCTGTAAAGGCAGTTTTTGGCAAACTATGGCCAAAAAACCCCTTACTCCCCTACAAAACCGAAATTTTTGTATCACAGCAACAGGTCTTGGCCCGTTATGTCCAAAACCACTCTAACCCAAAATTGGCCGATTTCAGCTACTTTTGCCCTAAAAACTTTATGAATAATTGAATAAAATACTTGCCCAATTTGTCCCAACAACATTTTTTCGCCCTTAAAATATCACTAATATACTCCCCGATCACTTTCAATCATAGAAAGCGCTGTAAACGCAGTTTTTGACAAATGATGGCCAAAAAACCCCTTCCTCCCTTACAAAACCTAAATTTTTGTATCACAGCAATAGGTCTTGGCCCGTTATGTCCCAAACAACTCTAACCCAAAGTTGGCCGATTTTGTCCGATTTCAGCTACTTTTGCCCTAAAAACCTAAACCTAAAGTCCCAAAATACTCGCAAACACGAAAATACTCTATACAAAAATACGCGATACGAATATACTTGCAAGTTCCAAAATACTCGATACGAGTACTCGATACGAAAATACTCGTATCGAGTATTTTGGAACTTGCAAGTATTTTCGTCTCCATTAATTGCATTAGGTCTGTTTCCGTACTCGAATCTATTATAATATATTATAATAGATTCGCAGCAAGTCGTTTCCGTACTTTTGCTGTAAATAAAATCTTGTTGACGTCATCGCTTCCCCTCTTTCAGAAAGTTGTAGAAAATTACAGCCGAACTGAGCTGAGGCATTTTGCTGCAGCTTGTCAAATCGACTACGATGGGCTTGGCGCGAGCCTTTGAAATGTATATATATTCAAATGAGCGCGCGAAGAAAAATCTTTTCTGTGCAATATTCCAATGAACACGGAATATATTTCTCGCACAACGTTTTTATTGCTATTACAAAATATCCAATGGTGGATATTTAGTGCATGGTGTGCACTTATTTGTATATGATCGACTTCGGTGGAGGCTAGGTTTTAATAAGGACAAAACTGATTTGTACTTTGAACTTGTTAGTCATTGCAACTGAAAATGAAATGTATTGTTGGCGGGAATATGCTGTTCTTTTATTTTGCAGGCATAATAATATAGATGAATTATAAATTTTGTTTCGCAGGCGGATCAATATTGATATGGGCTCCATTAATAGAGCCTGTTATATCTATTAATGGAACTCATAATTGCGCACGAGCAAAATATGATAATCTTGTAGATGGAAAAGGATATGTTCACAAGGTGTTTCCAATGCATATGATGGCTTCATCTGGTGTGTGGGCTGTGATCATGACACCAATGTTTCTCACAATTGTTCTTTTGTTTTATTTGTTTCGAAATTCAAATCAACGCAGCTGTCACTTTTAGTGTCTTCTTCTTACTTGCAGCAAGTTGCAGCAGCGCGTTTCTGTACTTTTCCAAATGTTCCCCCACCACAAAAATAATCAAGCTGTAAAATTCTGTTACTGCTGCACTTTGCTGAAAGTACGGAAACAGACCTATTACTTCACTCAAAAGAACAAGATCAGTTTATTGATTCACCCAAACATACGTACGAACATACATATATCGACAAAACTTACCTCCAAATCAACTCATTAAATTTGCCTGATTCACATTTGCGCTCATACATACATCATTATATGAGCGATCTTACACTATCCTAGCCATAACATATATCCTGTCAGTAGTTAAATAACTTTACGAAACGTTCATCAGCATCACTAATACGATATATTCACTAACCCCTGGACTAATGCCTTAAAATCATTCACTAATGCCTTAACTAACGTCAAATATTAGTTTAGACATTCACTAATGCCTTAACTAATGCCAAATATTAGTTAACGCATTCACTAATGGCTTAACTAATATCAAATATTAGTTTAGACATTCACTAATATCAAATATTAGTTTAGAGTCTAAACTAATATATTAGGATATATTAGTTTAGAGTCTAAACTAATATAATATATTAGTTTAGAGTCTAAACTAATATAATATATTAGTTTAGAGTCTAAACTAATATAATATATTAGTTTAGAGTCTAAACTAATATTTGACATTAGTTAAGGCATTAGTGAATGCCTTAACTAATATTTGATATTAGTTAAGGCATTAGTGAATGCTTTTAAGGCATTATTCCAGGGGTTAGTGAATATATCGTATTAGTGATGCTGATGAACGTTTCGTAAAGTTATTTAGCTATTGACAGGATATATGTTATGGCTAGGATAGTGTAAGATCGCTCATATAATGATGTATGTATGAGCGCAAATGTGAATCAGGCAAATTTAATGAGTTGATTTGGAGGTAAGTTTTGTCGATATATGTATGTTCGTACGTATGGTTGGGTGAATCAAAAAACTGATATTGTTCTTGAGTGAAGTAATACAATCAAGGGAGTAATTTGCAAATTCTATGATTCGAAACGAAGAATAGTTTTCGGATGCAGGCATCTTGCTAAACTGAAGAATGAGAATATTTTCAGCAAAAGTTTGGCGACTATTAATAATTAATGGTAACCGATGGTGATGTAATTATGTGCAGATACTCTTTTCGAGTACTGGAGCAGCAACCTATTTTTGTAGCTGGCTTCTTTTTGTGGCAAAATTTTGCTTGCAGCAAGAGTACAAAAACGACTTGTTGCGAATCTATTTTAGTAGATTCCGGTACGCGAACAGGCCTATTATCTTGTTTTTTTATTGCGGTGGGTCGGTTCGTTACCTACTAGTGGCAATCCAATGTCATAAAATTTATTCCCAGTGCCAGTCCTTTCTACAAAACTAATCACTGAAATGCCGCCGTTAATATAATGTGAACATGCTTCGGTTGTACTAAGAACCTTTGACTCATAAATAAAGCAGACAATTAGAGTCGGCATGAGGGTGCAAATGAGGTACATCCATGCAATTATGTATATCGATGCAAATGTAAATGACGGGATTTAAGATGCAACGGATGAAAAAGGCAAATAATGAATTCGGAGTAGGAAAAATATTCAAACTATCGTTTGGTGTTAGGGAATATATCGTTTTAGTGATGTTAACGATTATATTCATTAATTATTTGTCATTAGATTATAACTTGGCGCATAATGATGGAACATTCAATACGATTGCGCATATCTGCTCAAGGTTGTGTGGCTAAAATAGTGTATGATAGTTGCTAGAATGACATACATATGTATCACACGTAGGACAAGTCAAATGAATTAATTATGAGGCAAGTTTAATGAGTTAATTTGGAGCTAAATTTTTCCGATATATGTGTGTTAAATGGGTGTATGTTTAAATGGAGTAAAATAAGAAGTAAAATATTCTGTTGATTAATGAATTTTGTGAACGCACCTAGGTTTGAATAAATTGATGCGTGGATGGAAATAGTGTTTATGAATTCATATGGATCGTAAGGGAGAGCCGTTTTTGCATTCGCGATTTTTCTTGAACTAAAAATTTGAATATGTTTAATAAAATGTTTGTCGAATATTAGTTGATGGAGTTATATAAAGGTGATAATAAATAGGTTTTTCACAGCAGGATGTATTTATTTGGGATTTGAAATGATAATAGAAGAAAATTGATCGTAGTTCTCATATAGTAAAACAATTATGAACGGACAATTTGCAGTATGAAATACACAATAGGTGAAGTGAATGTTCAAATGTGATGAACATATTGGAGGGTTCATGGGCTACGTTACTAGTGGGAACGAGACGAAAGCTTGGAAGTAGGCGAATAGAAATTGATATTTTTGAGTAATATAAAATTTTAACTATTCCAATTATTACTATTGCAATTGAAGGGGTGGCAGGTGCATAATATCTTTTTGGTACCGATTCTAGTCGAACTCTTTCATTTATGCTCATGAAATCAAAATACACACATAATGCCGCGCTACGAGAAATTATTAAAACCAAATATTAGTAATATATTAATATTAGTTAAGATATTATAATATCGTGTCACTAATATATTCGTATTAGGTAATATCTCGAAATATTAGTATAAGCCCATCTCTAGAGACAAGCCAAACCGGCGTTAGGGGAGCATGGGAGCATGGGAAAACATTGGACAATTGTATGAACTTCTTGCATTTTGCTTTCATTTAATATATGCGCATGTACATGTTAATGCAAGAACATTTTTATCACAAATGAATCATATCAAAATGCTTACACGCGCTTGTTAGTCACAATATGCAGTGGGTAAAAAAAGTTAAGGCATGAACACTTAGTAAGAACAAAAAAACCTATTTTTAATGCGACTTTAATAATAAATGATTGTGCTGTTGCATTAAATTAAAAGTGTTGCATGTTTACTGTAAGTACAATATAAAAAAAAAACCGGTAATGAAGCAAGTTTCACAAAATTAACGTTACATTTTTCAGTGAAGTACCAAAATAGCGCAAAAAAAGTTAAGGCACAGCGCAGTTTTATCTAAAATTATTTGTAATTCCTGGAAAAAAATACCGTTAAATGTACTTAAAATCATGAAAATATGATATTTCTATTCAGTCTGGCTTGAAAAATGTATTATAAAAGTATATTTATGGAGGGTGTTGTAAAAATGAGTGTGAAAAGGAAATCGGTAGGTGCAGAAATCTGTGAATGTATTTAGCGGCGTTGGAAAACATGAATGACGTATTCTGAGATTAGAATACTAATGGGAAAATCAAGACATACAGTGAGAAATGTAATAACAAAATATAAATCAACCAAATCGTTTGAAACAAAGTATCAGCCAGAAAGGACTAAAATCTTAACTGAGGATGAAAAAAATAAAATATCAAAAAAACTAAGCAAACCCCTAAATTAAGTGCCCCAGTGTTACGAATTAAGGTGAAAGAACGAGTTGAAAAGAAAGTCTCTACTCAAATTATTCAAAATGTAAAAAAGAAAGTGGATTTGAAGGACAGAATGTGCCGAAGCAAACCTTATATTAGTAAAAAAAATGAAATTGTTAAATTACACTTGATTCATAACATATTTGAAAAAGAAAAGCAGGAAAACTGTGAATAAATTACATAAACTGTGTGAAAATTTAGAAAAGTCCGTGAAAAAATAAGTATAGTGGTGCACTTATTTGTTCAAAGGCTTTTTCAACAGCTGTTAACGTTATGTTTAGACGTTTAAATACTATCAAAAGAAGACATACTTCAATCAATTCCACTTGCGGGCCTTCAAGCGACGTTTCGCGAAAAAATTAAAGTGTTCTTTCAAATAAAATGACTAATTTTTTTTTTGACAATGATATGGACACCATGTATCATGTTTATATATATTTTATAAACATTGTGAAACCTTGGAATCGGTTCCCCTCTGCAAATTAAATAGTCCCATTTCACAGATGCTCCAATTTTAAAGGTTTAAAATAGAACGTTGAAAATATTTTTCCTAATCTTTATTTTTATCATGGACTACTTTAAATTATGTTCACATATTTATTACTATCGCATCTTGAGTATTTATTACATGAAAATAAAATGCAAAGTGTAGGTTTTTCACGTGAATGTTTTACTATGCTTGATTTTTCACAGAAACGCATGTTCAGTTTAAAGATTTAAAATAATTAGATATAGAAATTTGGCTCTTTGCGCTTGTCATATGTACCTGCTGCAACATAACTGTGCAATCATTTAACGTTTGTAAAACTTTAGATATGTTCGTTTAAATCAAAAGTTGAAACACTTTTAAATCAAAAGGGAATCTTATTTGAATTCCACTTTATTTTCTTTTTAATTCAAATAATCTTACTTCATTTTAATAACGCTATATCAAAGTGAGTCAACGTTGTATCACAGTGAGTCTTGCTTGTTTTAATGTTTTATTTTTCATTCAATGATGAAACATTTTGATTTGAAAATAAAATTTTTATAATAAAGTGGAATTCAAATAAGATTCCCTTTTGATTTAAAAGTGTTTCAACTTTTGATTTAAAGTGATTCTAAAAAAATGTTAAGTGATGAAATTTTTCTGAGTGGGAATTAATATTCTGCTGACGAACTTCATTTTCTGTTTCGGAATACTATGATTTGAATTCACTATCGGAATCAACAAAAGCTGCTGAGGCTTCTTCGGTTGAATCTCCTTCAAGAAATATATCATTCCAATCTTCCGGGTGAGACCCGTTTGCGGTCGTAAATTGGTCGACTCCTACCAGATTTTGAATATCTGCTGGAATATTAAACTTCTTATAACTATGAATTTGAATTCTCATCACGATTCCGAAGTACTACTTTCAAAAAACACTTTTGTAATTGTAAATGGAGAAACATTATTCCAAACAGATTGTAACCAGCTCAAAAATAAAGGCTAATTTTGTTGTCCAAACTTCGCTTAATGTCAATTATTCCGAACGATCTTGGTGTTTCGGGTTTTCTTATGACCACCAAATCTTTCTTTTCGCCGCTGTTTTGAAGGTTTTTATCTGTACATGTTTACTATTTAAAGCATAGTGATTTTTGTGGTGTTGCTCTCAAAAACAATTCTGGGCCCTATTCTGAGAGTCACCTCACATGACGAATGAAGTGACTCTCTTGATGTCGTATTCTGAGAATCATGAGGTGACTTCATCTCATCTCAAGAGACATTTTCGATCAGTCCGCTATTCCGAGAGTCACATGAAGTGACGAGCGTCACGTGAAGTGAGATTTTCAGCCACTCGATAATATCAAGTGACTGTGGACAGAAATGACATAAATTGATATTTTGAATAAAACGAAGAAGGATTTTAACGAAGTTCGGATCGTGAATAATGAAAAAAAAGTAAACAAATCTTATTTTGAAATATTTCAATTTCAATAATGCGGCTAAATTCGACTACGTATTCGCCATAGCCATTAGACGATTTTTATGATAAATATTTGGCTCGTATGTTTGTGATTTGGTTGTTATCTGTTAATTTGTGGTGTGTTTTATGTTTGATTGGTTGTTTTTTTAAAGTGTGGCCTCTAGTGTCTTCTCGTGTTTTTTATGATGTTTTTCATTAATTTTTGATTTTGATCAGGTAAATAATAACCAGCAAGCGACAATTCGAATGCCTTATTGAACTGATGCAGAGTCATCCACAAAGCCTGAAATAGCACAGCGAAGACATAAAAACCACTTTTAATATTCACCAATACTTTTTCTTAATCACTATATTTTTAATCTTGCATAGGAAGTTTTAGTATACCTGGTCCACTTGTAAATACCGTCCTTTTTTTATTTCACTTGCCATTTGCTTATCCCGGGGAATTCCCTGTTTGCGTTCGAATTTTCTTACTTCAATTTGAACTTTATTTTTTTTTATTCTATTCCCTTCAAAGTAAGCCGCACTTGTGAGGGAGGGAAAGTTTGTGCACGCTTACGACATACGGTGTTCCCAAGCCGTCCCCCTTCTAAGTACTGGCCGCGCTCAACACTGCTTAGCTTCGGTGATCGAATGAGAACCGGTCGATGTCAGTGTGCTATGGATGTGGTAAATGTCAAACTTCAATGTTCAGGCGTTGCCATTCAAACACAAATTCGTAGTTATCTCACCTCACTTCACGTGCCTCTCAGAATACCGGTTCGTAGGTGACGTGACTTTCGAAGTGACGAGAGATCTCACGTGAGGAAACTCTCGGAATAGGGTCCTCTGTCTCATCAAGATTACAAATATTTGAAGCATCCGAGCCATCACATAGCATTCATCGCTGTGACTAAAATTCCCGAGCTGTGTCTAAATAAACATTAACTCTTCCGCCCCAAAGTGTACTGTAGTGAATATTGTAACCCTTTTCAACGGTTTCTAGCAATCCGTTTGTTGCCTTGAAATGCCACAAAGGTCTTATTTTGCAGCAATTTGACGGGTTTTACTGTGAAGTATCGGGCCGGATATTGGCAAATTTTTACAAAAAATAATACAAAAATTTATCTATCTGGCAGTATGGTTCATATATTTTCAACCGCTTTCTGCCAGTGACTTCAAAATTTTCCAATGTCCGTTTTAGTTGGTTTTTATTTTTTCAATACGTTGCACATGACTCTTACCAATGTTAAAGCCAACGGTAAAAATTTTTGCTACGCAATTGTTTTTCGAATGCTTGTATTGTTTCTAGCTTTTTGCGAACATTTAGTTCGTTTTATTTTACACTCATATTAGATTTTTTTCACTTGTTTTGACGTAGCCTGAGCAAACATTGATATGTTTACATCATAATTATGAAATAAACTGCATTCATTGCTGCTAACAAAGAGAAAATATGCAATAATGCTCAAATAAATCAATATTTTACTATTATCAGATCCCACTGAAATTGAATCCGTCTGTAACGTACCAAATTCTACACATCAAATGATTTTTCAGCAAAAAGTCATGCAGATGCTATACGAACAACTTTCCTTGACCTTGAACAGTTGATATTTTTCTGGAAAAAGCATTTTTACACTTTTTAATGCTGGTTTTAAAACAGTGCTGCCACTTCAGAGCTTTCATATCGTATCCAAATTCATCAAAATTAGTAAGAACAACGTATCCATCGTATCCAAAATTTTAGCAATGCGTATCAAATTGATACTTTGGTATAATAGCTCTGCATGGCTCTGTAAAGCCATTTTTGTGGGAAATATAAAATTTAATTTTCAACATTTAACATAAATCGGCGATTCATGCCACAGCATATAGTAAAATCGAACATATATTTTCAACAAATATCAAAATCTTCATCAAAAAATCACATTCAGCTTTTAACAAATCAAATGCATAAAATTCGGCAAAAGCTAAAAATATTTTTGTTTCAAATATTCTGCTATTAGTAGATAATCGACAGGTGGCCCTTTTTATTATAAATGAAGAAGCACTACCGGTTTTGGCCGCCCTGTAAGGGCGTTATCAGGTACGAGGTCGAGAAATTGGCTCTACGGATCTGTCGAAGCGACAGACCAAAGAGCTCTGTTTCAGAAGATCCGATAAATGTGAAGCCTGACTCAAAACAGGTGGCTCAAATGGCCGGGGAACTACTTGAAGAGGGGCCTGTCTGAGGGCGACATCTGAGGAAGAATCTGATGTGGAATCCTCTATGTCGATGGTGTCAGCGTCGGGACTACCTACGAGTTGCCTGAACCTCATGACTTTGGATCCAGAGGAATGGGCTTGGGCAGCTTCTATGTCCGAGGGGAGGACCTCGACCTAACCCTTATCAACAATCAATGATGGTGAAGCTACTGCAGATCTCAGCACCATACCAAAGCAGCATCAGCTGCCCAGCTTCTCCGCTTGTCTAGGGCAGAGGAGGAGCTAATCCTAATATTAGAACCATGGGCTGCCAACAACCGGTTTGCGGGTTACGTACCAATGGATGCAGACTGATAGTACCCGACAGCTTACACAAGCCACGTGTCTGTATTGTTGTCAAGAAAACCACTAACTTCCTTTTACTATACAATTTCTGTGACAAGGATAACATGGCTGTTGCAGTGGCAATCGAGCAAAGATCATGCTGTTTTGTTTCCTACTATTTGGCACATGATCAGGGCACTAGCCATCCCTGCGACATTGTCAAGGGTGTTGTGGCTAAAGACATGAACATTGGTGTACCTCTTTTTCTGGGGGTTGACTCTAATGCTCATAATTAAGTATGGGGTAGCTCTAACACAAATGGCAGAGGTGAGGAACTTTTTGATTTCATCATTGCCCACCACCTTTTCATCGTCAATACTAGCAGCAAATCGTTTAACTCAAACCGTAGGGAGGTTCTTGACATTACCTTGGGCAGTGGGCGGCACTAGCACCTTCTCCGTGACTGGAGAGTTTCACAGGAGTGTTCATTCTCCGATCATAGGAACATATCGTTCAACGTGGCTGGCCGCACCTCAGCTGAGCAGATCATGGAGATCAGCACCCAGCGAAGAGAGTGTAATATCTCGAAAAAGTCGAATGACTGGTCGCTGTGTAAAACGAAGATGAGGGCTTTTAACTATGCCGTAGGCAAGGCAAAAGGGGCCTCATGAAGATCTTTCTCTGAAAACGTGGAAAGTATCAGCGAAGCAAATCGCCTTCGTAAGGTTTTAAGCAAGACACCGAAGGCTATGTGATGCATCATGAACCCTGAGGGCATTTGGACTAGTTCGAGCGCAGGTCCTCTAAACGTTCTTTTGGACGCACATTTTTCGGGCAATTATTCTCCTCTAAAAGCGGTGCACATAACGGAGTAAGCTACGAACTCAACACCGTCATCCAGAATATCTAATTCTCAACTAAGGAGGGCTATTAACTCATCTGAGCCGTTTAAATCCCCGGCCCCTGATGGCATCCTTGCTACTGATATCCAGCAGACAATGGAAGCATTGCTACTATGGCTTAGAGAGATTTATACCGCTTGCCTGCGCTTATCGTATGTTCCGACCGGCTGGCGGGAAACTAGAGTTGCGTTTATCCGTAAAGCAGGGAAAGTTTCTCATGTTAAGCCAAAGGACTATCGTCCAATAAGTCTTAACTTTTTACTGCTTAAGATTTTGGAAAGGATTTTGCAATTTCGCAACGAAATCATTCGCCATTCCTCAAAAACTTCTGGATAACTCTTAGGTAAGATGGGAGCTACTTCTTCAGATACATTTGCTTTCTTGCCCGTTTCTTGAGTCACATCATGCTAATGCCCATTTTGAATAGAACGCCAAACTTTTTCGACAGAAAATGCTGCTACTTCCATTCGAAGTGGATAAATAGAACAGTATGGTCAAATTGTACAATCAAACTTTTCTATTTGAAATATAATGTAATGGAAATTGGAAAAAAGTAATTGCTTATGAACACACGTTTTCGTGCAGCTAAATTAAAATTGATGAGAAAAGTATCCATTTTGGGGACAATGTATCATAGTATCATCCAGATTTTTCAAATTCGATTCGTATCCAAAATGATACGAAGGTATCCAAAGTGGCAGCACTGTTTTAAAACCGTTTTTGGTCCGATTAGCAAGTACCACAGAACAAATTTTTGATCAATCTGGCTCATGATCCAATTCTAGAGTTTGGCCGATTACAGAGTGAATTTTTTTCAAAAAATTGTATAGTACTATTGTTCATACGGTTCGATCACACAGAGTCCCGATTTGCACGTTTTACTGTGTAGTCCAAATATAGTTTTGCATAATAATATATAGCCCAAAAGCTGCCAACCCGCGAAGTCAACAATCTTAATGCCAATTCAAATTTTAAACCGCACAATTGGCGGGAAATAGCCCAATCTGGTCACACTGGTATCACTAGTCCTAAGATTTTATTCTATTCTATTAATATACGCTAAGCAGTAAAGACGTGTTTTTTCCTTTGGTCTATTCAGTACTCATAACATATGTCAGTCTCGGAAATTATCGACTGATGTGTTAATATTTATTATCTTCCTTCAACAAAACATTTTCAATAATATCTCCACAGGTTCAATGATAGAATTACAAATGTGAATGAAATTTGCATTTAAGGAATTCTATATTTTTGAAACTCAAGTTTTTTTCATTCCTTTTTTTCGTTCTGTGGACTAAAAATGATGATGACCGTGGATCGATTTGGCATTCAAGTAAACTGAACAGAGAAAATAAAATTGAACACAAGTGTGCTATTGCTAGTGGATGATATGTAAAGCAATTGAAGTTTTCGCAATCTATAAAAGGAAGACAAACGGAGATGAACACGGCCTAAAAACGATAATCGTTACATTTGTTTTTATTCTGTTATTAGCAGTGTATGGGAGTCGCAGATTGTGATAGCACGTTTAAGTATATTTTCAGTTAGAATTGCACGAAATCTTATATTAGCCTTCCAACTATCAACAGTTTTTTTTATAAAAATATATGTACGAAAATATTTGTTTCAGTAAAAAGGAATTTTTAATTTGCCACACACCTACAGAGCTGTTTTCCTCAACCAGACAGATTTCACAGTCATTTTTATTCTTCTTCATATCTGCATCTGAAGCACAATCAAAGCGTTATGCAAATTATTCTTAATTTAATGTCTTTTAAAATTGTTTTTCCACTCCAAGCACACACACAGTCAATGTAATTCCCCCTTAAGGCGATTGACGTTGATAAATGATGTATTGATTAATTGTGTAAAATCAAGCAATCACTCTGAATGGATGTTACAGATAGGAAGTCTAGTGGCAACAAGTTTCCCGTTTAATTCAGGTTTGCGTGGTGTGTTGATAGATGTAACGGTTTCAATCTGAATTTTAATTAAAATTGAAGGCAATTTAGGATGAAATTACTTAATATTCAAATCAAGAAAGTAAAGAATAGTTGGTTTTATTTTATTATTATTACAGAGGATTTTGGATTTTTGTAAATTTTTGCTGGTCCTAAGATTGATTGCAGAATGATAACTTGACACCAATAAGCATTTCAGCCTTCCGAGATAGCAGAAATAATTGCACATGGGCGTATCATAAACTATAATATTCCAAACAGAAATGACGAAAAAAAAATAGAAATTAGAATTGTCGACAAAATATTATTATACATTTTGAACATTTACAATAATTTGAATCAAATCAAAATGCTCACCCAGATATAAATGATCATTTGTCGTCACATTTGCCACCATATGAAAAATATTTTTATTATTTTTGAAAATAATAATGAAAATATTTTTCACTCATACCACAATAAAATTTAGAACATGTCATTTTAAAACAAATTCGTCCATATTTGCAGTGGCAACAGCCAACAAAAAGCCCAATATTTTTTATTATATCGATGTTAAGTTGTTGCTTTATTTCTGGCCGTTGTAGCTCATTCGATGATAGAAAAATTATATCATGGACTATATTTTATTTATTAAACATAGTGGGATATTATTTTGTGTACGCTGACAATAGAGTTTGCTGCAAGATTAGTTTGTACTTAATATCTTCATCCAGAATATGCTGGTATGTAATTGACAGGCAGAGTTAGATTTGAATTTTCAGTAATTAAGTACCTAAACCAAATTGAGCGTTTTAGGTCTTGAAGAAATGTTCTTTCTAACAGGACAAAGATTCTACCAGGAAGAGATCATTAATAGGAAACGTAATCTTGAATTATTCTAGTTACTCACATTGTTTTATTTATTTATTTATTTTTTTATTTATTTATTAGCCAAACAAGGCATAAATTCAATACATATATATACATATAAATATGAAATATCAAACTAAGTTTTAAAAAAAAACCACAAATGAATACAACACTAATAATTAAAAAAAAGTGTAAGGTATAAATAAATAATGCATAAATAAATAACTAATTGAGTAAACAAATAAGTTTGAAATAGACAATAAGTAAAATAACAATGAAATAAAAGAAAAGCAATTAAAAACGATCATTAAAAGAGACCTTAAAAATTATGGTGTACAAATGGCTTGGATAGGGGAAGATTTAAAGGATAATTTGGAAATCGTTGGGGAATAAAGGATGATAAAGCCATTGAAGACCTTGCAGCATCTATTTGCCGGCTCATTAGCTGCATATATGGCGAAATGTGGATATTCCTTTAGTAAACGATTGGGCCTGGTGTTCCTTAAGAGGATATTTATCACAAATTTACTATTAAGGAACTCAACTCTAATAACGCGTGTAATTACGTCAAATGTGAAGCAGCGGATATCGTCATTCTTCTGGATGCAAGTGAAGTTAAGTTTAAATGACCGAGTCTAAACTGATATGGGGTAAATTTTCGAAATCAGAAGGGTTGTACAGATCTCTAAGGTCGAAAAGTAAAAATTCTTTTTGAATGGACTCAAGTCTGTCATTGTGGATTTCAAAGGCTGGGTTCCAAATATTACATGCGTATTCAAGAAGAGGGCGTACAAGTGCAGTGTTTAATGATCTAGTGGCCCACAAGTTTTTAAACTCCTTGGCACGTCGTTTAATAAAGCCGAGCTGCTTATTCGCACGGGGAAGAATTTTGTCGTAGTGCAAGGTGAAACGAAGTTCCACATCCATGACAACACCAACTATCAACAACGCTATCAGCTCGAGTGAATAAGTTGTCGCCGAGAAAGTAGGTGCTCTGCGTAACCGTGTATTTACGGCTGAAACATATAATTTGGCACTTATCAATATTCAGCGAAAACTTGTTTATATTGCACCACTGAACAAGAGAATCAAGCTTGGGTTGAAGGAACAGTGCATCCGATTTAGATTCAATGGTGTGGTAAAGTTTGAGATCGTCTGCATAAAGTAAGTCAGGTATGTTTGGCAGGACGTCAGAGAGATCGGAGATGAAAATCTTAAAGAGAAGTGGGCTTGTGGAACACCAGAGGTAGCAAATATATTTTTTGATAAAACTCCTTGAAATTTAACGAGTTGGATTCGATTGTAGAGGCTGGAACTGAGCCAGCTTTGTAAAGATTCGGCAAGTCTGAATTGATGCAGCTTTAGGATCAATATAGAATAGTCAACTCTGTCAAAAGCTTAGCTAAAGTCAGTGTAAACTGCGTCAATTTGATAGACTTTCTCCATTTTACGCAGAACGTCTGAAACTAGGATTGTCAAATTTGTGATAATTGAGCAACTTTTTCTAAAGCCATACTGTTGCTCATACAGACGGGAGTCAACTAGTGAGGAAAGTTTATTGTAAGAAATATTTGGAATAGAAAATAAAATGGCAATGCCCCTATAATTTTCGATACAGCGTCTATCGCCATTTTCGAAAATTGGTGTCACACATGAAAGTTTCCAACAGGATTGGAAAACACCGGATGAAAGTGACCTGTCAAAGAATATATGCAGGGGTGTTATTAGCTGCTCTACACACTTACGCAGGAAGGTCAGTGGAAGAAGATCAGGACCAGGGCCTTTGTTGCAATCGAGCTCCAAGATAGCTTTACGTATTTCTTTGTGTGATATTTTAATTTGGCTGACAAAAGTGGTTGGAGCTGAATTAGAAGGAGAAACATTTGAGTTAGATGGGTCTGATACATTGAACATTCTCCGGAAATTATCTACAAATAAATCACAAATATCTTTAGGAGAAGCAGAGGTGATATTATTATAGGACATTGACAATGGATAACCGGTGACTTTCCGCTTCATATTTACAAAATCAAAGAATTTTTTTGGGTCGTGGACTCTACTTTCACCGGTTTTCTTAATATAATTGGCATCAGCATCGCGAGACTTTGTCAAGGATTCCTTAGCTACTTCATTATAAGCTTCCTGAATAGTAGGATTAACATTAATATTATCCTTTATTCGCTTATAAAGTTTGTTCCTACGATATCGCAAAAGCCAAAGTTCCCTATCAAGCCATGGTTCAGATAACTTTTTCTTTTTTTTAATCTTAGGTAAATATCTTTCAACGGCGTCGAATATTTTATGGCTTCCTCAAGATGTAACGTTGAAAGAATATTCGTCCAATCTATAGAGTCTAGTACATGGTGGACATGGTGAAGTCATATACAATTGCATTATTGTACGTTTAAACTATTTGAAAAAAGATGCTCTGCGTCATTAGTTGGACTTACCACTACTTCGTCGTAGGCGTTTGTAAACACAAGATCCAACCAATGACCGTTTTGGTTGGGAGTCGGAGAGACTTGCTGCAAATCGTTGCCATAAAAAGTACTTGCAAGGTTGAAATCATTGGAAGCTGAAAAGTTTACAGCGAGAAGAAATGCGTCGTTTTCATCGGTGATAAAACATAAGTTGGGACGATTGAAATCTCCGATGAATATTATTTTCTCTTTTTCATTTACACTGAGAAAACACATGGCGCCAGACGATATAATTTATAGACTTCTCGCGCCATGTACATAGTCGATTTAGGGATTGTGATAAAATATAGCGCCACACGCCATAATACATGGCGAAAAGTACATAGGCCTACACGCCATGTACTATAGTCGTCCACGCCATGTACATGGCGTGGCGGACTATATTACATGGCGTAGAGGACTATAGCACATGGCGTGGAGAACTATAGCACATGGCGTGGAGAACTATAGTGCATGGCGTGGAGGACTATACTGTATGGCGTGGAGGACTAAACTGTATGGTATATAGTACATGGCGTGGAGGGCTATAAGCATAGCGTCTGCTCCTATGTACTATGGCGTGTGGCGCTATATTTTATCAGAAATCGACCATGTTCATGACGCCAGAAGTCTATAAATTATGGCGTCTGGCGCTATGTGTTTTTTCAGTGCATCTGATGTGGAAAATACATATTTGTCGAGCCCAGGCGAAAGCTGGCGAGCCTGATTATGGGGACGGTTCCGCCGGCGCTCGTGCGACTTCCGATCGGAGTGGGTTTTGAGCACGAGTCAAAGCGATTTCGTAACGAAAAGTCAAATGCCGTCCACATGTTGGCGGTCTCGTCTGATTTCGGCTCGCTGGGTCTCGATTAATATGTATTTTCTACATGAAGATGATCCAGCGAACAAAAGGCCACGAGCCTTCTACCTTCAGAGCATCTGAAGGTAGAGCAGTTGATGATAGGTGGTGGAATTCACCTATCATCAGCTGCATCAAAGACCCCAAGAAGCTTGCTGATATTTATACATCTCCTCACACAGCATGGCTGCGAGTTATAATTGTAGTGCCATGAGCCATATTACATGGCTCATGGCACTATGTAATATGGCGTGTGGGGCCATAATTTCTGCGCCATGTAATTATGGCGCTGGGAGCTATACTGCATGGCTCAGGCTACTATGTACATAGCGTGTGGCACCATAAATGCTGCGCCATGTAACATGGGACCACGCGCTATGTAGATTCTGAGATTATGGCGCTGGGAGCCATATTGCATGGCTCAGAGTACTATGTGCATGGCGTATGGGACCATAAATAATGCGCTATATTACATGACTCTGGGCGCTATGTGGATTTTTTTCAGTGTAGAGAGGTTTTAATCGAAGATATGAATTCACAGAAATGTTTGTAAACTGATTCGTCCAATCTGAGTAACATATAGGCCAAACTAATGTAAAGGAAATTGTCATTCAAAGAAACACGAATCACAAGGTGTTGGAACAATACATTGGGGGTGATGTCAATAATCTCACTTGAAAGTATGTTGCTAACCGCCAGTGAAACCCCACCGCCTCGCGTTTGACCTGTGGAACAATAGTCACGATCGCTTCTGCAAATTGTCCAACTGCTATCAAGGATCTCTTCATTCTTATGGGAATCATTTAGCCAAGTTTTTGTGAAGGCGAGTTAATTAAAGTAGCAGGATTTTGCGTCAAGATATAATTTATTTAATTTACCTCTCATACCACCACAATTGTGATAACAGAGTCTGAGTCCATTTAAAGAAGGTGTTATGTTAGGATAAATGCCTAACAGAGTTGACTGATTTTCGACGAGAAGCAATTGTCATTAAATTGTCAAGGGAGGCAGTATTCGTAGTTGCCTCTGTAGAGGCGACATAGGTAGCCAGCTGGCTAAATGATAAAGAGGAGCTAATATTGGCCACGTTAGTATTGGCTACGTTGTTGTTTGTATTTTGTTGGGAAGAAACGGAAGCATCAGTAGGACGTGGTATTAATGAGTTGTTACGAGTAGAAGCAATGTTAAAAGGACCATCCAACGATAAATTGTTTGCTACCACCGTAGAGTGGGTGGGATTTTTAGAAGTCGTTGTCATCAAGTTGATAGAATTTGAGGATTTTGAATGGATGGAATTTTACGGGCATTAGGAACATTATGTGAAATACAATTTTTTCTTACAGAATTAGGTCCTTTCTTACGGCTATTGTTGGTCATTCGATTCTTCCAGGGAGAAAATGTAACGCCATTCTAGTCGAATGTGCTGCTACCTCCGTCTAAGCTCACGAAAATCCAGGCATATTTTGAGGGAATGAAAACCTTGTATCGTTTCTGTGAGTTGTGCTTCCATTGTGGTAGTTTTGTAATAAAATAATCATTGATGTAGAATCAAGCTTGGAGAAACCTATTCAGCCATCCTTGATCAGCAGTGGGAGGAATTCCTTTGACGAAGAACGCTACTTTGTCGGTATCAAATGGAAGCGTGATCCTTCGTCCTGGCAATTTTTATTATTGTTTTTTTATTTTTTTTAATGCAGCTGTCCCACTCATTTTTCGACTAATATGTACCAAATTTATATATTCGGTTTGTACAATGAAACAAAAAATAGTCTCTTAAATCAACTGTAAATAATCTAGCATTTACATTGATGAACGCTTCAATTACTAAATTATTACACTTCCCCTTTGAAAGTAATACATCCTGACAGTGCAAAAACATATCTAATAGCAAATCCTCCTGTCCCACCTACCCTACCATCTTCACAGCCAGCACCAAAAATACATTCCTCAAGTGAAAGTACGACTGCTATCTCTTCTACCACCAGTCAGTGATACTGGCATCGTAATTTACATTGTAAAGCAAGTAATCTCCGAATCCGAAGACTTATTTTGACCCGAGAAAAAAAAAACAGGCAAAAACCCAATTTTGTGCACTAGTTCTGAACGCAGCTCGTCTCGATGATGTCTGATGGGAAATATCGAAAATACGCCTGAGTTCTCCAGTCTTGACTTCTCGTCGATCTGCTTATTGAACTTGGGGTATCATTGGATTTGTCTGTTTTGGAGTGAGTTCAATTGAGATTTATTGGAAATTGCTATAGCCGCCCACGCTTGCTTTCCATATATGCAAATCTACTACGAAACGATTTTCGTTACTCCAAACGAAAAAAAAAATACTTCGCTTCGATATACATACATTACTTGGTAAAAAGAGTGCGTTCGGGCTCAATATCCCAATGAACAGAATGAGACTTTAAAAAGCAAGCAAACAAGGCAAACTGACTGACTTACCGAATACCGAGGGTTAGGCACATAAATTTTAATTTAAATGGAACAATCTCAGTTTGTTGGAGGACTTAGTTTTGTAACTGTAACTTCTGTTGCTGTTGTTCTTGTCGAAGATTTCGGTTCTTTTCAGTCTTGAGAAGTTTAAAGTTATTTTTTCTTCGTTCGTGTGCTTACTAGGATTTGCATAAGTTTCTTTCGATTGAAAAGTGAAATGGTATCCAATAAGTCTGATTGTTACTTTGATGCCGGGGTATGGGAAAACTATAACCTAAGCTGAGTGTACGGTTCAGGGAACTTGAGCATTTTCCTTTTTTCATGAAAAGTTTTTCTTTTTGTTTTTTTTAGCTTAACTGTCTCGCTCTTTTATTTATTTTTCAATCAATGCATTAAAAAAATGATTAAGTTTACAATTAATTAAACTGTACAAAATATGGAGTTTTGTTTGAACAAATAATTCCACCAATAAAAAGTTACATAGTAAGACGTCATATAGTTTTTTTCCGTTGGTTTTCACTTTGTGAGGGTAAAAGGACTAGGCTCTTTTGGTTCTATCAGACTCGATTCCACTAAATCCCATCTTTTTATTCAAAAGGCACGTAAGATAAGCTTCATGTGGCTCAGTCATCACTTAGTAGGTTACTTCATAGGCTCGATTTGCGTTTTTCTTGTATGAGCCATAAATATCAATGCATGAGCCATCAAAATTGAGCCATATTAGAGAGGCGATTTTACAGTTTTCAAATATTTTAATTTAAAGATCAATTTTTCCTTTAGAAGCTGGATACATCTCAATTTATTGGCTGATATTGATATTTCGAGGATAGTCTACCCTCTTAAGACTGATGGACACTGAAGATTTATTTTATTTCCCTCAAAATAACGTATTCTAATCTACAAATAAGTATTAAAAAATTTAGGAGCTATTTTATGCAAGCGATGCATTGATTCGAAAATACAGGGAACACTATAGGATACAATTTTTGACCATTCCTGATGAAAATATTTCGGCCCATTTCAAGCTAGTAATAGCTTTTAAAAGCTCTTTTTAGGACAGATAGAAGTTTTAATCTAGAGCAGCTGTAAATGCAAATGAAACTGTACTTGCACTTAATTGCTTAGACTTCAGTTTTTGAGTAACAGCAGAAAAATCTCACTTATTTTTTTGTGATTCTTATGCAATAAAATTGTGATGAATTAGTTGGCTATAAGTAAAGTAAAAGTTTCCTATGCCGTTACTTGAAAAATTGGTAACATGAGCACACTCTGTATTTATTTATTTATTTACTTATTTATGAATAGAATATAATTATTTATAAAAGAACCTTTAATCTGCTGGTGTTATTAAAAACAAAGGATTTGTGACGAAATACTACAACTATTCAACATTTGGTATAAATAGGGGGTCTTTAGTTTTGTCCAGTCAAATTTTTGAGTACTGAGTAATAGTTCTGTTTTATTTTTTGCTGTTGAAAAGATTGAATTGTGGCTGTCATCATCATCAACGTGGCACAACAGCCCGACGTCGGCCTTGGCCGCCTGGATCGATCTCCTCCAATTGTCTCGGTCACGTGACCGCGTCCTCCAATCTTGGAGCCCCAATAATTGCTCGGCGTCAGTGCTGCTATTTATTTTTTTGGAATAATGCTAGATTTAATTTTATTTAATGCTAAATAATGCTAGATCTTGTAAAATTATAATGCTAAATAATGCTTTCTAATTTAATTGATGTAAACATGGTTCAGTATGAAAACAATATGTATATTTATATGAGTCGGTTATTTCCAGTTCGCATAAAATTAAAAAAAAAAAATTGACTACTACATATGCTCACTAAGTCAGCATGAAAAAAAACATATAAATAGGCCACGATTCCAGGGATTCAAGGTGCCGAAAGCACTAGCTCCAGTATAACACAGTTCTAAGAGGAGCAACATTCATTTGAATATGAACAGTCGAAGAGAAAACATCAAAATGGGGGAAAACGAAATTAAAGCTGTCATTAAGTACCTCTATTTGAAAAAACTGTCTACCAGAGGCATACACGGCGACATGGTGGAAACATTAGGGAACTCTGTTCAACCATATTCTACCGTTACACGCTACGCCAAGGAGTTTATGCTGGGAAGAACATCCACTGAAGGTGTACACCGCGAAGGACGTCCATCCACATCCCTCACTGAAGACAACGTAAAAAAAAGTCGAAGATATCGTGTTGGCAGATCAAAGAGTGACCCTCAGGCATGTAGCTGAGGTCACTAGGATCTCATATGGTAGTGTTCGAAAAATGTTTGCCAACAAATTACTTATGAAGAAGGTCTCTGCGTGTTGGGTACCGAGCATGTTAACGGACGAGGATAAGAAGAAACGAGTCAACATTTCAAGGATGAATCTCAAAAAGTTCTAGGCAGATCAGGAGAATTTTTTGTCGCATTTCGTGACCATGGACGAGACTTGGATCCACCATTTCCATCTAGAAACCAAAATGCCATCGATGACCTGGAAGCGACCCTCTTCATCGACGCCGAAGAAATTCAAAGTGTCAAGTTTGGCAGGAAAGGTGATGGCATCAGTTTTTTGGGACGCTGAAGAAATTATTATGATGGAATATTTGGAAAAGGGAGCCACTTTATCGGGCTTTTACTAAACTGACCAAATAAGAAGATTACGAGACGCAATAAAGGAGAAAACACACGGCAAATTGCGAGCCGGAGTTCTGTTTCTTCGAAATAACGCACAGGCTCACAAGGCTGCAGTTGCGATGGATACAAGTAAAGAAAAAGGATTCGATCTGCTTGAGCACCAACCCTATTTGCCAGATCTAGCTATCAATGGCTTCTACCTCTTTCTTCGACTCAAACAAAACCTTCGGAGTAAGAAATCTGAAGATGATAGGGAAGTGACGGCCGCTGTTGAAGCATTTTGGGAGAATCCAGAAAAATAATTTTTTTCCAAGGGTATCCTGGGTTTGGAAAAAAGATGGACTAAATGTATTAACTTGTTAGAAGACTATGTTGAAAAATAAATATAATTTTTAAGTTTAATCACCTTGGTTTATATTCATTACCATTACTTATTGATCAACCTTCGTATGTATAACAAAAACAAATTAGAAGTTGAAAATTTAAATATCAAAATGATTCTATATCTATTACAGACATATCAGTTATACACTCAAAAAAATTTTGGTTGAATTTTACCCTTATAATAGTAGGAAACTGGTTTCCTACTATTAAAGATGTAAATTTACAAAAGTGCGAAAAATAATATTTTTTTTTACGACCAAATGGTGTAATTTTACCCTAAATAATGATGCAATTTTATGACTTTGGCGCAAAGGTAGTAAATTTACACTCTTACACTCAAACTAGTAAATTTACACTCTTTTTGCTTCAATTAACAAAAAGCTGTGTATTATTCAGCTGATATGACGTAAAAGCAAAAAATGCACATAGAATGTGTAAAAAAATTTGTGATTCGTTATTTTAAACGAAAAAATGAATATACAGTGGCTCACAGCTTATTTGATACAGTGACTATTTAAAAATGCAAATCACTGTAAGTTTGAAATAAAGAGCCTTATCCAAAAAATTTAAACGTATTTGACTAGATACATGTTCAACGAATACAATGCAAACAAAAAATGTTCCGGCAATATTCCTCGGCGTCCGGTAAAAGAGAAAAACCACTGGCGCAGAAAAATGCTGCTCACAGCTTATTTGATACAGACATTTCACTGCGAATAAACTTCTATTTGTCGCGCCGTTAATCTGTCTTGTTTTTATTTCTTGAATGTTTGATTGTGTTTAGACATTGGCTTAAGTAATTTTTAGCAAGATCTTGTAAGCTGAAGTGCCAAAATGAGCCAACATTGTAAAATGGGTCATCGCACCACAATTGAACAGCGCGAGTTGGTATTAAACCACTTTAAAAAAGGACAAAGTGTTGGAAAAATTGCTGAAAGTGTGAGTTTGAGTGTCTCTACAGTGCAGCACATAATTGAGCGCTTCCTACACGAAAATCGAGTAGAAAATAAGAGGAGAAATGCGCCAAACAATATTTTCACCGTATCCGACGAACGATACATTGTAAGGAAAGTGAAAGCAAACACAAAGATTTCCGCTCCAAAATTGGTTACTGAGGTTCATCGTGAATTAAGGAAGTCATGTAGTGCTGAATCCGTCTGACGAGTGCTTCGTGACCATGATTTCAGGGTCCGAGTAGCTCGTAGGAAGCCTTTCATTTCCAAAAAAAATACAATAAGCCGATTTGCCTTTGCCAAATAGCATGTGGGAAAGCCATCTGCGTTCTGGAATACGGTTATTTTTGCGGACGAGTCCAAGTTTAACATTTTTGGCTCCGACGGAATGTCATATGTCTGGCGCAAGGCAAACACTGAGCTAAACAAGGAGAACCTCAAAGCTACTGTGTAGCATGGTGGTGATAATGTGATAGTTTGGGCCTGCATGTCCGCAGCCGGAGTCAGAAATTTAAAGTTTATTGAGGAAACAATGAACCAAACAAAGTACCTTGATGTACCCAAAAATAATTTGCTGCAAAGTGCTAAAAAACTGGGTGTTCGTCACCAATTTCGGTTGTACCAAGACAACGATCCAAACCACAAGTCGGGAATTGTGCAGTCCTGGCCAATTTGGGATTGCCCTCATTTGATGTCTCCGCCGGCACAGTCACCAGATATGAGCGTCATTGAGAATCTGTGGACTTTGTTGGGTAACAACATTAGAAAACACAAGATTTCTAATAAACAAGACCTGATGAAAGCACTGTTAGAGGCATGGCAAAAAATTACTCCTGACATCACAAAAAAACTCGTTGATTCAATGCCGAATAGGCTCCAGGCTCTGGTTAAGTCTAAGGGCTATCATACAAATTATTGAAATCAACTGGAAACCTCATAATTCACAACAATTTTAATGTTTAATCAAACTGTATCAAATAAGCTGTGACATGAAATTTGTTATTACTTTTAGTTTTTTTGTTTTTTAAGATGTAAAACAGCACCTTTGTAACAAATATAAACTTGTTTAATAAACAACAAACAATTGCCTTCAAAGTGGTGTTTAAATTTTTTTGATATTGTTATTATGTTTTGAGTTATTGCAACTTAATTTGTTAAAGAAGCACTGTATCAAATAAGCTGTGAGCCACTGTATTTCCTATTATCAAAGTATTAATTATAGACCCACTTTTTAGAGTGTATCAAAACTTCTTTTCTTGTGTAAAGCTCATTTCTACCAAATTTTCCAAAACATCGTTTGGAATCTCTCAATCAAAAGAGCAACAATTATTTATTTTTAAGTGAAGAAAAAGTATTAGTGTTGGATAACGAAAATTTTTCCCCAGCGTTATCCGTGCGATTGCTTGCATTTGAAGCCCTAACAATTAATTCACATTTTTTCAGTAAAAAATATCTAACTAGAATGCACATACTTTGGTGCTTGAACTTGTAGATGCCTGGGACTCCTGGGAGTCTGAAGTGGATAGGACCCCATTACTGATTTTTCAGTATCATCACGATTTAATTGAACGTTACCATATTTACAGCAATATAGATGACTTAATAATCTTTATATTTTAGACTTTGAAATTAAAATTTGATGGGCGAGATTGTAAATAGATGAGTGCCAGATTATTCCTAAATCTAAATTTAAATGCTAAAAATAATGCTAGATGCTAGCTCCGAATTTCGAATGCCGTTTTGGAAAAAATAATGCTAGATCTAGCATTCAAAATGCTAAAATGGCAGCACTGCTCGGCGTCCGCATACACTGAGCTCTCCCAACGAGCTCTTGGCCTCGCTCCGTCGTCTCGTCTTGCGTTCATGACACGTTTTGGCATGCGATCGTCATTCATGCGCTGCACGTGCCCAGCCCACTGTAACCGTTGTAATTTGACGATTTTGGAGACTTCCTGCTCATCGTACAGTTCGTACAACTCATTGTTGATTCGTAGTCCAACTTCCTTTGCTGCGGTCTCAAGTCTAAGCAGAAGTTCTTCTGCATCGGTCAGTTTTTGAGCCATGATGTTAATGTCATCCGCGTACGCTGCCAATTGTGTTGACCTAAAAAGTAGCGTGCCGCTGGTGTTCAGGTTCATTGCCCCAATAGCGAACTCAAGTGCCAGGTTGAAGAGCGTATGCGCTATTCCATCGCCCTGCTTCAGGCCACCCAGAGTTTCAAAAGGATCCATCAATCTGTTCTGGATCCGGACTTGCGAGACGGACTTGTTCATCGTCATCTTTATAAGTCTCACTAATTTGGCCGGTATACCAAATTGCAGCATGATGCTATATGGAACACATCGGTTGATGCTGTCATATGCTTGTTTAAAGTCGACAAAGATTTGGCATACGTCGACGTCATATACACAGCACTTTGGCAAAACTAGCTTGACCATGAAGAGCTGGTCGATTGTGGAGCGACTAGATCTGAAACCGCCTTGATACTCGCCAGTGATTTCTTCCGCGAACGGTTTAATCCTATACAACAGGATCTTTGACAGGATTTTATAGGCCGTACAGACTAAGGAGATGCCTCTGTAATTCTCACACCGCAGTTTATCTCCCTTTTTACGTATGGGATAGATGATGCTTCTGCGCCAATAGTCTGGGATCACCTAAGTCTCCATTATTCGCAGCAGTAGTTGATGTAGTGCACTTAATAAACCCGCCCCACCAGACTTGAGTAGCTCAGCTGGTATCTCGTCAGCACCCGGCGCTTTGTTTCTTTTCAGTCAACGCAAGGCGAGATCAACTTCCTCCACTGTCGGGGATTGTGTGGATGGGGGTTGACCATTGGCATCATCATGGAGCTCAGCTTCTGCTGCCAGTATTTTTGACGGATTCAGAAGCTCTTCGAAGTAGGACACCCATTGTTCGCTAATACTTTCTATTTCGCTGATAATATTTCCATCTCTGTCCTTACAAAGGCTAGTCCTGGGTTGGTAGCCATTTTTGATAGTGTTTACTATTCTGTACGCTTGTCTGATGTTCTTACTAACTAGGTTTATATTAATGTTCAGCAACTGCTCGTCAAAGTATTTCCGTTTCTTACGCCTAATTATTCTATTGGATATTTGCCGTAGCTCGTCATATTTTTCCTTTTTGGCTCTCGCTGTCATTTTTTTTAAATTATGCAAAGATAAATAATAAAAACTAATAACAATTTTTTTTCATCTAATTTTCCTGATATTATGAGAGGATAACTGATATTTCACAAAAAGGGTACATTAGTTTTTTTCTAATACTGTATTTTCCAGCTGACGCAATCTAATTTTGTTTGTTTTGAATCCCGCTATTATCACCGACCATCATAGCCACCATGTCCTGGTTCGCATCACACAACTACAGCACACAGTCCACAGTCCAGACTGGTTTTCATCAATATCGCTAAGCTGAGCCAAATGCTATGAAACAGGCTTCTCCCACGTAGATATTTCACAGTCGGCGAAGATCAAACAATTGCAAATTCATAGGGCCCAGTCATTAAAACTGTGATTTTTTATTTATAATTTTTTTTTTATTATTTTTATGCATTTATTTTCTCTTATTACTCGTTTGATCCAATCGGGGAAATACGTAAATGGACTCCAAGGATCCGTAGCAATTTTTTTACTGTTATGCATCGAGCAATCTTTTTTCATCAAGAAACAATAAGTAAATATAACCAAGTGCTTGTCATACTTTGTGCTGTGTTGTATCACTTGTGCTCTACCCATTAGGGCCCCAGTGACTCGTGAAACAGTCGCAGCTTATGGGTCTGATTCGGAGACCATGAGATGCTTCAATGGCCCAACGACCACCCTTCCGTGGAAGAAAGCAAATTTTGGCGTGCAGGCGCAGAGCATAGCGGGCCCGAAATATACCGGAGGATGCTGAGTTTTATGCAGCCTACGCAGCAACAAAAAAGAAATTGGCCAATGCCATCAAAAGGAGCAAGCACTGAAAATGGCAGGCTCTTTGCGAGGAGATCAATTTAGATCCGTGGGGTGAGGGGTACAAATTGGCTACCCGCAGACTTGTTTGCATACTGTTGCGCTCTCAGACATATTGCAGCCCTAGGACGCATTGTCAGCTCACTGTTCCCAACGCACCCGCTAAGGAAGGAAGGCAGCAGCATTGTTAACTGGCGGGACGTTTCTTTCTCTACGGAGGTGGAGCTGATTGCTGCGGTGTCTGGGATGTGAAACAGGAAGGGACCGGTCCCTAATAGAGTTCCAGCCGAAGCATTTAAAATTGGAGTGGAGAGTCAACCAGTGCTACTACTGGATTTATATAATTCATGTTTAGCGGCGGCAGTCTTCCCATAGCGATGGAAAGTTGCTCGATTGGCACTTATCGACAAAGGAAAGGTAGATTCTGACAATCCGTCCACGTATCGTCCGCTTTGCATGCTAGACACGGCGAAGAAGCTCCCCTTGAGGTTGCTGAAGCCACGGTTGCTGTCAGCAATTACATCAGCCGGTGACCTGTCTGACAAACAGCATGGCTTTCGAAAAGAGCATTCAACAGTTGATGCCATCTCAGCAGTGACTGGGGCGGTGACAAGAGCGGAGGAAGCACGCCACACTGCCCAATCGGTTGTTCTGTTGGTGACGCTAGATGTCCAAAATACCTTCAATTCGGTGAGCAGGACAGATGTGTTTTGGGCTCTCGAGTATAGTTTCCGCATTTCTGACTACATGATGCGGGACTATCTTAGGAACCGATGGTTGTTGTTCGAGACTGACGAATGTTTCTGGAGAAGGTTTGTCATCTCAGGGGCAGCACAGTGGTCAATCCTCGGACCTAACCTCTAGA
Source organism: Nemotelus nigrinus (assembly GCA_947369275.1). Lineage (NCBI taxonomy): Eukaryota > Metazoa > Arthropoda > Insecta > Diptera > Stratiomyidae > Nemotelus > Nemotelus nigrinus. The sequence continues at coordinate 61,900,269 of OX376375.1, forward strand.
ATATCGTTTACGATGGACTACTGTGGCTGCAAATACCAGCGGAGGTGGGCTACGTGGTTTACGCTGATGATGTGGCAGCAGTAATTTCCTCTAGAGCTTCCGAGTTTGCCCGATTCAGATTTAATCAAGTCATGACGAGGGTGGAACGGTGGATGAGCGACCATGGCCTGCAGCTGGCACGGTTGAAGACAGAGATCATCATGCTGACAAAATGGAGGATACCGAGTGCCATCCCGATGACAGTGGGTTCCGCAGAGGTTCAGACTAGTAAATGGTAACAAATAATGTTTCTTGAACACGGAAAGCTAATATTTAAGAAACTTAACAAAAAAACTCAAATGACCATATGTTATAAGAAATGCTAGAGAAATAACTCAGACAGCCACAAGATCGGCGAATTACCCTGCAATTACAAAAGCTAGGACAGATTGCTTAAAAATGGATCCAGTGCAACAGTCTTTGGCTTATTGCAATACCTTAACTGTTGATATAAAAAAAATTTTGCAAATTTGGTCAAATGTAAGGAAAATATACGATCATTCCTTACAAAAAGATAATGAAGACGCCAACCAGAGTTTTTTCTAAACTTTTCTCTGGACACAAGTCTTGACGACAAAAAAAAGGCAATATTATCTGAATACAGAAATGTATACTGAAGTCCTTTTCTTATACCAATATATAATTGTCTGGGAAGTACGAAAGTAACATATGTTGAGGAGTTTTGATGCACACGGGCCGTGGATTTTTATTGAGGGATAGAGAGAGAGAGAGAGAGAGAGAGAGAGAGAGAGAGAAAGAGAGAAAGGGAAGAGGTAAAAAAAAAACAAAAAAAGTTGGTAAAGTATCTGGAGTGACGCTGGACACTTAACTGTCCTACTGGGACCCCATCCGTAAGGCTTGTGACAAGGCCCTGAGCTAACATCGGTGGGCCCAGCGAAACGAGACGGAGGCTGCTCATGGCGACAACCAAATCTGTTTTGTATGGACGCACTCCAAACGAAAAAGTTTCGAGCGCGTATTGCCAACGTAGGGCTGCGTTTTATATTGCCAGTAGCTACCGTACGGTGTCGGAGGATGCCGTGCTGGTAGTGGCGAGAGTAGTCCCGATAGATCTCTTTGCACGGATGCGCTAAGAAGGGTACCTCACATGCTCTGAGCCGGATAGAACATAGACTCTAGCGCATGGACGTTTGCAAGCACTCAAACCTTGGCAAAAACGTAGAAGTGCTGCAAGCAACAAAATTCGCTGCACGGCAAGACTGATAAGTCTTTTGGGCATTCGGGTGCCGTGGTTTGTTCACCCAGGTATTTTTTTGAAGATTTTGACCATCTACAACGAAAAAAAAATCACTTGTGTATAGGTCCGTGATCTAAACTTGAAATTGGAGTTGGGCCGTACTAGGATTTTCACATACTAGGTATTTCTAGTACGAGTACCGAAACATACATATTCCAAGTAACTGCTCCAATCGTACTAGTTAGTATTTTTTGAGGTATGTATATATATACATATATTCACAATACATCTGATTTGCATTCGTTCAAATTCCCAAAGTCGAAAATTTTACAACGATATGACAAACTAAGCCAACGAAATAACTTCATTTATTTATTTATTAACCAAGCAAGGTACAAGTTACATCAATAGTAAAGAAAAAGCAAAATTGAAAATTAATATGAGTATATAAAAATAAAACGAAAAATTAAATAAAATAAATAGTTAACAAATAAATCAATAGCAATTAATAAATAACATATAAATAAAACATTGACATTTAGCTTAGGATAAAGAGTTGCGGATGGTTTAGAAAGGGACGATTTGAAGGATAATTTTGACACCGTTGGAGAATACAGTTTACTTATGCTATTGAACATCCTGCAGTATCTATTTATCGGCTCATTAGCTGCGTAAGTCGTGGAGTGTGGATATTCCTTGAGTAAACGGGAGGACCTGGTGTTCGTTACACGGTTATTTAACACCATTTTTCTATTCAGGAATTCAACTTTGATAACGCCTCTAATGACGTCAAATGTGATCAATCAATCAATTTGTCGATCAATCTTTGCTTTGGCAGCAAGCTAAAAAAGAAATAAACAGAATGAAATCGATGATTGTAGACGGACTTATTGTACCTTAATGAAAGCTTTGAATAATTGAAGTTTTACGTATGATTCACTCAATCCACGATAAAACCAAGCTTTCCAGCTTTCACTGAAATTTCATCAACTTTGCTCCGACATCATTACAGAAATTCTTTCCATCGGGAATGCGTCCACTTTCTCAGCACGTAAAAGACGTTTCTTACATTCTGCATCGAAATATGTCATCTTGACATCGTTCAGTAGGTGGAACGAATTTAACGAAGATGCCAATCAGCTGCTTTGTGGAACATTAGTAGTGTGTCTTAATGCAAATTTGATATTGGAAACAATTGTACAGCAGTTTCAAAAGTAATGTTATTGGAAATGTTGAATTTACCGAAATTTTCATCGAATTGAGTTCTGGGAAGAGCTCAAAAATACAATCAATAATGTGGCAGAAAACGTTGTGGAATACAAAGCCTGACGAGCGTGGAATTAATGGTTTGACGAAGAATGCAGAAACTAACTTGACGCAAAAAACGAGGCTTATAGACAATGGATCTAACGTGCAACCAGAGCAAAAAAACACAAATGGCGAGCTACGGCGAATATCCAATAGAATAATTGGGCGTAAGAAACGGAAATACTTTGACAAACAGTTGCTGAACATTAATGTAAACCTAGTTAGTAAGAACACCAGACAAGCGTACAGACTAGTAAGCACTATCAAAAAGGGCTACCAACCCAGGACTAGCCTCTGTAAGGACAAAGATGGAAGTATTATCAGCGACACCGAAAATATCAGCAAGCGATGGATGTCCTACTTCGAAGAGCTTCTGAATCCACCATCAAACATCCTGGCAGCAGAATCTGGGCTCCATGATGATACCATTGTTAGCCCCCATCCATGCAACCCCCCATAGTAGAAGAAGCTGATCTCGCCTTGCGTTCACTGAAAAAGAACAAAGCGCCGGGCGCATACGAGATACCAGCTGAGTTACTCAAGTCTGGTGGGGCGGATTTATTAAGTGCGCTACATCAACTGCTGCAGCGAATATGGGAGACTGAGGTAATCCCAGACGATTGGCGCAGAAACATCATCTGTCCAATACATAAAAAGGAAGATAAACTGCGGTGTGAGAATTACAGAGGCATCTCCTAAGTCTGTACAGCCTACAAAATTCTTTCAAAAATCCTGGAGTATAGGATTAAACCGTTCGCGGAAGAAATTATTGGCGAGTATCAAGGCGGTTTCAGATCTAGTCGCTCCACAATCGACCAGCTCTTCACGGTCAAGTTAATTTTGCAAAAGTGCTGGGAATACTATCTATCTTTGTCGACTTTAAACAAGCATATGACAGAATCAAATGAAGTGCATCATGCTGCAATTTGGTATACCGGCCAAATTAGTGAGACTTATAAAGATGACGATGACTAACTCCGTCTCGCAGGTCCGGATCCAGAACAGATTGACGGATCCTTTTGAAACTCTGGGTAGTCTGAAGCAGGGCGATGGAATAGCGCCCACGCTCTTCAACCTGGCACTTGAGTTCGCTATTCGGGCAGTGAACCTGAACACCAGCGGCACGCTACTTTTTAGGTCGACACAATTGGCAGCGTACGCGGATGAGATTAACATCATGGCTCGAAAGCTGACCGATGCAAAATAACTCCTGCTTAGACTTGACACCGCAGCAAAGGAAGTTAGATTGCGAATCTCCGAGGACAAAACAAAAGTTATGATGCAATCTAGGACAAGGACGCCAGCGCACACTACCATCAACTTTGGGGACCTTAGCATCAAATTCGTGGACAACTTCGTTTACCTGGGTAGCAACCTATCGAGTGGCGGCAACGAAACTGACAAAATCAAGCGACGGATTCAACTAGCAAATAATAAATTCTTCTCCCCATTATGAAATCGAAATATGTGCACAGAAAGACTAAGCTCCGCGTTTATAAAACTATCATAAGCCCTGTGCTGTGCTATGGCTGCGAAACATGGACCTTGACCCAAGCGTCCGAAAATATGATCGACACCTTCGAACGGAAAGTTCTACGACGGATTTTTGGGGCTGTTCATGACCAAGATGGATGGCGCATCCGGTACAAAAATGAGTTGTACGAACTGTACGATGAGCTGGAAGTCTCCACAATCATCAAATTACAACGGAAACATTGGGCTAGGCACGTGCAACGCATGGATGACGATCGCATGCCAAAACGTGTCATGAACGCAAGGCAAATCGACTGAGCGAGGCCAAGAGGAAGACCAAGAGCTCGTCGAGACAGCTCAGTATATGCGGACGCCGAGCAACTGTTGGGGTTCCAAGACTGGAGGACGCGGTCAAGAGACAATTGGAGAAGATCGATCCAGGCGGCCAAGGCCCGACGTTGGGCTGTTGTGCCACGTTGATGATGAGTGCAATTGTTTTGAAAATCATGAACATTAATTTTTCGAATTTGAAGTAGATCGGTCGTTGAAACCTTCTGTAATTTAAATCGTAATGTTTTTTTTACCAATTTACCAACAACTGGATAGTTTTCCATGTTAAGTAATATACAGGATGCAAATGATATTCATCTAATCGAGTTCTTTGAATTCCTAAAACAGTCAATTTTACATCAACAGAGGTTTTTAAAAACCTGTCGAGGTGTTTCTGATAAATACTGAGCAAAGTTGCAAGCTAGAAGTTTCCATAAAACATCATTGCGATTTTTAGCGTGGCTGGAAAACTTCATCAAATATTTAGTATTTCTCTCACTAAAACATCTATTCAATGCATCTCTACCAATTCAATTAATTTTACCTATCTACCACTAACTTTCCAACACCAGATGTTATCCTCTTCTCAAAGTCACTTCTCTTATAATCTACGACTCTGATTCGACTAGCACCGTGGTACAAAACCGAATCACATCAAGTGTCTAAATTACTGCAGCAAAAACACAAGCTATCGTTTGATAAACTATATTTTATAATTCTACGATATCCCAAAGCCATAAATTCCAAATGATGATAGATGTTCGTTCGTCCGATCCCTGCATCGCTCTCTCTTTCTCGGACGTATGCCATTTAAGATGCTAGCCCAAAGTGGCTGGCAAACTGCTCAATGGTTTGTACTGTTTCCGGACAAAAGTTCATCGTGATAAAAAATTTAAGAGTTCGACTCAAGTTGCTCCATACATATTGATGTTATCTCCTGCCGTCCATTTTCTGCACACTATAGCCCTACGTACTACACTACTACGAATTCATTCAAGTCGAGCCTGTCTCGGACTCGACAGCCACCGGACAGCAACAGAAGCTGGTCCAGGAGCCTGAGACCAGCAGCCAGCAGCTATAGTATCGTAAATTCCATCAGAACAGAGATGAGTTTCGAGGAATTCACGGATAGTGAATGGTTCCCATGTGGGTCGGTCCGAGAAGAAAAATTGACGAAAACATGTCTCTATCGTACCGTGAGTGAGTGAGTTTTGTGCGGCTTTGGTTCCCAGGATCGGTTTGTCTTGTCCGATGCCGTGCGGACATGCACTTCCTGGAGTGGCAATTTCATTTGGTCGATTGCTAGATTCTTATCCAGGCCGAGAATCGTTGATGAAAAAAGACGAAAGTGTCCATATTGCAGTTACTGAAGGATGGTATTGAGCGAGATTGGTTGTCAGCATCGTTGACAACGGGTGAAGTTAGCGAGAGCGGATCGTATTCGGGATATTAAGTGATTGTTTGATGTTTTTACAGAGTTCCATGCATCCATGCGATAAAATCCAATGACAAATTGCATGTTCAATGAATTTCGTTTGAAAAGCAACACAAAACAGGTATCGTTCTAGTTCAATCAATAAAAAGTCAACGAAACAATTATTTCTAATTTCCTTCGTTCATTGCTTCCAATTTCCATTTACAAGTCTTTTACCGTTCCCACGAAATGCATACCACTTCCAATTCAACTAATTGCAGATTGTAAAAATTTCAAAGCACTTAATGCATGTCTGGCGCCATCGGGCGAAGGAGCGACACATGAAACTCGCAACCTGTCGGAACAACGTCCTCTTAACGACATCAACAAACCCTACTAATGACACGAGCTACAAGAAACCACGTGAGGGTCATTTAAGCATTAACATTTAATGAGTCAGTTTCAGATCGGGAAACGCGATGGAATTTGCATTGCAAATGACTTGAAGTGCTTTGGCTTCCTGTCCGCTGCGATTGTTTTCATTATTGCGTACGTACGATCCAAGACAACAATTCCACACAGTCATGAATTACTTATTTTGACTGAATTTATTGAAATTCCATTAATTTTTACAACATAAAATTGAATTCTAGGCTAAAACTCTTGTATCTGATCTGAAATTAATTCATTGAATCGAATCCATTAAGAGAATAATTACTTAAATAATTTAGACTTTCTCGCACGCACAAAAGAAAATCGCAAAGATAATTTTCAACTTTTCCAATATCCATTCAAGAGTTCAGCTGCAATCTGGGCGAAATGAAATTTAATGGTCGCCCACTTTTCGCCTTAATCAACTTCGTTACGGACGAAACGAAAGGAGTTTTTTTCTTCGATGGAATGATGACGAAAGGAGTCGTTAAAGTTTTATCTTGTGGTCATTAAAAGTTTTCCGATTGTCGACGATAACGATGATGACGAAAACGACGAGGACGACAGCGATAGATGACGAGAGCGCATGCAATTCGACGATGATGTCCATCCATCGTCAGTTGTGCTCAAGTATTTGAAGTTGAAGGATTTGTATGGATTCAGTGTGGCATTAAAAGGACTAGAAGTGGGTGAAGTTTAAGCAATGAAAATGATAGATGGTTGACAGATTGTGGTTATTTTGATGATTTGTTTATCGTCGAGAAGCTTTAGAGGGTCATTGGAGTAGAATTTTGAGAAAACTTGGTCAAGTAAAATTGGCTACAAGGCTATTCATTTCAAAGCTTTTTTTGACAAGAATGGAAGCAGGATAGAATGAGGTGCTTGCTATTTATTTTGAGCTGGAGATACCAGTAAGCATTACATGTAAAAGTGTAGTCATTATATTTTATTAAAAGCATAATATTTTTAGCATTTAGCATCAACCAAACTGCATTTATAACATCATGCTGCAGTTCGGAATGCCAGCAAAGTTGGTACGACTGGTGAAAATGACCATGACCGACTCCAGGTCACAAGTGCTGATTCAGAATAATATGACCAACTCGTTTTCGACGAATACAGGACTAAAACAAGGGGATGGATTAGCTCCGGTACTCTTTAACCTAGCGCTTGAATATGTCATCAGAAAAATCCCCGTTGACATGAGAGGAACTCTATTATTTAAGTCGACACCTCTACTGTCTTACGCTGATGACATCAACATTATGTCACGTTCGTTCTACGACGCCAAGGAAGTATTTGTAGCTCTAGACAAAACCGCCAAGGAAGTTGGTGTTCAAATTAACGAACAAAAAACAAAAGTTATGACTCAATCAAGGAAAAGGATGCTAATAAGACAAAACATAACGATAGGGGACTATAAGCTTGAAAACGTAGGCAACTTCGTGTATCTAGGGAATGAGCTTGACGAAATCAAACGACGGATTCATTTAGTCAATAAGACATTTTTTTCGGTGCTTCCCACTTTGAATTCTCGATCCGTACACAGGAGTACGAAGTTTCGCATCTATAAAACAATTATTAGACCTGTAGTATACTACGGAAGCGAAACCTGGACAATGATCCAGGCGTCTGAAAAAAGCCTTGAATACGTTCGAGAGAAGGGTGTTGCGAAGGATCCTCGGTCCAATGTGGGAAGACTCCAAAAACTACAATAGGCTGGCCACGTCGAACAAATGAGTGACTATTGAATCCCCAAACGGTCCCTCAAGAGGCAAGCGAGCGGAGCCAGGTCAGTCGGTAAGCCAAGCAAGCGCTGGGAGGATTCGATAGCTGCTGACAGCAGGTCACTTCTGGGAGTACAGAACCAGAGGACGCGGTCACTGAACCGATACGAATGGAGGCAAAGAATTAAGGAGGCTAAGACTAAAGACAGACGACACAAGTTAATTATCATTAACACAATGATCATTGAACGCTGATGATAATTTGTTTGGAGAGTGACACACGGCTACTTGAATGAGGTTGTTTAACAGCTGTAAGTTGTTTGAATTTAAATGGTATTATTTTGACAGTTATTGTTTATCGAAACACATCAAAAAATCAGAAATTAGTACAAGTTTTACTGCGAAAGAGCCTTTGTGTAAAATTATGGAAATTTTACACAAAAAAAGTTTAATCACGATAAGGAAGAAAATATAAAATGTTCATGAATTGAAGAAGAGAATACGCAGAAATGTGCAAAAAATGAAACATTTGCATACCATATTGTAATATATTCGAAATAATATGTTTATGTTTTTGACAGTTAGAAACTACATTGTTTCAAATGCAATTTCCCGAATTTCCCCAGTAAATTTCATAATCTTCCCCGCAGATGGTGCGACAATCGATAAGAGCAAATGAGCATTAGCTTCCAAATGATAGTTCGTAGAACCTCATTGATGATGTTATAAATGATGATTAACCATGACACACGTAATGGATAATGATCATTGGGCTCGAAATGATAATTAACTTGTGTCGTCTGTCTAGGCTCTAAGGCTCCATTCGGGCTGTAGTGCCCCGATGATGATGATAATTTTTAGGCTTAACCCCAAAAATAACTCGAACTTTATTAAAATAATTCTCAAAAATAGAGACAGAGCGAATAAAAACTTAAAATATTAAATGAGACAGTCAGAAACGTGAGTTAAAATTTATAAATAAATAAACTCATTTTGAAGAAATAAATAACGAAAAACATTTTCTTTCCATGTTTTTGCGAGCTCGAGATACAAACCTTGTATGTAGTATTGTATATTGATATATTCACAGCCCGTGTATGCAGTAAAAGTATAATAAAAGACTTAGTATTCGCGTGCCAGTTCTCGTCCAGTGCATACGCGCCGCGGAATACAACGTATTTTTTTATTGCATATAAAATTGATAAGTGCTGTGCATCGCTACTTTGCTCACCAAAAATGAGTAAAGTACAGTTAGTAAGTAAGTAAAGTATTAATTATTGCATCGTGGGCAGAAATAAAAATTGACGTTGTGTAAAATAGTACCGTTAGTGAATGTAATTTTAAAACATAAATATATAGTGGGAATTTGAAACCAGATGGATAAAAAAGGAGGAAAAATCGTTAACACCAGAGGCATTGGACGTAGATGAGCCGTTAATCAAAATAACTGCAGCAGGGGAAGTATCAGCGCCAGAGAAAAAAAATCGTGCTCTTTGTCGAGAAGTAATCGAGCTTTGCCAGCAGCTAACGATATTCTTGGCTGCTAATCAGCAAAGCAGCCGTAGTAGTGCAGCAAAGGTGACATTAACTCCAAAAACGTGCAGAATAGCCATCCATGAGCTGACGGGCGGCCCGGAAGCAGGAGAATTTTCTGCAGAATCTTCAGAAGTGGTTTGTTCGGGGAATTAGGTTTTTAACCTGGTAGCACGACAAAGGTCAAAAACTAAGACGCAAAACAAGAAACAGGTAAGAATTTCACCTTTGACCGCTCAAAAATATACTTCATCTCTCCATAAAACCCAACTACGAGAATCCCTAAGGTTTTCCCGACTACGGTTTATCAGATGGATGTCCCAAAGCTCATCGCGGAGCTACACGCTCATGGAATAAGGGTCAAGATTAAAATATTTCGAGTGATAAGTCATTTATCCTGTATGCCTCTCTAGAAGACTACAAGAAGGCCTACGAGCTCATAAAAAGCAGTGGTCGAAACGCAACGACCTACATTGCAGCTTCAGACAAGCCCATGTCACTGCACAGAGGGCATTAAAGCTGTGGATATTCACTGTGAGCTGGTGCTCAGTGAGGTGCCCACTCCGGCCAATGCCAATTTCGGGCTGAGAAATGATTTTATTAGCCAAGTATTTTCAGCGTCAACTGATGCTGATGGGCTGGTTGTCACTGTTAAGCTGCTGACAACTCTTCTCAAGTAAATTGGACAACCTCAAGTCCAAGTCCTGCAATATGCCGACCACTCGCACTTATTTGCGTCTAGCAAAGATCTACTCAAAGCAGTGAAAAGCATAGAATACTACATGGCAGAGCTAAGTCTTTACTTTGACGAATGGAGCATCAAACTAAATCAAAAAATCCTCTTTCACGTTAAACGTTCCTTTCGCGCGAATTGATGTTTACTTTTATTCGTCTTTGTTACGTATAGCTAGAAACATAACAAGTTGCAACTCGGTCCCCTTCCGTTGACGTTCTTTGGACACAAGAACTTTTTAAAAAACGGAGTCCCTAAGTAGGTTATCAATTTTACTTGCTAATAGTTTAATTTTTTATTTATTTATTATTGTACAGCATTTTTTTTACTCTTTTTTCTTGGATTATCTTTTTTTTAATTATCAACCCTTTTCTGTTTTATTTTAATTTTTTTAATCTGTAATTGGACTTAAGTCTGTTGTGTTGAAGAATTGTTAAATAAATAAATAAATAATAAATAAATAACAGTAGGACCCAATCCCAAACTATTCGCAGCAAGCCCAAAATATTCGCTGTTTCTTCGGAACCCCTAAGATTACTCCTACTCATCGCTGAAGTACATTGGTGTTGATTTTCATGAATTTTCGAAGCTTAATCTTTATATGCAGCGTAAAGTTAAAGCTGCTCAGTTAACATTTTAACGCATCAGACATTTTTTTGTCAAAAAGATGGGCATGACCGCCAAAACTAAATCCATTTGCTACCAGACACTAATTCAGCCTATCCTGACTTAGGCCTTCCAATCTTCGATTACCTGTGCTAAAACTGCTATGACATAGGCGGAGATATGGCAGGTTCTGGTAACTAAGAAGTAGCCGAAGGACCTTCTTCTGTATCAGGAGTCGGGACTAAAACCACTTAGTAAGATTTAGGTCTAATTAAGTTAAGTTAATAATAATTATGTTTAGGTACGGTCTTAATTGTAGTGTAAGGAAGTTTTTAAGTCAAATTTTGCCCAGATAATTCCAGCACTTGTTTAAGCTGGGAAGTATTATTAGTGTGTAAGATAAAAACTGTCCATGAAAAATAAAAATACGAAAAAAACGGTAAGAGCCAGTATAGTATATAAATACTATTATATATATATATATATATATATATATATATATATATATATATATATATATATATATATATATATATATATATATATATATATATATATATATATATATATATATATATATATATATATAAAATAGTATAGCCGCTAGATTTTAAGTGTTCATTACTGATTAAACTTAAACTAGATTAAGAAAGTTCAATTAAAATAAAATAAAAAATCTTTTTAATTAATTTATTAATTTTAATTAATTTTAATAATTTAATTAATTTGAGCCAGTTTAATGGCAGATTTCGATAAGTCGAGGAATCTTTCTCTTCATCAGTGTCTATAAAAAACACTGAGAATTTGGCAGATGTTGCCCAAGAGCGCACTTTTTGTTGGCAAATGTTGTTGGCGTTGGCTGTCTACGGTGGCCAGGAGCTGGAGGGTGACGAAGGAGTTCCCTGGAAGTGACCCCAAATATGTAACCTTCTACTTGTCTGGGAAAAAAACTCTAGCCGGAAGATGATGCAGTGGAATATTTCGACGATATACAGAAGGAAGCTGTTGCAGTCATTTGACAGCAGCTTTGTTTTCGAGGTCAGCGCAGGCCAAATACAGATAGTAAAGGAACCGCGAGGGAATAGGTACTCACCATAGGTGAAATCCAGCGAACGTACGACGTCTCGATACCGTTTCGAAACTCACTACTGGGATTCAGAAGGCTCATTACTAGACTGAGGAAATAGCGGGACTAAGACGAAGAGCTCTAGCATGCAGGCACACGGCACACACTGACCAGTAACTTTGCGAATTGCTACGAACCATAAAAAGACAAAAACGAGAGCTGGGAAAAGCTACAGAACGAAGCAAAAAGGCCAAACTCTCTGCAAGGAAGTGCATTGGTACCTATAGAGCCAAGGCTGCAACCAAATTTCCGGTAGGCTTGGCAACGTGGGCTCCAATTCACTCTTTGAGGTGGACGATCAGAGCCATATTATATATTTGCTGTTTGCAGCGCACGACGTGAGAGCAAATGATTACTCAGTCCGCCAGGAAGATGTTTCTTCGTTCATTAAAGAAGAAACACCGAAATGAAGAACCGAAAGGTCCCGGGTCCAGACAACATCTGATGAGTCCTGAAAGCAGTAGTAGAGAGATATCCATCAACATTGCTCTGGACTTTTTATTGGCAAATATTTTCTTAGATGGCAAAGGGAAAATCAGATCCTCATCGCATCATCGTATAGAGCCTTCTGCATGCTCGATACAGCAAAAAAAACTTTTAAAAGAGTTTTAGAAGCCTCGGTTAGAGGCGGTTGTATGAAAAAACAAACACGACCTCGACAGCGGCCACGCAGCAATAAGTGGCATTTGCGAAGTTATTAACGTTAGCGGGATATATCTATTGAGTTTTTCGTAACGGTGGAAGCCCGTAATGCTATTATCTTGACGAGATGGACAGACAAGTTGCTTAGTGATATTTTCAGGTGGAAGACTACTTATTGGCCATGTTACTAAACAACTTGAGAGATTGCAATTTAATATACGAGACGAATAATAGCCCTTCACGAAAAACTATTACAGCTGAAGCAACACAATGAACCATTTACGAAGTATGCAAGACAAAGTCAGTGATCGTTGAGAATGACGTGAATACTAAATTTTAATTTAGAATCAAACACCACATCAAGATGATACCGAGTTTCGTGTATTCGTAAAAAGGAACGAGTCCGCATTCGAAACTTGTGCGGGACGAGATTCAGACACGTGAATCTCGTGAAATTTTGAATATTATGCCGAATTTCTATATCTGTCACCAGTACAACAGTATGTCAGACGTTCATTTAAATAGATGCTATTTTTTATATGCTACTTTGCTCGTAAAATATGTATCTCACAACATGTTTGGACAGGAATATAGTTTTTTTCGATGTATAGCCCCCAGAGATTTTTATATTGGGATTTGCTTTTTTTTCCATAGAATGCTCTCATTGTCAAAGCTGTGTTTAATGAGCTACTCTAGGTTGAGCTAGGTTGAGATATCTCAACAAAATGTATTTAATTTTTGCGATTGCGCTGCTCTAACTTACCCGAATTTGCTTTGATCTGTGTTTCATGAGTCTGCTCTAAGTTGAACTAGAGCAATTTAGAGCATGATTTTCGCTCTAACTTTTCTGGTAGAGTATATTCGGACAAGCAACCAGTTGTTTGTCAACTGTCACGGAACTGATGAATTTCAACAAAAAATTGTGACTGAAGTACAGTTTGTTGGTAATGTTTTTGCGGGATGATTAAAATTGAACAACTTTTTTCTATTTATTTAAAATTCTATTTGGACCTAGTGGTTTCGAAAGTATGCACTGATTCTCATCAGACACCAGCACACAGTGCATACTTGACTGGCGTGACCACTTGCAGGTGGAAATCATTACATTTTTATTTATGCTAGTTGTGACAAATTTTAACATCTCCGACTTATATCCATGGATATAATTTTACTTAGTAATGGTAATTGAGTTTGAGTTTTTCGAAACCACTTTGTCAAAATAGAATTTTCAATGTAGATTAAAATTTTTAATGTTAATAAAAAGTTGTTCAATTTTAATCATCCCGCAAAAACATTTCCAATTTGATTCTGCTTTCGGAGGCTGATTCCGCAAAACGATCGAAGTTTCCCGTTTCAATATGCTCGGCTTCGATGCTGTAGAAATGATATACGTTATCTATGCTGATTTATAGACAAGAAGGGAACCGTGATCAAACTCAATTACCTTTACAGTTTGTTATTAGTAAATTGATAAATTGACCTTCTGACAAGTAATGAATTTTTAGAATTCTAACCTGCTCGACTTTTTTGAAAGCTGATCTATTTTAACTTGCCGTGAGATGCTCTGCTCTTTTTTCAGTCATTTAATACAGCTCAAATATATATTTGCACAAAATCAACAGTTTCACCACCCTTGTTTCTAAGCATAACCAGATCAATCAGTTGATTTTGTTCCAAACCATTTATACGTTGTTGAATCTTATTTGTGCTGTCTATAATTTTGTCTGCCTAGCAGTCGATTTTCCTTAACGCAACTCGTTTTAACCAGATTTTTTTATTAGTGTGACAGCTAGCAGTTACTATCATCTGGTTGTTTTTACGCTAAGCATGTTGATGATTCTGCCGTTCATCTTTTCAAGTTTCAAATCGCGAAATATTTGTCTTTATTCATGTAATATGCGTCAGACTCATTAGAGCTATCAAAAAAATGTGTTCTTAGGTTAAGGTTTATATTTGAAAATGTATATACAACAGTGACCTGAATTAATTATTTTCGAAAAAAATTATTTTCACTCCAACTTTCAGCCTGGAATGCACAAAAGATATTTTTCATGGATATAAAACTTAATGCGACAATTTATGCAATCACTATTTTCCAATCATATTCCAATCTATTCACCAAAAACTTGCATATAAATAAATTTCAAGCATGAAGTAGTATGCAAATGGTATTTATGTTATCTCAACCACGTGCGGCGTTTTACTTGCATCCTACGTGTCCAACAACCTCAAATCATGTGCACCGGTAAGGACACTACAAAATATACTCAAATCTGAGGCAAGATGATTTCTGGTCTCAAGAAGATACATACTTATTTAGTGCTAAAGTTAGGAAACTGGCTGAAGTAGATATTCGTTTAATGCTAAGGAAATACAAGTATTCAGTCACGCTTTTATCAGTTCGAGATTTCAGTTCTCTAATGTCTGGCGAAAATTTTCAGATTTAATGCTTCTGTGTGGTTTTATTTCACTTCTTGTCACCGAGAAATACTATTATTGTTGTATTGTTTCAATAGTTATTCTATTTATTGTTGTAATTATTTTAAATTAGGGATCAATCTTTTTTGCTTCGGAATCCATATTTAACGAAAATTCTTAAAATTCATTTCAACGTCTTTGTCAAATTGTCTAAGTCGAACGCCCGAAAATAGATCAGCACAAACAAACTGTATTTTATACACTCAGAAAGAATTCATCTCAGTTATCATCCTCACAAATGTTTTTGTGATTTCCTTTGAACTTTTTGAAAACTCTATCGAGAAAAGACTCTTTTAAATTATTCCACTTGCTGTATTTCAGTGAAATGTCAAATTTCAGACAAATTATTTCATATACACAGTACAGTAGTCATTCAAAAATCTTTAGTAGTTTGTTCTTGTGGTAATTAAGAATTTTGAAATGTAAAGAATTCCGAACGGATCCTAGATTTAGGTGTAAATTGCTAAAAAATACAAGAATAACACCATATGATTTGTAAAGTATGTATTTTTCACAAATTAATAGTTTATAGATTTACAAAATAGTTCTTAATCGACATTTGCCTCAGTGATTTAGTAAATTGACATTTTACGATGTCACTTCTGAGGTCAAGAAGATTTGACATATGTTTGTTTGTGTAGTCTTCGTTTATCTGGCTACATCTTTCAAAATCTGTCGCGGCAACCTATTTTCCTCATCATCATTTTTGTTCATTGAGCGAGAATCCGTAAGGTCAATCAGGTCCTCCATTTTATTTGAAGTACCCATGCTTGTACTGACATTTTCTTCTACTTTCCCGTTTTGCGACTCTTACGCACTCACAATATTCTTCAACTTTTACTTTATTTAATTTACCACTTTAATTATTTTTTATATGTTTTATTTATATTTACTGAGTCACTTCTTACTATTCTTAAATTGTATTCTATCTTTTATTGGGCTGATTTGTTGTTGAATTGATTATTTTATTCTAACTTTAATTATTTTATGTACTTATATTTACATGTTCTTATTTAGTTCTTGTTATTTTATTTTTTTCATTGTAATTGGGCAGTTTGCATATTGAATACGCACCAAATAAATAAATAAATAAATTATCCACCGCATTTATGGCATCACCATATGGAATTTGGGGGTTTGGTGGTGTTTGCTGCATGAGCGGATCTTTGTCACTTTCACTATCAACTTGAAGAATTGTGTCCGTGTTCCATTCTTCAATTTCTTTGACAGCAACCCTTGACAATAACATCTGTTTTTCCAACAATGTTTCATTGTATTCATTGGGCGTTGACAAGGGAACATCATCCTCTTCTTCAAATTCATTATCGTCCTAATGTTGTATTTTGAACGAGTGCTTTTCAATTACACTTTGCGGTAACTCTTCCCAATCAGATTTCAGAAGCAGAATTGCATCACGGATCGAAGGATTCGCAAGCAACTGGTGTATCGATGTGTTTTCTTGTGCTACGGTATTGGAGAGCAATCGGTTCCGGTAAATAAGTTTGACAATCCTAATCGGACTTTGGCCCATACGTTGTACGGCAGCAGAATTGTTGGGCGGTAAGAACATAACAAATATATTGACATCTTCGGAACGTAGTTGCTCAACCGATCCATAAGCTGAGCAGTTGTCTAACAGCCGAACCGCCTTTGGAGGCAGGGTGCTCTCCGTATTAAATCAGCGTTTTTTTTTTAAAAATCCAATAAACCGGGAACTCACTTCTTTTACAAATGTGCCGTGGAACCATTTCAGGAAAATTTCCGTGGTCATCCATGATCTCCGCGACTGTTGATAGTCCAAAAGGTTTCCGAAATTTTTGAAACAAGGTATCAAAATGTTTTGAAATCTTAAGATTTAAGAACGGACCATGATGTTTGTAATGAACTTAAGTTTTCTGAAAAATTAAGATTTGTGAACTTAAGATTTTTGAATGTCTACTGTATTGGATATTGCTAATTAATGTAAATAGCTCTCGAAAACAATAGCAATTAACTATGATACATAACAAAATCGTTTACTGTGCGACTCTAAGGGGGGTAATTCCATGGAAAATCGACCAACGGTCTTTTATCGCTATCGTCAGATTTCAATGAAATTTAGACTGGGAATATAAGTAGTTAAGTTATGTGCACCAATAAATTTTTGAAGTTTTTGAGAAACGACGGTTCGTGTTGAATTCAAAAAATTGTATAAAATCTTCTACTTAACGTACAACTTTCAAATATAGCTTGTTGGAAAGAATAAGGTGTAGGCATCTTAAGAAAAATAAAACAAGAAACATCTTGGCCAAAAGGATAAAAATTATCATTATAGTGTCCTTTATCCTTGAATATTTCAATTCGCACACCTTCGATTCTCTTAATTTTTGGATATTTTGTTAACAGTTATGTAAGCCACAAGTGTGCAAAGCTTCAAAGTGGAGCTTGTAAAAGTACAGTCGTGAAAATACTATAACCACAAAAGAAAATTTATAGAAAATGGTACCGACACAGCGTGAAACTTGCAAAATATGATACAAAACAACTTTATGCTTTACAATGAACTAATCTTCAGTATCCTTATATGTATTAGCTGAACTGTAAAGTAAGTACATAGAAAAATATAGGTTTGGGGTTGCTTCCACCAATTATTGTAATGCATTTATGAGACTACTTTTCACCATATGACGAGTTTTCTTGAAACCGATTGCAACAACGTTCGATATAAAAACATATTTCCATTTTAAAACTATAGATATATTTTTAAACTTTAGCTTGGTACTATATAGAATGTTCAATTTCCGTAGCTGGTTAAATATTCAATGTATGAAACACTCAAACCTCTGTTATATTCTCTGTTATATTCTCTGTTTATCTTCAACTAACTCCGATCTGTATTGCCCTGCTTAGCATGAGCATTCTATCTATGTTTTCGTCATTTTTGAGTTAACACCGGACTCGAAAACTATATACTCTATTACATCATTCTGCAAAATATGAAAAACCTGTCTTTAATGGAAGTATGTTAAAATCATTAATATAAAATCAGCCCATCTACAAAAAAACGTGGGTCACATTGCTCAGCATAAACGTTCTACCTACAGTAGATAGAACGTTTATGCTGAGCAATGTGGCCAGGTTTTCGTTGGATGTTATCACAAACAAGTCCTATCCACTTAAAACCTATATTCCACGACTATTTTCAACGTAAAAGCTTTTACTTGCGATGTATCTCTAGTAAACGTATTTGTATCCCCATTTAAACTTTCGTCCCGTTTGAAGATGTCCGCAGCATTTTGAAAAACACAAATCATTGAATATCTCGAAAAAGCTAAAATCACTAAAATTTAGACAGGATATCTGGGTATAAATATACGCTAGAACATTTATGCGTATAGATATACCCAGTATGCCCTTAAAGCGATTTCTCGCGATCAAAGTAAACTACAGGCATTGCAATCAGCCCTAATTTTACCAAACCCAAACTCAGTTTAAAACCCAAAATAATCCTTATTGTTCGTGGCGCCAGTACATGAAAAGGAATCTGCTTTCCTTAATTTTGTTTTATGATTGCTTTTAAATGAATTTTCTCAATTATTGCAAACAATTTATATTCTAGTGTTAGGTCTGCTAGTTATAGCAAAAAATCGAAGTAGTTTTCCTGCAAAAAAAATAAAAATCATAAGCAATAATTACCAATAACTGAGGAAATCAAATCCTTGATTTTGCGAAAAAAACATAGAGCCACCATCAAGTTATTTCATATCATATATTGCAAGCTTCACCTGGTGTCGGTACCATTTTCTATCAATTTTCTCTGGCGGTTATAGTATTTAGGACTTTTGAAAATTTCTCAGAACTGCACTTTCACGAGCTCCACTATGACATTTTGCATACTTGTAGCTTACATAACTGTTTACAAAATATAAACAAATTGAAAAAATCGACGGAGTGCATTTTGAAATATTCAAGGATAAAGGACACTATAATGATCCTGTTTATCCTTTTGGCCAGGATGTTTCTTGCTTTATTTTTTTAGGATACCCACACTTTACTCTTTCCAACAAGCTATATTTGAAGGCTGTACGTTAAGTAGAAGATTTTATACAATTTCTTGAATGCAACACGAACCGACGTTTCTCGAAAACTTCAAGAGGCCATATTTTTCAAAAATATTTCATTTTTGTTAATTAGCTCATCAGCCCTTCTGGATACCAAAATATTTCCAAATTTCAAGGAGGTGAGTCCTAAAATTATCTGGAAATTGGTCGATTGTCGAAGGATGGAGTTGAAAAGACCAGATCTACGATTTTAGAAAACGAAAAGCAATTATAAATTCAATGCACATGAATGACATGAACAGCTCTGCTAAGTTGTTAGAGGGAATAATCAGGAGAATTACAATATTGTTTACCAAAATTTTATACTTTACGAAATGAGTTCAATCGTTCTTGGAAACTTTTCATGCAAACATAATTTTACTTTGCTAGTGTTTCTAGGCTCTAAAAAAAAACTATGGAGTCAAAATGTATTGCTCTGTGTCTAAGGTCATAGTATTGATTTTCACTGTTTTTTTTTCTAGACCAACTACTTTGCACCAACCACGACTTGCTCGTGTTTATGCAGCGATAGGGCCGTTTTACGACAAACAAATGCGTACTAAATTCAGCAACTGAGCCAACATTGAAACCACTAAAAATAATCCATCACTTAAACGCCAAAGCAAGACCCACGGCTACATAGTTCCCGCAACTAGAGCTCTACACGATCATTAAACCGTCATAAAACCCAAAAACTACTCATCCTTCGCCACTGAAAGTCCATTCGCGTTGGCCATCGAGTAAAACTCAATTCCACTATCGTTGACTCAATCACTACATCAAACACCATAAACCTTCAACCCCTGCCGCCATAGATATTAATCCAGTAAACCACGGGAAAAAACTAAAACCGAAAACTTTAGATACTTTTCAATGTTACAATAGATTCCGACGAATGCGCATCAAACGGGATTAGATCGTAACTTTCAAAAACACCAAACCAACAGCATTTCGAGTTGTTTAATTCAATGTCAACGTTCGCCGCCGGTACCGCTCAGTACGCCACCAGCCAGAGTCCTTATTCGAAAAAATTGTGAAAACAACGAGGTACCCAGCCACGCAATGGGTTCCAGATTCATTCGCTTCATTGCTAGCCTCGGTCGTAAATACTGAAAAAGCCTTTATTGAAATCCCATTCGAATCGTATGTGAAACTGACATAAACTTTTACGGGTTCCCATAAGATAGGATGATTCCGACGCTCCTGCGACGGTCGTCTGCTTGACGAGATGACGAGACGGTTCGTCGACGACGAACACGAACGTAACACGGGGCACGAATTACGACGTTGGTTTCTATTTCTGTGTCGAAATCTATAGTCCAGCAAAAGGATCCACGATTCCGGAAAAACTATTTCGATATCGAACCGTTATGTGATAAGTGTTATGGCCATATCCAATTGCAGTCCTGTTGTTGTTTCGATGTAACTAGGTCACTGTATGTTTGAAGCGGATAAACGGCGGGACATGGAATTTTTTTTTTCATGTTGGCAGCGATGTTAGGAAAGTTTGACTGAATCGGCCTTGGATTTGATTGTACGAGTTGATAAGAAGAGGAAACGTTTTGTTAGTAAGTCGATTGAATCAAGTGCATTGAAAATAGTAGATACAGCAATGAACGATCCGTTGGAATAAGTTAGTGCATTTGAGTGTGGCAAGTTTTGATGATTGAAAAACGTTGCTAAGAGGAGCGTAGAATTTACTACAGCAATTTGAAATTTTAAATTATTTGAATCGTTCCATTGGAAAGTATATTCCTCAAAAAATCTATTGCAATGAAAGAGCCGGAAAAAGCTTTTGAATATCATCACTCTGTTTTTACAAATGTAAATGGGTAAGTCTTGGATTAACCCACAGTATTAAGTTTCAATATGAGACATCGATGCCACTTACTCACCCTAATATTTGATATCTAAAGCCGTTGAGGCTTTATAATTTTTACTAATGCTATAGTATTAAAATCGATTTAGCCGAAAATTCATATTTATATATATGTATATATATATATATATATATATATATATATATATATATATATATATATATATATATATATATATATATATATATATATATATATATATATATATATATATATATATCATCAAAAAATTTCAGTGAAAAAATCTCAGGAACGCGCTATTCGATTGAACTGAAATTTTCAGGATACATAGGCGAATATGCAGAATAGTGCCAGCTTTCACAAAAATTTTATAATCTTTAACCCTTTGGCGCCAGCGGCCATTTTAGTGATATTTTAAACATACTTATTATTCTATCGGAAAATAACTTTTGCAAAAATAAAGTTTATGTAATGAATTTTGAAAGTGTTTGAAATGTGAATCTTAGATTTTTTTTTGAATTTTTAACCCTATGTGTGCACTAGGCACCTAAAATAAAATTGGAAAAATTTGAAAATTTTTGATATGCGATATCTTTTTACTTGATTATTAGATCATTATCAAACTTAAAAAACATATTATTGTTGTTAAGTTGCAGACTTTCACAGCTTTTGATGAACGTACTGGCAACCCTTTAGCTACGGCAGGCACTGAAAGTGAAAACATTCAAACCATCGAATCTCCTAAAAAATGTCCGTTTCTTACAATAAAAACTAGTTAATATACAAATCTTATGCTTCGTCTATACAGTCAAAGTAAAACTTTGGAAATTTCATGTCGGACAGGAACGGTAACTCTTTCCCAATTAACCTATATTTTTAGCATCAAAAACTTCTGTTCACGGGAACTCACGAATCAATAATCAGATGCAGTTAAAATTTACAAAATACATTGGACTTAAGTAGGACCAGGTCTGATAGAAGCAATTTTGAATTGTCGGCAACTTTGTGACAGTGGTGCCATCTTGAAAAATTAGAAAGAAAAAAAACTGCTTTTTGTCCTATGAATTCTGATTCGCTACCAGATTTTCATGAAATTGACACAGTAGCTGAACCTTACGCTAGGCCGTGTTTAATAGAAATTTGGTTGACAAATTCGATTGGTGCTGCCAGATATGGTAGTTTTTGTGTCTTTGGTTTTGAAAATTCGCTCAGGAAAATAATCTTTTTGCCCTATAACTCTCAGAGCAGTAATGATATCAATACGAGTTTCATACAATTAATGGAACCTATTATAGGCATTATTCAGGAAGAATCTGAATGAAAAGCCGCAATAGGGTTGCCAGCTATTGTTGGTTTTGTGTTTGTTTGCAGTTTCATTATTAAGCGATTTTACCGTCAAATTCAATTACCAAAGCTCTGCAAATTTTTCGGATCGCAGCCCCAAGCATCAACTTCAGTTACAGTGCTGCAGGTACTGAGCATTTTTCTTCATTAATATTATATGAGATGCTGCTTTCAAAGTTTTGTGAAATAAGCAACTGATAACGAATATAATTAGCAAGTGTTTTGCTCTCACAAACTTTGAAATTCATGCCAGTGGTAATATCGGAAACCTTTCCACCATATGAGTTATAATGCATTCTTGAGACCAAAGTAAAACGTGGCGTTTGAAACAGTTTGGCTGTAATAAGCAGCTCGTGTGGTACAATATGCACTCAAAATCTGCACGATTCTTTAACTGTTTTTCGAACATTAGTGTTTCTAGCGGCTCAGGTGCGCTAGAGTTTTTTTAAATAAGAGTTTACTTGAAACCTTTTTATAGTCAGGATATGACAATAAATATCTTATGAACCTTTTCACGAACTCATGCGGTGCTCTTGTCAATTGGAGATAACTAAATCCGGTGCAAACAAAAGCTCACCGAGGCGAACCAGTCGCCTTTTGTGCGTAAAGAAATCGACACGGTTCGAAGGTACTTTGTAAAATTCCAAATAATATTTCACAAGTTGTATTTAACTGTAACTAGGCATTTCCGCTTCTTAAAATATTTCAAAAAAATTTTCCAATATGGCCAAAAGAAAGTTACCGACAGAAGTTTACTGTGAAACTGAAAATAGCGATGAAGACTTTTATTTGGATACCTTGAATACTGACAGTGATATAGTTATAGTTTCAGTGAAGTGACGAGTGAGGCAATTCGTAGTATCCAGCGACAGGAAATAAAGAAAATGAGAGCAGTAATATAAACGAATTTACTATTTGGAAAGACGTTACACACAGAGATCAGCCACAATCAAAGATAAATTTTTCAACGGGATCTAAGATTGTTGGACATAATGTACCTCTTCATTGCACAGACCCCTATTGACTTTTTCAGACTCTTTTTCACAGATACCCTGCTTGAAAAAATTGTTCTATAGACAAATAAACAGGCCAAAAATAAAATAGAAGAGAAAAGCTTATCTGCAACGAGAATCCAAAAAGTGAACAATTTTATCGATTATATTGATGGTAAATTCTAAGAGCATTTTACACCCGATAGAGAAATATCAATCGATGAGTCTGTTGTTAAATTTAAGGGCAAAGTTAAAAAAAAAAAGCCCACCTAAAAAGCCCACCAAATGGGAAAGCCGTGTTTATGTGTTGTCAGACGCACGTTCAGGGTACATATATGCTATGCCTCCTTACTACGGAAGCGCTAGTACAGAATGTCTCGTCCGTCCGGACCTCCCTATCAGTTCAAGCATTATGTTACAATTATATCACAAGCTCTTAACCGCAAATCCTCAGGTAAAGGGATGCCGTATCTTTACAGATAGATACTTTACAGGGATCCTGTTAGCGCAGGAGCTTCTAAAACTAGGCTTCTATTTAACTGGCACACTTAACACCAACAGAAAATATATACCAGCAATGATAAAAAAAACCAGCTGTAACAAAAAGTAATACTGTTGCTGCCTGTCGCTCAGGTGATATTCTATTATTGGCGTGGAAAGATAAGAGAATAGTCACCATGTTAAGCAGCTTCTATACTTCGGGTACGACAACTATAGAAAGAAGGTTGAAACAAGGTGACACCGTAAACATAAAGAAACCCAATATTACTATAAATTACAATATGAACATGGGAGGTGTTGACAGGGCTGACCAATTAGCGAGTTCATAATGTTTCATGCGAAAATCTTGCAAATGGTGGAGCAAGATTTTTTCCTGAGGACTAGAAATTTGCGCAATTAATAGTTACATTTTATATAAGATGACAGCTGGAAGAGATAACAGGGCGCCCATGTCATATTTCATGTTCGTCCGAAAATTGGTGGACCAACTTGTTTGTGATTTTCGCGATGGATCATCATCAAACCTAGAAAGACCATCGACCTCAGATAAAGAGGAAAGGCTGAATGGAAAACTGCACATAATGCGGCATTGTGAAGACATAAAACGTAAAGATTGTGCTGTATGTTCGAATAGAAAGATTAAAGGCGGAAGACGTCAAACAAATTATTTTTGCGATACATGCAGTCGAAAACCAGGACTGCATATTGGAGACTGTTTTGAAAAATTCCACACAATGGAGAACTATAAAATATAATTTTTACATGAAAACATGACATTGAAACATATTATTGTATAAACAGATAACTAAAGTTGTCAAAAGAATTAATAGATCTTGTTTATTTTTCATAATCTTACATATTATGAATCACAGCTCTTTCAACGGAAACAAATTCCGATCAGTACGATACCCATGACCAAATTTAATACGTCCGAAAAGGGTTAGTTAGCTGAAACTTCTCACAAAAGAACTGAAGACCAGTCCATCGCTAAAGGTCAGATTTAAAAAATTTTCACACAGATTTCTATTCTATACTCCAATTACTTAATCACCTTTCGCCATGCTTCTGTCCTTTAATCCAGAAAAATGGTCAAATCAATTCAACAAAGTCGATCAACCAAAAATCTTCTTCAAATCATGTTAAACGTAAATTTCCAAAATCCAATCATAATTTATCTCACTTCATATAACAAATTTCAAACTATCCAGATTCCAATCTCAATCTATATGTCCATCGTCCAGTAATATCCGATAAGTGCATCCTATATCGGTCAGATCACGTCCTACAATTTCAAATTCTATTTCGGTACCGGCATAGATGGCTTCACTATGGCGTGTTAGCTTCGATTTCTAGTCGCTTGCAATCTGAGGGATGATTTGAATTTGTCGAGCCTAAATACAGACAGACCAGTCAATAAAGGCGGCCAGGCAGCAATGCAATAGGTCGAACAAAATCAAAAACCGTTGTCATTCCAATTTCGGACCAAATGTACGTTATTTTTGTTTCTGGTGTTTTCACTGCTCTTGGTCCAGATACGGATGGAGATGAGATGACTTTGGACTGTAGTGCATGCATAGAAATTTGTATACATTGATTCTCGAAGTAAACAGATGGAATGGACCGAACATAAACAAATATCGTGTCAGCACATTGTGATTGCGTTTTTCGATAAACTTCTTGGAAGATTTCGATGGTGGCGTCGCAACGTGGCCGATGCAGTTTGCTCCATAAATGTATCTATTTTCGGACTGAATGCATTCGATACGACGACGATGAAATTGTTTTGAGCACTTGATAGCTGCGGACTGGAACAATGCCGATGTGAAAATAAACAGAATTTATTGTTTTCAGTTAATGGGAAATCACGTAATATACGTATAGTGAGTTTAGTTCAGGGTGGCTGTAGTGCTTGTATACTTCGAAGAACTAGAGCAATGTTTATTTTTACAGTTGAAAAGCTTGAATGATATCAAAGTTAAATAATGTAATCAATCAATCAGATAAATTTCTTAATGAATTTGCTGCTGATGGCTTTCAATAAAGGGTAGCAAACACTTTTAAATCAAAGGAAAAACACATAAGGCGGAACATAGTCCTGAATCGCAAGAACAAACAATTGAATTTGATTTGAATTTTTTGAGCGGCTTATTGCTTTTATTGTGCAGCTTCTCAAAAGTAGAGTGGTAATCTCTTCCCTGAGAAATGTCAGCGTAAGACGAGGAGTCAGTACGGGCACATCTCAGGCTGGGGTCCTGGGGTCCCAAAATTAAATGGGGTCTCCATTGAACTGAGCCAGAGGGTCAAGTACTTAGAGATTATCCTTGACTCCAAGCTACTATGGACCTACAATATATCAGAAAGAGCACGGAAAGCTTTCAATGCACTTTGCTGCTGTAAAAGAGGTAAAAAAGCCTTAGGAGCAAATTGGAGATTACAGCCTTGTATTGTTGTTTGGCTTTATGCTGCTGTGATTGAGCCAATTCTATTGTTTGGGGTAGCGTTCTGGTGGCAGGCTGCTCTAAAGGCTACCTGCAAAGGGCAGCTTGAACAAGTGCGGAGGATGGCTCCATTGCTGGTAACTGGAGCGCTCCCATCCACTCCTACTAGGGCCCTTTTCGTGCTGCTTCATTGGCTGCCAGCCAATCAACTTATCTTACAGCAAGCCAATCTTGCTAATGTGAGACTGAATTGCATCCCGGCATGGAATAGAACAGAGGTCGACCATGCGAGGATTTTGGCCGAGGGAGTTCTCGCTCTAGCGGGTGTTGACTACATCGCTCCGCAATGGCTACTAGATTTGGAGTTCGCAACTCGCATTCCTGGTAGGGATAAATGGCGTGTTGGCATCATCTTCGAAAGTGGGCTCAAAGCTTAACGATAGAGTCGGTAAAGCTTAACGATAGAGTATACACCACACTCAGATGAGCTGAATCTCAAGCTGTCCCTGCGTCTACCAGACCACTGTGGTGTCTTTCAGGCAGAGGTTGCGGCTATTTTTCAGGCAATCGACTGGTTTCTGTGTAATCGAATATTCAGGGTCAATATTTGTACTTCCACAGATAACCAAGCGGCTATAAAGTCCGTTGCTGGTCCTTGTACAGAGTCCATCATTGTTGCTGAATGCCGTCCATCTCTTAGGGAGATATCGATACATTCGGTTGTTCAATTGATCTGGGTACCTGGACGTAGGGGTTTTCAGGGCAACTGTGAGGCCGATGAACTAGCAAGGCTTGGAACCTTTTACCGGAGGTATCTTGCTCCTCAATAGGAATACCGATGACATCGGTCAAATTAGCCATTAGGTAAAAATATTTTGAGGACGCTAGGAAGTCCTCGGCAGAGGAATCATCCTGCGCGATCGCAGACAGTCCTGGTTATCCATCGATGCGGATCGCACCAGGCAGCTTTTAAGCTTAACTCGAAGCGCTCTGCGTTGCACTGTGGGCGGCATTCTAACTGGCCACCACCTCGTAAGGCGGCATGCACAACAATTGGGCGTAGAGTTTAATAATTTCCGTCAGAGTTGTGGCTCTGAGGATGAGGAGGAATCCGTCCTCTGTTCCAGTGCCCGGCTTTGGCAAGGAGAAGGTTGGTGGCACTTGGTGCACTCTTTCTCTCAAACCTGACGGAACTGTCCCTGGTCAATTTAAAGGGGATAGTCCGGTTTGTCAAAGGAAGCAGATGGTTTCCTGATTTTAGTGCGTAGGAGAGAGTCACTAATTTATTGGGGCATCACAACGGGCCTCTCTTGTTCCTTTGTGTGTCGGTCTTCAGGCCTCTGTGAATTGGCAGCCATTTCAACCTAACCTAACTTAACCTTGTTGTAGCAGTTCTTGTGCTTTGCATGAACATTTTTTTGTTGAGATATCTTCTTACTTGCATGTTTTTTTCCCTTTGGACCAATTGATGATCTCAGATGGTTTTGATATGCTTTCTGTTAATGGGATCCAGTTTCAAATTAATAATCAGCTGTTAACAGTACTTTCTTCGTTCCATTCTCTTAACTACCTTTCACAGCTTAACACTACGCGTAACTTGAATGGTCATATTCTCGACCTTATCTTCTCTAATATTCCCTCTCCTGATATATGTATCAATCGTAATCCATCCTTACGTTTTAGTAGCCTCTCATTACTCCTCTCTATATCTGTATGTTCCGCAAGACATACTCTTCGAAGAAAAGCTCCTTGGTAGAATTTGGCCGCAAGGCATCGGCATCGGAATTTGAAAAAGTTAAATGGTTTTCCTTCTTCTATGGGCTAAATATTAATTATGCACTATCCAATTTTTAATCCTTCTTCAATGACCTTATCTCAACTTATAAATATACCACGTAAATCTTTAAACTCTCCTTGGTTATCTCTACGAATTTTAAGGGCATTCGAACTGAAAAATGTTGTTCCGAAATAATTTCGAAGCTGAGATCCAGCTTCTGATTTTGCCGTATTTTGATGAATGATTTGCTTCGGCTAAACTAAGAATTAAGCAGGCAATGTACGATTAGTCTGCTAGTTTGGAGCCATCGATTTCTTCTCGCAACACTAAACTTTCTTGGTCACACATTCGGGTTTTTTTAGAAAAAATACTTCCATCCTGAACCTTGTTACTTTCAATGGCTCTACCGTCTCATCTCCACAGGACGTATGTGAATTTTTCGCAAACTTCTTTTCTTCTTCCTTCAATAGTTTTTCCTCTTTTGTACATCACTCTATTTTTCTCTCACTTTCTGCCTCACTTACTCTAATCCATACAAAACTGATTGAAGTTATTGAAGAGCTTATTACTCAGTCATGATTTGCATTCCAGTGGTGGATCCAATTCCATTTGCAGTTTCTATGCGTCGTCCGCATCTTCATCACTGTGCGCCTCCCTCTCTATCCTCTTTGATTTGAGGCTATCAGCTGGTGTTTTTCCTTCTGCTTAGAAAATTTCTAGTATTTTTTTTTTCAAAATTTTTTTCAAAGTAGGCAATGTTTCATCAGCCTCCAAATATCGTCCTATTTCTCTTTTCTCTCGCTGCAGTAAATTTCTTGGAAAAACTGTCTTCTCTAGAATTTATTCTAAGATTCATCCTATCCTGTCTCCGGAACAGCATGAGTTTGTGAGAAGAATGTCTAGTTTGACTTACCTCATCCTCTTCTCGAACACTGTCGCCCTAGTCTTAGATCGTCGGGAACAAACGGACGTAATGTACACAGATTTTTCAAAAGTCTTTGATATTGTTGACTATAGTATAATATTCAATAAATTTAGATTGACACCTTGTTGGAAAATTGTTAAGCTGCAACTTCGTCATATATTGTTTTTCTGAAGACGTGACCGTTACTAAGACATTTAGGAAAGGTCACTTTTGGCGACTATTGACCCCGTATAAAAAGTAACGCAGCACTCGGATCGATGCGGACTTTTGACATTTTGCTCAACACGCCAGTACCAAGTTTCATACCAAAATTCAGCTTTCTCCTAATTTTTCCGAAGTTTCGCCTTTTTTATGTCGGATTTCACTGGACCAAATTGCTAGCTTACATTTTACCATTAATTTGAATTTTGCTGACACAGGTTATGAAATAAGTGTCATATACCAAAGACATTCAGCTTTTGAGTACAATTCACTCATATGGTTCAAGAAACTTTCCATCATTCCTTTGAATAGAAAATTTCGAAACCAAGACCAAAAGCGATTCCCAACAACGTAGTATACAAATCCGTTAGATTGCGTACAACACATTTTAAGAAGAAACTTTTCGAAAAGTGGCTACATTGTTGCGCATACCTACTCGTGCTTTGTACGTATCTGCTTTGAAAATTATTCCACAGAACTCGAAACAAATTAAAGATTTCGCAAAGTATGATTACAGATAACGAACTTGTACTTCGTTTGCTTCTTTTGTTCGAACCGAAGAAACGACAAACACCCCGTTCCAAAAGCTCAAAATACATATTTGCAAGTGAAATTACATTGTCTTATCACATCCGCTTCATTAAGACTGGATACACTTATCCACAACATCTTCATCTTAGAGTCCTCCTTGTTCCCGTTTTCGATCCCTATCTTGGTCCCGACTGCCAACTTCATTCTTTGTTACTTCTCCGCTCGGTCACATTCTATTACTAATCTCATGTAATGAGCTTGTCGCCGTGTTTATTATGCGTGACTCTGTTTTCACTCCTTTTTCTATTTCGCCAAACTAGACTAACGTCCAAAGGACAGTACAGGATAGCTGTGGCAACGATGACGAGGAATCAATGGCGGAAAGGGGTTTGCACTTGCACAGGACATAAATATTACCTTAATTTCCCAGCCCCCTATATCTGCGGCCATGTAATGTTTACACTGTACTTCTGCTGGGAGTAGTGGTTGGAGGTAATCAGCAAGGACCTGGAGTGCCTGGAGTAGAGCTGAGTATTTGTCGTTCTTTAATTAGAAGTGAGGCGTATGAAATTCCTTTAGCAGAACCAACCGAACAATTTTCTGCTCGGCTTGTACCCAAGCGTTTCCGTGAAGTTTATACACTCGTAGTAGGTAATGTGTGCACGGGTAAGGTCTTTGATCATTTTACCATGGACAAAGTGTTGGTATGTTTCGAGTGGAGTTCATGCTGGGAAAGTTGTTGAAGAAACTCGAGTGTGGATATACTGGGTAATTTACAGTGGACTATTTTTATGGGGATTAAGAAAAGATAATACTAATTACCGTTATTTTTTGTGCATATGTGCAATTATTTTGAATTTTGTTTCAGGATAATACACAAATACTTTTTTGAAATGACGGATAATATTTAAAATTACATTTCGAGCTGCTTTTAATAAATTTGAGGTGAAAGCTGGCGAGAACAATGTTAATACTATAAAAATATAAACCTATTTCGTAGTTCATTACGAATAGCGAAATTCGAACAGGCATTACCATGAAGATCAAATAGTGTCTTAAATGTTAACTCTGAACTTGATAAATTAACATCCAGTTTCTATCTTGTCCCCTGATTTTTTACTAATGTTCGAAGAAGAACATTAGTATTAAAATCACTTTGGCCAAAAATTCATATTCCTATATATATATATATATATATATATATATATATATATATATATATATATATATATATATATATATATATATATATATATATATATATATATATATATATATATATAGATATAGATAAAGATATATATATATATATATATATATATATATATATATATATATATATATATATATATATATATATATATATATATATATATATATATATATATATATATATATATATATATATATCATAAAAAAATTTCAGTGAAAAAATCTCAGGAACGCGACATCCGATTGAACTGAAGTTTTCAGGAGACATTGGTGTGTATACAGAATAGTGCCAGGTCTCACAAAAAGTTAATAATATTTAACACTTTGGCGCCAGTGGCCATTTTAGTGATATTTTAAATACACCTATTTTGCTGTCAATAATAGTTTTTGCAAAAATAAAGTTAATGGTATGAATTTTGAACGTGTACCAAATGTGAATATGAAAATCTTTTTGAAATTTTTAACCCTATGTGTGCACTAGGTGCCTAAAATGAGATTGGAAAAATTTGAGCATTTTTGAACTGCGATAACTTTTGATCAGATAATCAAATCATTGTGAAATTCACAGGATATATTGCTGTTACTATGTTATACTAAGTCATATGAATTTTGCCACAAAAATAAGCCAGGTGCAAAAATCTGTTTTGTGGACAATACTTCACTGCACACTTTATGCCTTGTTTTTAATATTTGTTTTATATTTAACGTGCTAGCAACCCTGCAGCTACGGCAGGCATTGAAAGTGAAAGCATTCAAACCATCGACTCTCTTGAAAAAATTTTGTCTTTTACAATGAAAACCAACTCATATAGAAAACTTATGCTATGTTTGTAAAACCAAAGCAAAACTTTTGAAATTTCACATCGGACAAGAACGGTAACCCTCCTCCAATTTACCATTATTTTAAGCATCAAAAACTTCTAATCACGAGAACTCACGATCCATTTATCAGATATAGTTGACATTCACAGAATGTAATGGTTTTGAGTAGGACCAGGTGTGATAGAAGCGAATTGGAAATGCGGGCAACTCTGTGCCAGTGGTGCCATCTTGAAAAATTATAAAGGAAAAAAACCTGCTTTTTGCGCTATGAATTCTGATTCAGTTAACAGATTTTCATGAAAGTAGCTGAACCTTACTCTAAGCCGTGTTTCGTGAAAATTTGGTTGAAAAATTCGGTTGATACTGCCAGCTATGGTAATTTTGATGTCTTGGGCTTTGAAAATTCGCTTAGGAAAAAAAGGTTTTTGCCGTATAACTTCGAGTGCAGTCATGAAATCAAAACGAATTTGATATGATAAATTGAACTAAATAAAGACATTATTCAGAAGGAATCTGGTAGAAAAAAAAACCGTTATAACTTTGCCAGCTATTGTTGGTTTTGTATTTATTTGCGATATCTTTACTAAGCGATTTTATCGTAAAATTTTCAAACGGTAAAGATTTTGTAGTGACGGTAGACAACAAATATGAAGTTTTCGAAAATTTGAAAACTTTTGCAACTGGTAGCCCTAAATTTCTTTGTACCCCTATAACTTTCAATGCAGTCATCAGATCAAAACGAAATTCGCAGAGTAAGTTGATTTCAACGTGAGGCAGGTGTGATATATTGCTAGTAAAGGGTTGCCAGCACAAGGTGTTTTTTTGTTATTTTCATATCAATAAGTACATTGAATATTCATATCGCGAACATATACAATGAAAATAAGTTACCAATTGTTTAAATTTTCAAAGTTCGAGAAATTTGTTGGTTCCAAACATCTTTCGTTTTTTGACCCTTAACATCTTTCTATCCCCGTAACTTTCGACGAAATCATCGGATAAAATCGAAATCGATAGAGCTATTTGATTTTGACGTGAGGAAATTGTGGGAGAATTTTAGTTGCAGTGCTGGTAAAGTGATGCTAGCACTAAGGATTTTCTTGGTTTATGTTATGTTATGCTGCTTTCAAAATTTTGCAGTGTTTGGCTTTCCTAAATCTTGAAATTCCTGAAATCCTTTCCGCCCTATGAGTTTTAATGCATTGTTAAGATTTTATGCATTTTTAAAAGTCTTTGAGCCACATATCCAACATAAAAACCGACACTGAATTGCTATCAGTTAAGGATAGTGCAGAACAAATGGCAAATGCTTTGCACCAGCACTTTTGTAACATCGGGAAAAGCATGGCTCATAAAATTGCCAATTCAAATGATCGTATCACAACTAGCGAATCAGTTCATACTCCATCGTCAGGAATGATTAATTCTGTTTCTGAGGATGAAGTTATTTCAATCATTGAAAATATGAAAGGAAGCTCGAGCCCAGGATTTGATAGCATCTCAGTAGAATGTCTCAAAAAAATTAAAACTTGTATAAGCAAAACTGTAGCACATCTTGATTCACTCAGTTTTGATTGCGGAATCTTTCCGCAAATTTATAAACCGGCAATTGTAACACCAATTCACAAGGGTAATATCAAATTAGATGTTAATAACTACCGTCCTATTTCTTTGCTGTCTAACATATGCAAAGTTATAGAAAAACTTGCAAAAAAACGTTTAATGACATTTTTAAATTGGCTTAATTTCATAAATGAAAACCAATTTGGTTTGAGACCAACATTTAGTACCCAAGATACGCTGGCAAAATTAACTGGTTTGTTTGTTGAAGCTTTGGAGAGAGGACACAAACCATTAGCAGTATTTCTAGATTTAGCAAAAGCTTTTGATTCCATCCCCCACAAAATGACTGTTGCCAAACTTTACAAACATAATTTTGATTTGAAATGGATTGTATGGATTGAAGACTATTTGCGACATCGTAAGCAATCTGTTAAAATTTCGGGAAAGCAAAGTACAGTTTTAAACTTCGAATACGGAATTTTTCAAGGCACTGTACTAGGCCCTATTCTGTTTCTCATCTATGTAAATGATATATTTCCGCAACATATCAAAAGGCATTTAATATCTTTTGCTGATGATACAGTGCTTTTGATAGCAGAAAACAGCTGAAATGAGGTAAAAGTTAATGCTGAATATAGCCTTTGTTTACTGAATGAGTGGCTAAGAAATAATTCCCTTACCTTAAATATACAAAAAAACACAGTACATAGCTTTTGCTTCTACTCAACGTGGGCTACCAGAAGGACTAAATGTAACGATTCATTCGATGAACTGTGCATCTGGCTGGCTGTGCCCTCCTTTGCAGAGATCTACCAAAACTAAATATTTGGGCGTAATCATAGACCAACATTTAAGGTGGGATCATCATACTGAAAATGTCGTAAATAAATTAAGAAAAATTATTCCTACATGCTTCGAGGCTCGTTCTTTTCTGAGCAAGAAAACAATAAGAATGTTTTACTTTGCTTTGATACATTCTTTTATTCAATATGGAATTGTTGCATGGGGCTGCGCATCACAAAATGCTTTACTCCCACTGAAAGTTATACAGAAGTCTATACTCGAAATCTTACTACACAAGCCCAGACGATTTAGCAGTGAACAACTCTTTAGTACAATAAATGTTTTAACAGTGGAGCAAGTCAATCAATTATGTATGGTGATACAAACATTTAAAGAATTTTCAGCCGGTAAACTCCAAACTAATACAAATAGGACGAGAGGTGGTAGTGAACAGTTCTTGTTACTTCCAAACCGTACGACGCAACTAGGTCAGACCCATTATACATATATGGGAATAAAACTTTTCAATAACTTGCCAAGGTCCATCAAGAGAGCTAATAATTTAG
Organism: Nemotelus nigrinus; assembly: GCA_947369275.1. NCBI lineage: Eukaryota > Metazoa > Arthropoda > Insecta > Diptera > Stratiomyidae > Nemotelus > Nemotelus nigrinus. The sequence continues at coordinate 61,934,883 of OX376375.1, forward strand.
AAATATTCAAAAAAAAAAAAACTGAAAGAATTATATTACGGGAGCTAATTCGCTTTCTCTCTCTCAATATTTTAGTTTTTGGTTTATGCTTGGCCTTGAAATAATAATATCCTCCGTGTTTTAGCTAGCGGTGTGTTTTCATTGAAATGCTTATTTTCCAACTTAATTTATATTGTTCTAGCCATTAAATTGTTGCTTTCATTCTTTTAATTCCACTTTTTACAAGGCTGTGCGAAATTTATTTTATTGCGCCTGATATTTTGTGTATTTTCTTTTTCTTAACAGTTTTGTTTTTTAAACTTTAAATATTATTTATGTATTTATGTATTTATTTTATAATGAACGGGAATCGTTTCTTTTTTAATTGTACAACTTTGAAATGAAAAATTATCTTCAACTCCTCACTCCTAATACAAGGTTCCTTACCTTAAAAGGAGTTGTGTATTAAATTGAATTGTTATTCTGTAAATAACTGTCATGATATGGAAATAAAGCACTATATTCAAAAAAAAAAAAGTGATTTTGCACTCGAAACAGGTTGGAGCACGTGTGTTAGAACATGCACTCAAAATCTGCACGATTCTTCTACTGTTCAACGAACAATAGTATTTCTTGCGGTTCAGGTGCGCTAGAGTTTTTTTTACATTAGCGTCATAATACTTCAGCTCAGCTTCATTTTATCGACAGCTTCTGGTTTCCAAACTTCCAGAATTGTCATCCTGCAACTTTAAATCATTTCACAAGCCATGCTGAAAAACCAAGCAATTCACAAAGCAATCCATTACATCTTATTTTCGATTGTAGTTAAACTAGAGCCGTTACAATCCACTTTATTCCTAAAGGGACTTCTATCTTCAACTCGTTCCCCTCTTTCGTCACGATTCCTCTAAAATACCGAAATGTAACATAACAATGTAAATGTCTCAAATGGCTTGGCCATTTAGTTGCTACCGCTATTTTCCCCGAAAGAAAAAAATACGGTTGCCAAAAATTTCCCGAATTTCCATTCAATTTGCATACATATCCAAAAGTCTTGCAAATTCCGAGTGAAAGTGAATACTTTTGCTTCACTGCCTTGTCCGCTCCGCACACATCCCAGTAGCTTGTCGACTTGAAGAAATTTTGCTAATGTCTGCCAATAATACCAAAATGTAAGGATATTTGCCTAACTCAATTTACCTGAAGAGTGGCTGGGTGTCTGGCTCGAAAGCCTGCTGAGTGGATTGCTAGTTGGCTGACTGACGGAATGAATGACTGAATGTTCGCTATTCTTAGTCCTATCCCTGTTGCTGTTCAACGTTGTCTCCATACGTCCCGGAATGCCGGAAGGCAATCCTGTCTGATTAACACCGCACTAAACGTGAGGTGAATAGTAAAGATTCGATTTCGGTCGTTTTTTTATTTCTTTTGGTATATATTGTCAACCGGGGTTTGATGTCAAGCGCTCGGAGATATGCAGTGGAGGATAGAAGTTTACAGTGTGAAAACGAATTGTATGATGTACTTATAGAATTAATTTTTTTTAAATTTCTTTTTCTTTGCCAATGGCTAACTCGTGTTCGACCAAGTAGAAATAAGTTTAAACTACCTTTTATTCCTGCGAGCAGGACAAACTAAAATGAAAACTCTACCCGTAGAGCATTATAAATTTTGGTATATGGTTTTATTGACTTTTTTTATAAAAATTTTATAAAAAAAAATATATGTAATAAAAAAAAATTACCGTAAAAATCTGTATAAAAAGTAAAGTAAAGTATACGCATCAAAGATGCAATAAAATCGCAAAGCCTAGGCTAACGATTTTAGAGTAACAAACGGTTTAAGCACAATGTTCTCAAATTTTTTTCACACTTCACACCCGATAGAAAAAAAAGTTTCAAGCCACACTTCTAGCTAAAGTTCAATTGAATAATCTACGAAAATAGCATTCTGCACTATGTTATGTATTTTATTTAGGATTTTCTTTCTTTCGCCATCTAAAAACCTTTAAAAACTTTGAGCAAACCGTGTTTGAAACACATCCCACAGATTTCAGAGAAGACCCTTGAAACATCCATTCCAGATGAAAAAACCCAACAACCATTAGCAAGCAACAAATAGTCGTACAAACAGTCAAGATCGCAAGTTATTTACACACCATCCTAAGTATCTCCTTCATCGCATATGCCATTACCATTAAATTTAAGGACGGTCTTTTCCGCAGGGAACATGTTTATTCACCGGCTTGCTTCAGACTCTTCTGCTTGTGTTCCCTCAGTGCCACATACGAGTGTAGTTGGCCCTGCCTCCTAGCCTACTGCTACCAAAATAACCAGCCACCCAAGCAGGCATCATTCTAACGATGACGATATGGAAATCATTCAAAAATATATCAGGAAAATATCTGCAAATATATTTGGCCTATCTACATTCGGAAACGACCCAATCTCAATTTGATCCTCTTAAGAATATACTAAAATATGTAAAAGAATAAATTTCCATGCGAAAATTTCACAAATAAATTTCGATGCGAGAAGATGATGAGATGGCCCCGATGTATGCAAAGCCATGAGTCTTTGAAGATGTTGTCGAAACGAAATATGGACGCGTGTACATTGGAAACGAAGAGCGATATGGTTGGAGGATGAAATTAAATGAAAATATTGGATGAATTTTTGGTAAGTTGATGTTTTTGATGAATGGACTTGCTGTTAGTGGGTTGGATGTTTGTTTGGTGTGAAGAGCTTTGTTGTGGTGTTGATTTAAAAATGAGGCTTAAGAGAAAAAATCACTACGGTTTGAGATTTCTTTCATTTGGTAAATACAAGCTATCCCCTAGTCCTGATTGAATTAAATAGCTTATAGAAGAGTTAATTATTTATTTAGTTTCAATTCCTTAAATATTACTTTTTATGTAATTTCAAAACATATTGAAAGTGACAATCACAATGTGGTTTCAAAAGCATAGTGAAAAAAAGCAAACAATGAAAATTCGGCAAGAAAGTGCTTCTCATAATTTGCGCCCCGTGTGGGAAAGTTGACATATACTTTTTTACTAATTTTGGAAGAAAATTAGTATTAAACTTACACATAAACAAAATTTTTTGCGAGTTTTCTTTGTAATTTTTAATATAAGTACTAGATAATAAATTCTTAGCTTATGCTAACCTATTAATCATAGTTTGAAAAGGCCTTAGTCTAAATCACTTAATATCTAAGTGAGTATCTACACAATTGAAAAATAATGAATAAAACGTGTTGTTACTTGTAACTTGTAGTATTAAACTTTCACCGAAAATTCATATTTATTTATATATATATATATATATATATATATATATATATATATATATATATATATATATATATATATATATATATATATATATATATCAGCAAATTGATTAATAGAGAAAATCTCTGGAGTTGCCGATCCGATTGAGCTGAAATTTTCGGAGAACGTAGATGTATATAATAGGTAGGTCCATAACTTAATTTAGATATCTTAAACCTTTTGGCGGCGGCGAGCGTTTTAGTGACTTTTGAGGTCCTCCTATATTTCCAAGCAGTGTAAATTTTTCTTAAAAAAAAGGATTGGAAATGAAAACGTATTATGTTCTTAGCTTGCTTATGATAAAGAATTGGAAATTTTGAGCCGTGTGTGGGTGCAGCGTGCCTAAAAGTAGGCAAGGATTTTTTTCAAATTTTGATTTGTCATTACTTCTAACAAAAACATTGGATCATCGTGAAATCTGCAGAACGTATTGGTCTTCACCAACACTTAACACACATGGATTTCCAAGGTAGTGTGGGTAACCCTGTAGCTACGGCAGGCTCCTGAAAAAAAATCTTTCAAATCATTGACCCTCCTGAAAATTTTTTGATTTTTGACAAAAAATTCAATTCATTGATAAATTTTAATCTTTGTCCATCACGTCAAATTAAAATTTTCAAAATTCCGATTTGCACAAGAACCGCAACCCATCACCAAATTACCTCTATTTTTAGCACTCGAAAGTTCTGTTCACGAGAACTGACGACCGGATTATTCGATCATAATGAAATTTACAGGACATGTTGGTATCAACTAGGACCAGGTCTGATAGAAGTGATTTTGAAATGCGGGCAACCCTTTGGCAGTGGTAGTGGCAGTGGTTGAAAAATCACTGAGAAAAAAAGAGCTTTTTGGCCTATAACTTCCGATTCAGCGACCACATTTAAACGAAATTCACACAATATTTGGATCTTATTTAGGATAACATTTGGCGAAAGTTTGGCTGAAAAATTAGAACAGAGTTGCCAGCTATGGCGATTTTTGTTTCCCAAATCTTGCAAATTTGCTCAGTAAAATAAAGCTTTTTTCAGTATAACTTCGGGTCCACACGGAGAGAAAAGTGTAATGAAATCATACAAAATTTGCAATTAATTTTATTGCAATAGTAGTATTTTTTGCCCCATTACCTTTGTAATCAATTGCACTACACATTTTACTACTTTGTTGTGAATTATGTATACATGAATGTCTCTACTACAGCGCAATGAACATGTGTGAGTTGTAGTATGTAGTGGAATTGACTATTATTTGCAGGAAAATAGTAAATTTTCATCAAATATGTAATAACATTCATGTTTTCATATCGAATTTTCGGAATAGTAAATTTTATTATCCACTGTAGTACAAATGATTGCCGAAATTTCTCTCCGTGCAGGCATGAAATCAAAACAAAGTTCATGCAGTTAATAAATCTTAATGTCAACCAAATGTTTTAGGAATTTCGTAGAAAAATCGTGAAAGGGCTGCCAGCTATTACCATTTTTGTAATTTTGTTTAATTTCTTTACTGAGCCATTATGTCATTAGATTTGCAAATGGAAATGATCCTGCGATGAAAATTAACAACAATTATTAACGCTTAAAAAATTTGAAAAGTTTTGAGGGTGGTAACCCTAAAATTCTTTTCACCCGTATAACTTCCAGCGCAGTGATTCAATCGAAACGAAATTTACTAGTTGGGTTTAACTTAACGTGAAGCAGATTTGCTTTGCTGCTGACACAGGCTAACCAGCATTAGCCATTTCCGTAAATATTGCACCAACAGATGCTTCAAATTACGTTCTCATATGCAAAGCATTTGCAATAAAAATAAGGAATCAATTTTTAAATTTTCCGAGTTTTGAACATTTTTCGGATGGCAGCGTCAAACAACGTTTAACTGCTGAAACTTTCGATGAAATCCTGCGATGAGAATGAAATTCAAAGGATAAGTTGATTTGAGTATGATTTTGTTATGGTAAACTTATTGCTGCTTTGTTCGGAAAGTGTTGCCAGCACTGAACATATTCAACATTTTTGTTATAGTTGAGTTTTGTTGCTTTGGATAAGGAATGGTTGATATGATTCTACAAAACAGTGTATTACGTCTTTCCACACTTTTTTGTCACTCAAAGACAATTTCTTCGAAAATTAGTTTTCTAGCGGTTCAGGTGCGCTAGAGTTTTTATTATTTGACTGTCCTATTTTTTTTAAATAAATTCAATAAATTCTAGAAGCGAATTAAGTGCTGACACAGTTTCTGAATTTCAGAAAATATGTTCGTATTTTTCTCGATAAATTTAGACTAAATAAAATTCATCCTTTGAAAAACCTACCGCATTGAAAATGTTCATCTTTGACGTTTATAAAAATTTGTATCCAGTCCTTAAAATATCTTCCAAAATAGTACATTTCCAATCACACCATTTCCAAAAAGGATCTACACCTAAACTACCCTAAAATTGATCGAGGTATTTCAAAGAATATTTCTCAACTGCTGCCGTGTCTCGTGTATTTACCAAAAGATTTCACCTTGAACATTCAACCATAGATAAAACAGAAAACTCTTAAATACTGACATTCTTGTAACACGACAAAAGTGTAGTATTCAAGAGCAAACATCCAAACATCGAAAAGAAGCTTTGCTCTTTGTACTTTTCTTAAGCACTACTACAAACTGTGTTCGCTCGGGTTCTTAAGCACGTAAAATATTTGCTCGACTGGACGTGCTTGGAATCAACGATTTCGGGAAAAGATATTTGCCAGCATGCGGTACGGATTGAGAGTGAACCTTGCATGAAAGACTCTCTCGCTTTTTGAATGCAATTCAAAGTAAGTATTTTACGAATACTTGCAGTTGCAAAGGACTCTGTTAGAAGAGCGTTTAACATGGAAATTTAATAGGACCAATTATTTGAAATGCAATTGACATGTTGGCAGGAAATGGTAAACGGATTAGACCGAAAGTGAAAGGAGCAGTGGTTGGAGGTAGGAATGGCGAGGAAAATGTTGTTAAAAATCGGTGGAACTAGTTCTGACCAAAAAGATTCCGAGAGTGAATGCACACAGGAAATCATTGAATGAAACCGTTCTTTGAAGAATAGGAACTTTCCCCAAAGCTAAGAGATATAAAAATTTGTGTAATGTGATTTCGGCTACAGGAGAGGGTTGAATTTCAAAAATGCTATAGCTTGAAAAAAAAATTAGTTCATTTAACTACGATAAAATATTTTTGTTTGATATTTTACAGCTTGTGAGCCTATCCTATATATATCCTATATAAAATCTATTCAAAAAAAAGTAACAATTTCAAAGCAATGCACAAGAAATAAGAGTAATTGAATATTCTTTGCGCAAATCCCCAGGCAAGGTACTGTCAAACCAAGCCAACATTTTTTTAAATATGTGAAAGTAACCCTCTATCCTTTCAAATATTCAACAATAATAAACTCATTTGACATTTTCATCGTCCCTGACTAAAACGATTTCCTCATTTTCCTAACATGCCCGAAATTTGGCTCTGTTCCAATATTTCCATAATAGCGACGTTTTATTGCCAACCGTCAAAACAACCAATAAATGTTTTCTATTTCAGCATTAAAGCTTTCAATTCTGTTTGGCAAACAGAACGAACCAGTTCGCAAAGATTCTATTCGACAAACAACATCAAATGCCAACTGTTCTGTTTGAAACTTTCGTCCTCTGCCTTCACTAAAAATTCCATCATTTACCATTCTGGTGAACAGTAGGCACTTGCATGTACGTGTGCCGTCCCAACAATGCAAAAACCAAAATGTTCACGAAGTCGAATCGATTTGCATTGGAAAATAAGTATTTGCGAGATGAACAGTATGATGAACAGTAGTCCTGAAAATTTTCACAAAACCCGTCACGTAAATGTGCAAATGCATTTTTGTGTGCGAAATGTACTATGCTTTTCACACAACCCTGGCGTATCGTCAGGTTTTTGTGGGTGGGCCGATGCTGAGTTCGTGACTGGCTCTTGTGACAGAATTTGAAACCACAGCGACGCTAATAGGCTTGATGTCGATGTTTCCAAGTGCAGGCAATGGAGGTCCTTGTTGCATAAAACCATTTACCCACCCCTAGTTTTTTAATGAAAAGTGAAATTGTGTGGCAACAGTGGCATTTGTCATGTTTGCGTCACTCAAATGCATGCAACAAAAATGCTTTTAGAATTGAAACGGAAAAGTTTTCAACGATAAAACCTGAAATATGTTCAGTGCTCCGATTCATTATGGATTCAAATGACATTGGAAATGGTAGCGTCGGAAATAGCGAAGTCAGTAGGGAAATTTAACTAATGGACGGTAAAAATGAATGCTAGTTGACTGATTATTGCATCGATTTGTTATTGCACATTGCACAGTCTACTTACCAATGGCTTGATGCTGCCAGTGAAAGACACATACTTTTCAATGCTGTTATGCAAAGCTTGTTTTGAAAATGGTGTTTTTCCGAAATTCTTTAAGGTATGTGTTTAAATAGCTAAACAAAGAGAGTTTACTTCGATTTTTTTCAACATATCGATTTGTCGTTTCAACTAAATGTCATTGTCAAGCAAACTGACACAAAAAGTCTTACGAGTTCAAAACATTCAAAACAAAAAAAAATGAAAGGCTTAATAAATAACTAAGAAACGAAAGCAAATGCCGAGAAAATTGGTGAACCGAACAGCATTGGCAAACAATTTATCCGCCAAAATCTTCATTACACGCTAAACCAGCGAAATATAGTAAGAAAATAGTCTGCGGCATTAACGCAAAGATCCTTCGAAACATCGAAAGCACAAGGTGGCTAGTGAAAAATGCTATCAAAAAAATTTAATAAATTTTTTTCTGTCTAGTTAATTCCATTTTTTTTATTTTCTAGATTGGTTTTCAAATTGACATTGTGGATACACAAACACTATACACTCATTAAAAATATAAAACAAGTAGGCTAAGTTAAAAAAAAATTGCCAAAATTAAATAAATAATTATTATTCATTTGTCAAATTTAGAAATAGTTGCTGTTAGCATTGTTGCAGGATTAAATATTTAAATCCTTAAATAATCCAATGATAAAAGTAAGCCTCACATTGTGAATAGGGTCATTCCACGGAAAATCGACCAACGGTCTTTGATCGCTATTGTCAGATTTCAATGAAATTTGCACTGTGAATATATGTATGTATGTAAGTAGTTGAGTTATGTGCACCAATAATTTTTTTTTGAAAAATATCTAATATTTGCGGTAATATGACCTCTTGAAGTTTTTGAGAAACATCGATTCGTGCTGCATTCAAAAAGCTGTATAAAATCTTCTACTTTACGTATGTGGATCATTCAAATATGTATGTCTTGTTGGAAAGGATAAAGTGCAGGTATCCTAGAAATAATAGTGCGAGAAACATTCTGGCCAAAAAGGATAAAAAGGATAATTACAGTGTCCTTTATCCTTGAATATTTCAAAATGCACACCTTCACCTTAATTTTTTTTAAATATTGTTAATAGTTATGTAAGCTACAAAAATGCAAAATTTCAAAGTGGAGCTCGTAAAAGTAGATCTGTGAGAAATTTTTAAAACCGCCAAAGAAAATTTAAAGAAAATGGTACCGACACAAGGTGAAACTTACAATATACGTTTGATATGAAATAGCTTGATGGTGGTTCTGCTTTTTTTTTTTCGCAAAATCAAGGTCTTGTATTCCTCAGTTATGGGTAATTATTTTTATGATTTTTATTTTTTAACAGGAATAGTACTTCGATTATTTCTGTTACTAACAGACCTAACACTAGAATATATATTGTTTGCAATAATTGAGAAAATTCATTTGTAAGCAATCATAAAAATAAAATAAAGAAAGCAGATTCCTTTTCATTTACTAGCGGCATGAACAATTTGGATTATTTTGGGTTTTTGCTACATCTAGGGTTTTTCGCACATATTATACTGTACATATATTTTTAATTACTTCCTTTGTTTGTCTATTTTGCATATTTTTACAACTTAAAATTAGAGTTGATTGCAATGCCTGTAGTTTAAATTGATTCCAATAAGTTGATTTCAGGGTAAAGACTGGAAGTAGTTGAAGTTGAGGAAAGCCGTGGGTTCATATAGACAAAAAATTTTGTCAAATGGGCATTCCAAGAAGAAAGTTAAAAAACTTTACTAGCGTACTGTACAAAAATGTATTGAAAATAGAGTTGGAACTACCCACAGAAGAAACAAAAACAAATAATGAATTATTTATAGTAAATAATATCAAAGAAGAATATTCAAAAGCTAAAGAAAAAGAAACAAAGTGTTTACTTTTAACACTTTTGCCGACGAATTGATCACGTGCCAAAGTAGTGCCCGAATTTCCTGACCCAAAACCTTTGTATTATTAAAAAAAATTAGACGAGGTTATACTTCCCCGAAAAGGCGAAGAAGTATAGATCCACATGTCGCTGGCTTCATGAAATCATTCTACTACGCATTGCTGTAGTAGATTTCATGAGGCCAGCGACATGTGGATCTATACAATAGACATGTGGAATAGCAGACTGCCTAAATACTTCAATTTAGCGGAAGCATCGGGGACACATTCTGTCTGCGTATGCATTATACATCAAAACGTTAAATTCATGATTAAAGGACCAAAAATAAATTTTGTAACAAAGGGTTCCGATATAAGCTTCACTAATTACAAAAACTTTTTATCTCTGATGATATGCTCTCCTTCACAAACAGATTGGTATTTTGGTAGCTACCAGGATTGCCCTGGATCAGCCGTTAGTCTAAATACATGTGAAAAAAAATTTGATGAAAATTGCGTTAGTGGTATTAGTTATAAGCAATGGACTTGTACAGAACGTTCTTCGTTAGAAACTAGATTAGAATCTTCTACAGGCTTTAAATAACATTGCAAAACAGTTTTTAAATCTATTTTTAAAACATAAAATTCTGTTGTACCATATTTTGTAAGTTTTCCCTTGTTTTGGTACCATTTTCTATAAATTTTCTTTAGCGGTTATAGTATTCCACTCCTTTAAAAATTTCTTGCGACTATACTTTTACCAGCTCCACTTTGAAATTTTGCGCATTTGTAGTTCATATAACTGTTTATAACTGTTTACAAACTGTTTACAATCATATAACTGTTTACAATATGTAAAAAAATTAAGAAAATCGAAGAAGTGAATATTAGAATATTCAAGGATAAAGGACACTGTAATGATCCTTTTATCCCTTTTGGCCAGGATGTTTCTTGCACTATTTTTTTTATGATACCTACCCTTTCTTACAAGACATATTTGAAGGCTTTACGTAAAGTAGAAGATTTTATACAATTTTTTGAATGTAACCCGAACCGACATTTCTCAAAAACTTATACCATGTTTTCCAAAAATATCTCATTTTCAATAATAAGCTCACCAGCCCTTGTGGATAACAAAATGTTTCCAAATTCCAAGGAGGTGAGTTCAAAAATTTTCTGAAAATTGGTCGATTTTCTATGGAATTGCCCAATATTAAACTTAAACCAATGTATCAAAGTTTTTGTTAATTTTCTATTACTGGGTGGTGCTCGAACATCTTTTGCACATCCAAGTGAATTTGATTTTAGAGAACGTCTACAATTCCCACAGCAGCTCAAGAAACAAGAGCCACAGTACTAACAGCAGCAATATATGTAGATCAGCACTAGCACTTTCGCACTAAAACTTACGTAAATTTATCAAAAGAACTTCATAAAGATCGAATTTAAGTATGCAATATCCAGAATTCCAAAGCCTCGCCCGTTTAAAACTGCAATAGTGCATTGGCAAGTCCGAGTTTCACTACTCGTCAAAATACATCGAACTTCCAGAAAGAATTTCATCGCTGCTGGATCTACGACCTTCCAAACTCCAGCAAACTAGATGATTTATTGACGCAGTTCATACAGACTTTAGTAAAGCTGTTGACAGAGTTGACCACCCTACCTTAATTCTAAAGCTTCAGAAATTCGGATTTGCCGCATCTTTGCTTAGCTGGCTGACGTCCTACCTTCGAAATCGAACACAATTGGTAAAATTGCAAGGAATTTTATCGAAAAATATTTCTGCTACCTCTGGTGTACCACAAGGTAGCCATCTTGGCCCACTTCTTTTTAATATATTTATTTCTGACATATCTGACGTCCTAGCAAATATACCTCATCTACTTTATGCCGATGATCTCAAAGTCTATTACATCATTGAATCTAAATCCTATGCACTCTTTCTCCAATCCAAGCTTGATTCACTTGATCATTGGCGCAATGAAAACAATCTTTCTCTCAACATTGCTAAGTGCCAGGTTATAAGTTTTTTCCGAAAATACACCGTCTCATATAACACGTAATTCCTCGGCAATAATTTGTTAGCTCAAGTCAAAAACGTTTTTTTCCTTGGTTTTATCTTGGATGAGAGACTCCACTTCACCTTACATTATGATAAAATACTTTCCCGTGCAAACAAACCGCTAGGCTTCATCAAAAGACGTGCCAAGGAATTTCGTAACCTGTGGTTCACAAGATCCTTATACATCTCACTTGTACGCCCCATTCTCGAATATGCTTCCATTTTCTGGAATGCGGCTTTTGAAACCCACAGTAACAGCTCGAATCCATACAAAAGCAATTCTTACTTTTCGCATTGAGAGAACTATACAACCCTTACGATTTTAATACCCTTCCTGCTTATCAGTTTCGACTGGGTCATCTAACCTTATTAGCACTTGCATCTAGAAGAAAGATGATTTCGGCCTGCTTCACATTCGACGTCATTAGAGGCGTTATCAGAGTTGAATTCCTTAATAGTAAAATGATGTTAAATAACTCTGTAAGGAGCACCAGCTCCTTTTGCTTACTTAAGGAATATCCACACTCCACTACTTACGCAGCTAATGAGCCGATAAATAGATGCTGCAGGATATTCAATAGCATAAGTAATCTGTATTCTCCAATGGTCTCAAAGTTTTCCTTCAGATCTTCATTTTTCCAAGCCTTCCGCAACCCCTTATGCTAAATTATTTGTCAATGTTTTATTTATTTGTTATTTATTTATTGTTATTGATTTGGAACCTAATATCAGATATGATTTTTAGGTTTCTTTTGCTAAGAAGACGTCCGTTTTGTTTTTTGTTTTTACTAATTTTCGAAGACAATTAGTATTAAACTCGTTTCGCCGAAAACTCATATTTCTTATATATATATATATATATATATATATATATATATATATATATATATATATATATATATATATATATATATATATATATATATATATATATATATATATATATACGAGGGTGGTTCAAATATGATCGAGACAAATGCTCTGACACGTTTATTTACTATCGAAAAAATTTACAAAAATTCACAGTTTTTCTAGGTAGTTCCCCTCTCTAGTTACGCATTTTTCCCCCTTTCCGGAAGTTTTTTGATGCTGGTATCGAAGAATTCCTTGGGCAACTTGGACAGCCATGTGCGCACGAACTTCTCTACCTCGTCGTCGGTGTTGAATCTTTGACCTCCGAGGGCTTCTTTCAGTGGTGCAAACATGTGGTAGTCGCAGGGTCATAAATCCGGACTGTAGGGATGGTGTTCCAGTACCTCCCACCCCAATTCCAATATTGTATCAAGCGTGAGACGCGCGGTATGAGGGCACGCGTTGTCCTGGAGAAGTTCAACAGTTTAGGAACCCATCGTGCCGTTATTTTGCGATATTGAAAGCGTTCGTGGATGATAAACTATACACTACCAATACTGATACCCAGTTCAGCCGAAATATCTCGAACATTCATGCTACGGTCCTCCAAAATGAGTTGTTCTACGTGGCGAGTGTTGTCTGGTGTGATGCTGTTTTGCGGTCGACGATCATGCGGCTCATTCTCGACGCTTTCGCGCCCATCCTTGAATGCTTTGGCCCATTTAAACACACCAGCCCTACTCAGGCACTCACTACCAAACTGATTTCGCAAACGCAGAAAAATTTCCGTGTTTTTAACGCCTTACCACACTAAAAAACGAATGACAATACGTTGCGCAATGGTGGTCGGCACTTGACGTACACTTATGGTCGTTAGCACGCGCCTGAAACATGCGCTCCGACATAAACTATGCCACACTGTTCGTACCCAGCTATCACATACTCAAGCCACAACCTTCAAAACATGCATGCGCGCCATCTAAAGCATTTGTCTCCATCATATTTGAACCACCCTCGTATATATATATATATATATATATATATATATATATATATATATATATATATATATATATATATATATATATATATATATATATATATATATATATATATATATATATCAGTGGCGTGGCGTGACAATTTACCGAAGGGAAGCAATTGGTTGATGTCCATGGCTGACGTCCATGGTTGATTACGCTTTCCGCAAATTCGTTACGTGTAATAGAACCCCTGTATAAAAGCACCCAGGAATTACTAACGGGGACGTGAGAGTAGACATTATGTATTTTTATGAAAATAAAAGTTCACAGTCCTTCACACAATAAGAAACCATATCAATATTTATCAGTAAAATAATAACATTCCTAGAACTAGAAATATAATATTTTTGAAAGTGGCCAAACTTCGAAGAATTGAAAAGATTTAAAAATCTGAAACTTTTTAAGGATGAAAACCTTGACATTATTTTAACGATTATGCTACCAATTATTTCGACATAAGCACTTGTAAAGAATGATACAACATTCTCATTTATTCAATTATGCACCTTGCTGTTTAACGACGTTGTGGTGTTTCACAAATCAACCATAAATCGTTCCCAATTACCGTGAAACTATTTCTAGAAGATTGTTTTTGATCTTCAAATTTTACCATTTTGTGAATATGATACAGTATATTACATTGTTAGGACTGAAATATATCGATTAGTATGTTTTTTTACATTAAACATTCAACAGAAAAATAAGCTAAGAATCTTTAAGTAAAATAAAAAGCCCACTCTCACCATTAACGATCTCTCCGCCTCAATTAGCACTATCTTTTTCAGTTATATATTCCACGAGTTATTTTAATTGCTCTTTATTACAGAAACATTGTTAAAAATAACCAACCATTAAAAGTCCAACGTTTCAGAGCTAATTTCGGAAGCATTTTTTGACGAATAAATACAAAGCAAATAAACTTATTGTCGTGGTTGAAAAACTAGTAATAGATTTGGAAAATTCTGCATTCGCGTATACTATTGGACGATTTAGATGACATCAAATTTAGTCGATGATCGAAGAAATGAATATATATTGCGTTTTTATACATTTCTTTTATACATGTTTGCAATCCAGTTGTTTTGGCAGATATTACAGAGGCTCCTCAAGGCTTTGAATTTTTGGACAACATGCAAAACAAAGTTAAATGAACGGGACGCAGTTTGGTTATCAGAAACATCAGTGAGATTTATGAAGTATCTTTAACTGCACCGAAAGAAGTAATGTAACCGAAGGTTGTTGAAAGTTGTGATCGATATGATATATCGGTTGTTTCATCTAATATTATTGCTATGAATTTGCTTTTCTGAATTGCATTACAATGATATCGTTTTGAAACTAATGAGATCATTTTGAAAATAATTTGATGTTCCGGAAAAAACCTTTGCTTGGTCCAAGTGAGCTGGCAATTATCGGTTATGTACTGTCAAAATATTTATTGTCTTTAGGTTATTTACCCCTATTGTAAGAATACACATTTTTATTATGACTATGTAATTGTTCCTTTTGACATCCTAAATGACACACAATGTTCATTAGAATCTTCATTGTTTCTCAATTTCTCCTAACTGTGAGCAATATCACTGAATATTTAAATTGACTACTCAGCAATTCTTCAAATCAGCGGAACCAAACTTGAAAAGTAAAAGGACTATTTGTACCAAGCCTGTTCACAGCTTTAGCATTATTTAAATAACAAAATCCGATAATTCGCCAAATGTCTGAAACGCTCGAAAATAGTACACATAACCAGCAAAATTATTTTTGTTTAAGATTACAACCGATAATCCGTTCCGAGTTTTTCATTTATTAATTTTCCGATCAAACTACCGAGTAGATACATCTCTTTGATATAGAGACAATTTACGAATTCGGTTTCGATCGATCCTGGTTGATGATGTTTTTTTCAGCAAATTACCGAGATCCAATTATATAAAAATTAGATAAGTTGACGAATTCTAAAATATTGACCCACAGAGCAAGTGAACACATTCACCTATTTCAACCTTTCTCTATTTCAAATATCCATCAAAAGTATCATGCAATTTTACACAGTAATTTCACACATTTAATTCGACACAATTCTAGTCTACAGCTTTACCTATTACTACATTGAAATATTATTACCAAATCCTATAGGCTATAAGTGACTAAAATCCCCCGCCAATTGAAAACACCTTCCTAAAAGTTTCTATACAAAATAGAACACACAAAAAATAATGTCATAATATAAATCATAAATAAAACGACTTATCGAATCCATAGCATCTGGCAATGCTTGCCACATCTCGTAATTCAAATTTGCTCACAGCAAGCATTTTTCATTCACAAAAAATCTGTACAAGCAAAGCAAAATGATAACAATAACAATTTACCCTGCTACTAGTGAGGGGAACGCAGGAATAAGTTCCACAGTAGTCATGCGTTCGCAGCTCCGCTCTGAGTCTCTCTCTTGAGAAGATAATTTCCCCTTGGAAGCAACATCTTCATTGCTTCCAAACATACCGTATAGAAACATTTTTTTTAATGACGTCACAGTCTAGTCTATATGGGGTCAAATAAATGCTTGTAGATGCAATTTTTATATTGCTTCCAAGTCGTGGTTCTTCGTTCATTATTTTCATTCTGTGGTGTTACCAGATCAACTATGTGAGATGTTTACAATTTGATTTGAGAATTTTTTTTTGTAAATGTTTATACGCGATTATTTCACGATTTCGAAGTGACAACTATTAATTTAAAATTCATGTCAGCCAAATGTAAGGGAAGCAATGCTTCCCTTGCTTCCATGAACGCCACGCCACTGATATATATATATATATATATATATATATATATATATATATATATATATATATATATATATATATATATATATATATATATATATATATATATATATATATATATATATATATACATATAAAATTGATTTGTCATTACTTCTGACAAAAACATTGGATCATCGTGGAAATTGCAGAGCGTATTGATGTTGACTAAAATTTAATACACATGGGTTTTCAAGATAGTGCGGGTAACCCTGTAGCTACGGCAGGCTCCTGAAAAAAAATCCTTCAAATCATTGACCCTCTTGAAATTTTTTTGATTTTTGACAAAACATGCAAATCATTTATAAATTTCAACCTTTATCCACCATGACAAATTCAAATTTTTAAAATTTCGATTAGCACAAGAACGGCAACCCATCACCAAATTACTTCTATTTTCAGCACTCGAAAATTCTGTTCACGAGAACTAACGACCGGATAATCCGATCATAATGAAATTCACAGGACATGTTGGTATTAGCTAGGACCAGGTCTGATAGAAGTAATTTTGAAATGCAGGCAGCCTTATGGCAGTGGTACCATCTTGAAAAATCACTGAGAAAAAAAACAGCTTTTTGGTCTATAACTTCCGATTCAGCCATCACATTTAAACAAAATTCACACAATATTTGGGTCTTACTTTAAACAGCATTTGGTGAAAATTTGGCTGAAAAATTAGAATAGAAATGCCAGCTATCGTGATTTTTGTCTGCTAAATCTTGCAAATTTGTTCAACAAAATAAAACTTTTTTCCCTTTAACTTCCGGTCCAGTCATGAAATCAAAACGAAATTCATGCAGTAAGTAGACCTTAATGTGAACCAAATGTCGTAGGAATTTCGTACAAAAATCATGAATGGAGTGCCAGCTATGACCATTTTTGTAATTTTGTTTAATTTCTTTACTGAACAAATCTGTCCTAAGATTGGCAAATGGGAATGATCCTGCAATGAAAATTAACAACAAATATTAACGCTTTGAAAATTCAAAAAGTTTCAAGAGTTGTGACCCTAAAATTCTTTTCATCCGTATAACTTCCAGCGCAGTGATTCAATCGAAACAAAATGTACTGGTTGGGTTTAACTTAACGTGAAGCAGATTTTGTATGTATTTTGCTTTGCCGCTGACACAGGCTAACCAGCATTAGCCATTTCCGTAAATATTGCGCCAACAGATGCTTCAAATTACGTTCTCATATGCAAAGGATCTGCAATAAAAATAAGAAACCAATTTTTAAATTTTCCGAGTTTTGAACATTTTTCGGATGGCAGCCTCAAGCAAGGTTTAACCGCTGAAACTTTCGATGAAATCCTCCGATGAGAACGAAATTCAAAGGATAGCTCGATTTAAGTATGAGCTTATTAAGGTAAACTTATTGCTGCTTCGTTGGGAAAATGTTGCCAGCACTGAACATTTTCATCATTTGTGTTATAGTTGAGTTCTGTTGCTTTGAATAAGGAATGGTTGATATGATTCTACAAAAAAGTGTATTACGTCTTTCCACATTTTTTTGTCACTCAAAGACAATTTCTTCGAAAACTAGTTTTCTAGCGGTTCTGATGTGCTAGACTTATTTTTTTAAAAAAAAGAGGATGTGTAATTATTTAATTTATTTAAATATTGACACCTCACAGACACCTCTATATATATTTACACTATTTTCAGCCACCTTATTCTCCTGCTGCGTCCGTTTCCGTCCGTTTTGTCTGCACGTAAATTTGAAAAAGATGTCCGCGGTATCACAACTTTGTGCGACGTCAATTAAACCCCTCGCGTTTTGGCACGATGAGCCATCGTTGTGGTTTGCCAACTGGAGAGCCAGTTCACGAAGGCGGGCATAAAAGCTTCGGAAAAGAAGTACACCTATGTGGTTTCCTCGCTGGGTTCGGCGGAGTTGAAGGTGGTTAAAGACGCGGCTGCGAACCGAATCTGAGATATGAACATCGAATCCGAGCTTGTTGTCAAACATAGCCCCAAAGTCTTTGAGGCAGGCAAGAGAAGAGAGCACATGTGTATCCAACGAGTAATGGAATACAGTAGGCTGAGTTTTATGAGAAAAAACAGCGTTTGGTTGGATTGAACAAGGATACAGCTATCAAGGGACCTTATGGTAACGAAGAGTTTCGGATCATCGGTATAAAATAGAAATTCACAACAAAGAAGTGGCGGCAGATCATTCACATAAAACAGGAAAAGGAGGCGACCCAGAATAGAACCTTGTGGAACACCGGTTTTGGTTCAAAAGGATGGGACATACAGGAACCATACTGAACATAGCAAGATTGATCGCATAGGTATGGTTTTATCCATTTAATAATGTATAAAAAAGTCAAGTCTGTTTAGTTTAGAAAGAAGAAGATTTTGGTCAACATGATCAAAAGCTTTAGAGAAGTTCGAATATACAGCGTGAGCTTCAAGTTGAGCCTCCAAAGTTTTAGCAACGAAATTCGAGAAATATGCGAGGTTTGTTGATGTTGACCGACTTGGAAGGAAATCGAGCGGTTTTTTTGCAATGAGATGTCCATATTGAATTACGATAAAGTCATGTAGATGCCGTTTAAGGATCTTGGAAAAGGTTGGAAGAATCGATATTGAATGAAAATTGTTTGCATAGGACACATTATCTGATTTAGGAATTGAATGAATTATAGCCTGTTTCCAGAGGGAAGGAAAACGACCCTCAGATATTCTTTTATTAATGATGATGGTCAAAGAAAAACTTAATGAAGTGCTCATCATTTTCAAAAATATTGTTGGAAGTCCATCAATACCTATGTTTGAAGAAGATTTGAGTTTTCCTATTAGAGATTTAACAATAGAAGGCATAATAGGGAAAAAGAAACTTGATCCTCATATTTAATGGAAGTCGAGGGATTATTCCGAAAGGTTTGCAATTGTCTACAGCGTGACCAAAACGGTTTGAAGTAGCCACTACGCATTCCATTGTCTATTTTCCCAATAAAGGAATGGTGCGCATTTTTAATAAGAAGCTTTGTGTCAGCTCTCAGTTTACGGTACGCTTTAAGGTCTTCAACTGAAGCAGACAGTTTGTATGTTTTAAGAAGCTTGGATTTTTTTAGATAGATTCGAGATAATACATTTAGTAAACCATGAGGGATATTTGGGACTTTGGGGAGAAGTAAAAGGCATGAATATAGGTAGAATACATAACAATTTAAGTAAAAGTGTGAAAAAATCATACACCGCGAATCATAAATTCAAACAAAAAGGTACCGAGTTTGAAGCTCAGCCTGCGGCTAGATCTTTTTCGAATTCAACAATCAAATAAACTCTTTCAAAGTGAACTTCCAAACATATTTTGGCTTAATTTGGAACTAACAAAATTAACGAAAATAATACTCAATAATTATATTCAAAAGGGTTACTTATAAAAAATCCAAAATAAGAGATGCATAATTTTTAAATGATATGTAATTTTTACCATCGGAAAACCTTTATTTGGGGTTTGCAGTGAATTATATATTAGTATTTAAAACGCACTGTTCAAAATGAAAATTGAGCTTTTGAGCCAAATACACCAGTATCAGTTTCATGGATCCTGAAAATGTTGTTTCGAAAAGACAACCTTAAATTATCGCTCTTTGTCAATGTTTTCCAAATTTAATAGAAATATCACAACTGCAGAATACAGATTCACAGTCGTGGGTGCTAAGAAATATTGAATCGTCGAATTTCGAAACTAGCAATGCTGAGTTATTTTGGAAACAAGTGGCAACAATTGAAACATGAGAACGCAAGTCAGCTTTTGCAATTTTCAGTACTTTTGTTTATTTATTTATCTACCAAACAAGGCGACATAACAACAAGAAAACATAATACAAATCTTAAATACAATTAATCATAAATATACAATACAAATTGTCCGTAAAAAAGATACAATACATCACAAATTTTGTACCAGTTATTCTACATTATTTTAATTAAATTTAGGCTAGTAACGATGGAAGTTAAGCGGGTTCGGATGTGCAAAAGGCTTTGGACAAGTTATTTTTGAAATTTGATTTAGTAATCCCCGAAGAGTAGTGGCTGCTTATAGAATTGAATATCCTACAGCACCTATTAATGGGCTCATTATATGCATAGGTAGTGTGATGACTGAATTCATTGAGCAGATTTGCATATCTGGTGCGTCTTGGTCGGTTATTGAAAGTAATTTTACTAGAGAGATTTTCAATGATTACCGCACCACTAATAATATCAAATGTAAGGCAAGCGCTGAGCAGAGTTCTTCTAGAAGAAAGAGACATTAAATTTAGAAGACTCAGTCTGAATTTGTAAGATGGGAGATTCTGAAAATCTCGTGGGTCATAGAGATTTCTCAAAGCGAAAAGTACAAATTGTTTCTGAACAGACTCAACTCTATCGCTATGTAGCTCGAAAGCAGGGTTCCATATAATGCAAGCATATTCTAATAAAGGACGCACTAGGGTGGTATATAATGATTTGGTAACCCATATATTTTTAAACTCTTTAGCGCGTCTCTTTATGAATCCAAGCTGTTTATTAGCTCTGGCAAGGATTTTGTCATAGTGCAAATTGAAGCGCATCTTGTTATCCAATACTACGCCAAGGTCTATAATATGATCGACCCTATTCAATTTGAAGTCGTTAAGGTAGTAGGAATACATCGTGGTTGCATGCCTACGAGAAAAACTTATCACATGGCACTTATTGATGTTAAGATTGAGATTATTCACATCGCACCACTTTTCGAGGGATTGAAGCTTTGATTGTAGAAAGGTTGCATCAGACTGCGAGTTTATGATGTGATAGATTTTTAAGTCGTCTGCATAGAAGAGATGCGGTATACCAAGCAGTATCTCAGACACATCAGAAATGAAGATGTTAAAAAGCAGGGGCCTAAATGACTGCCTTGTGGTACTCCAGAAGATGCCAAAACTTTTTTGGACAAGTGGCCTTGAAATTTTACAAATTGGGTTCGATCGCAGAGGTAAGACTGGAGCCAGTTAAGAAGAGAACCGGAAATACCAAAGTTGCGAAGTTTTTGAACCAAAGTTTGATGGTCAACTCGGTCGAAAGCCTTACTAAAGTCCGTATAGACCGCGTCAATTTGGTTCCCTTTTTCCATTTCACAGAGCACAGTAGAAACTAGTATCATGAGGTTGGTGCAAGTCGATCTACCCCTACGAAATCCATGTTGTTCCTCATTAAGAAGGGGGTCGATAATGCGAGTAAGATTATCACAAACTAGCTTCTCGAAGAGTTTGGGGATAACAGATAGCAATTCCTCGATAGTTATCGACTGAACGTTTATCACCACTTTTGAAAATAGGTGTGAGGTATGAGGATTTCCAGAAAGACGGGAAGACACCAAGCGACAGGGATTTATTGAAAACCATGTGCAAAGGGGTGATTAATTGGTCTGCACATTGGAACACGAAGAAAGGAGATACTAGGTCCGGGCCAGGTCCTTTGCCAATCTTTAGTTGCAGAATAGCATTAGTAATAGCCTGCCGTGTAAGGACAAACCCTTCGATAAGAGATCTGGCAGCGTGTCTAGTAGTGAAAGTAGGGATCTTCGGAGAGCAGTAAGTGTTTTGAAAATGGTCGGCGAATAAGCTACAAATGACTTGTGGACAAGACGAAACCGTGTTACCACGAAACATAGAACAAGGATAGCCAGTGGTTTTACGTTTTAAATTGACGAAATCAAAGAACTTTTTCGGGTCAGTGAGTATTTTTTCCCCCATTGAAAATAACATAGAGCTCATACGCCTCGCGAGATTTGATTGAAAATTCTTTGGATAGCTTGTGGATACACAAACACCTACACTTAACATTCTCACATTCACTACTCACCACACTACTGGACATAATACACACTACATCAAAATTCAGAAATCAAGTAGACTAAGTTAAAAAAAATGTCAATGTAAATAAATGAAAAATAGTGAGTTGTCAATCTGGATTGTGATGAAAAAAAAGCTGTTCTTGGTTATTCTTATTGAATTAAAAAAATATATCTATGCTAATAAACTTAATCAATGTTATAAAAAATGTTCATGATTAATATCAAAGCAGATATAAATATTATACGTAAAATTATTATGAGATTTCTTGTTTTAGATATTTGATTTCAAATACTAAAATTGGTGACCCCGTATTGAACACATATAACCAAAAGACGCACAGCACTGCCGCACCAACAATCAACAACAACAAATCTGGATGGAACTCGGCTAGGAAGAGTTCGTGGAAGACGTCCTATATAAATGAAGTCAGCACTCATACGAATCATTTTGATCCAGTGGTAATTCCAAGATTTTCATCCAGCGGATCAACACGAACATCAATCGCTGTGATTGAAGAAAGAAAAAATTGACCAGTCAAAATCGCATCGAATCCAATGACAATGATCTATTTCCAACATTGTCATTGAAAGAAAAATTTTTGGCAACTACGAAGTTCAAAAAAATCACAAAACGAATCGAAGCACAATCCGAGAACGAATAAGAAGATACTTAAAATTTTGAAGCAACGGCACAGTAAGAAAAGAAGAACAATTGCAATTCTATATCCGACACTCGAAGAAGAAGATACTTAGAATTTTGAAGCAACGGCACAGTAAGTACAAGCCAAGCTTAAAATTTTAAAAAAAAAGTCAATCCAGGCAGTCGTGAAAGAAATCGCAAAGACTCACGTTAATCGAAGTCTGTATGTTTTGAATATTTGGAGTATGATGCGTCGACTGTTGTCCGAAATGAAGAAATCTGCAGGTTTTGAAGATTGCACGATCCAATATATGTATTTAATTCCAAATAGTATGTAAAACAGTGTGGTGATTGCATAAAGAATATTGCATAAAGATAGATACATTTAAAAAAAAAAAAAAGTTTTGACATCGAAAAATTTTACATTTCGCACGTATGTGTAACAAAAGCAGTCAGATTTCGCGCAACTATGCAGATAATTGATATTTGAGGCAGCCTAGGCCATTTAAGGCGTGAGTTCGAACTTAACATCATACAGAACTAAGTTAATCTGTATATTTAATATTATTATAATAATAGTTACAAATATCACACCTATATATTCAAACAATAATTTCAGCCACCCTATTTCCTTGCCGCGTTCCGTTTCTATTCGTCCCGTCGCGTAACTCCGTTAGAATGTCGTTGGACAATGAGGATGCGGTTCCCTCAGGCGCGTCATTCGGTGCTGAAATTTTCGCGACATCCGTCAAACCACCCGTTTTTTGGCAAGAAGAACCAGCTTTGTGGTTCTCCCAACTGGAGAGCCAGTTCGCAAAAGCTGGTATTAAGAGCTCGGAGACCAAATACCACTATGTGATCTCCTCGCTGGGTTCGGCGGAGCTGAAGGTGGTCAGGGACGTGGTTGCGAGCCCGGATCCTGATTCGCCTTACGAGGTCCTCAAGAGGGCGCTTGTATCGCGGATTTCAGCCAGCGATTCTGTGAATCTCAAGCACCTCTTGGGGAACCTCTCGTTAGGTGACAGACAGCCTTCCCAGCTGCTTCGGGATATGAAGCAGTTGGGAGGTGCTAAGGTCGGAGACGACCTGTTGAGGACCCTCTGGCTGCAGCGGCTTCCGGAACAGACGCAAGCCATTTTAGCCTGCTCTCCGGAAGCCAGCATCAACAAGTTGGCGGAAACAGCCGACAAAATTGCTGAGGTATTCGTTCACCCACAAATAAATTCAGTCGCTGTTTCCCACCAGCAGTCAGAGGTGGCCGAATTAACGAAACAGGTCGCTGCGCTGACGAAACTCGTACATCAACAACTAAGATCGCGTTCGAGGTCCCAAGGAAGATCTCGCTCGCAGCCGCGTCGCCGAAGCCAGTCACGAGGGACTGGTGTTTGTTGGTACCACAACAAATATGGCCCAAACGCTATTAAATGCGTCTCTCCATGCGCCTTCAAGGCTGGTTCATCAGAACCAAAAAACTAAGTCGCTGTTCTCTTCAGACGGTAAGAAAACGCGACTTGTCACCTAGCCGTCGTCTAATTCTTCATGACAACTTGTCTAAACGACACTACTTGATTGACACAGGCGCAGACATTTCGGTGCTTCCAGCACCTACTACCGGAAAACTTCCACCTTCTGGTATGCGACTTGCCGCGGCAAACCAGTCGACCATCAACACCTATGGACGAAAGGTGATCAAACTAGATCTGGGACTCCGTCGTGAGTTTTCATGGGATTTTATCATTGCCGATGTCTCTAGACCCATTTTAGGCGCAGACTTTCTCTGCCACTATGGGCTAGTCGTCGACTTGGCAAATGCTATCCTTGTGGATCCTCTTACTTCTCTTTCATCGAAAGGCACGTACACTTCGTACAAAGGTCCAAAACTTAGTGTTTTGTTTGAGCAAACCTCAGATCCACGGATACATGCCCTTCTCAACAAATACCATGCCATCACGGTCAACACAGGGTTCTCACAACCCTGTAAACATAAGGTGACACACCACATTTTGACCACAGGCCCTCCGATAGTATCGAGACCACGTCGACTGGCACCAGATAAGCTCGCGGCGGCTAAGAAAGAATTCGATTTCCTGCTACAGCAGGGAATTTGCCGCCCCTCAAACAGCAGCTGGTCTTCTCCGCTACACATGGTACGCAAGGCTAATGGGGAATGGCGTCCTTGCGGCGATTACAGACGCCTTAACGCCATAACCGTCCCGGATAGATATCCGATCCCCATTATTCAAGACTTCTGTCATGAACTACATGGCAAAAATATCTTTTCCACCATAGACCTGACTAAGGCCTACCATCAAATCCCAGTCGAGCCGAACGATATTCCAAAGACCGCCATCTGCACACCTTTCGGACTCTTTGAGTTCACCCGAATGACCTTCGGACTTTGCAATGCGGCACAATCGTTCCAACGCTTCATACATGAAGTCCTACACGGATTAAAATTCTGTTTTATCTACCTCGACGACATTTTGGTAGCTTCTACTTCCGAAGAAGAGCATCTTGTTCACTTAGAACAAATTTTCAAAAGATTAGCGGATCATGGTCTAATAATCAACATGGAGAAATGCCATTTCCTTCGACCTTCAATCAAATTCTTAGGCTATGAGGTTTCACCGAAAGGTATTAAGCCCTCCCCAGATCGGGTTGAGGCAATATCAACAGCTAAACTCCCCAAGACGGTTAAAGACCTAAGAAGATTTTTGGGGATGGTCAACTTTTATCGTCGCTTTCTTCCTCACACAGCTGAGATGCAGCAACCACTCAACGCCTATCTTTGTGGCTCTAAGAAAGATGGTGCTAAGACTATCGACTGGTCAATAGAAGCTAGCAAAGCTTTCGACCAAGTCAAGACTGGTTTAACAGAAGCCACTCTATTATCCTTTCCGGACTCAAACGCCGAGCTTGGTCTATTCGTAGACTCTGCAGCAAAAATGTCAAGGCTCTTGGCAACCCCTTGGTTTTTACTCGGCCAAATTAAGCGACGCACAAAGAAAGTATAGTGCATACGACCGCGAACTCTTAGCGGCTTATCAGGGCATTCGTTATTTCCGATATTTTTTGGAAGCCCAAAGGTTCACTCTATACACCGACCACAAACCACTGACTTTTGCTTTTAAACAAAAGCCAGAAAAGGCCACACCTCGTCAACTTAGACATCTAAGTTATATAAGTGAGTTCACTTCTGACATTCGGCATGTCTCTGGTTGCAACAACGTTGTTGCTGACGCACTCTCTCGTCTAGAAGAAATCATTCTTCCCAGTACTCTCGACTTTGCCGCAATCGCCTCGTCCCAAGCATCGGACGCAGAGTTTCAGAAGATTCTCAAGGACTCTAAATTTGTTTTAAAGAAACAACCAATCTTTGGCACCAAAGTCGACATTTTTTGTGAAGTGTCTGGCCCAACCATTCGACCTTATATTCCTTACACGTTCAGGAAACAGGTGTTCAACTCAGAACATAATATCGCTCACCCTGGTATTCGTGCTACAAGAAAGCACATTGCAACTAAATTCTTCTGGCCTTCGATGAACAAGGACATTGCCACTTGGGTCCGAGAATGTCTATCTTGTCAAAAATGCAAGATAACCAGACATGTGAGCAAACCTGTATCGACCTTTCCTACGGTCTCCGAACGTTTTAAGGTCATTCACATCGACATAGTTGGTCCCCTAACACACTCGCAGGGATACACTTACTGTCTCACCATAGTTGACCGTTTCACACGTTGGCCTGAAGCAATTCCTTTAGCCAGCATTACTGCCAATGACTGTGCTACTGCTTTACTAAGCACCTGGATTGCTAGATTTGGAGTTCCCCAATACATTGTCACCGACCAGGGCAGACAATTCGAGTCAGCGCTCCATGCTGAGCTTGGTCGACTCTTGGGCTTCGAACGTAATCGTACCACAGCGTACCACCCTCAAGCCAACGGTTTCTTAGAAAGATGGCATCGTACTCTAAAATCGGCTATCATGGCTCACAACGATGTTTCTTGGACTAGAACACTTCCCCTAATTCTTCTTGGATTACGATCTCTAATCCGAGAAGAATTCACAGCATCACCGGCACAACTCCTGTACGGAGAAAACCTGCGTCTTCCTAGTGATTTTCTTCAAGAAAATCCTAGGAAGATTAGCCAAACAGACTTTGCCAACGAACTTACGGCTACAATGGCAAAACTTCGACCGGTTGATGCTAAACATCACACAACACCGAAGATATTTATCTTCAAGCAACTCGACTCTTGCTCACACGTCTTCGTCAGAGTCGATTCTGTTCGTCCACCACTCATTCCACCGTACGACGGTCCTTTCAAAGTCCTAGCCAGACATATGAACTATTACACTCTGGAAATCAGAAACAAATCCGTCAATGTTTCCATTAACAGGCTCAAGCCTTGTTACTCGTCATCCTCTACGGAACCTGTTGACAATTCTTCCAGAAACCAGCAGGCATCAGCAACCTCGACTGCACCATTACTGCCTCCAGCTCCCGAAAAGAGACCAGCGAGGAAAGTTACATTCGCTCCGTACGTCTCTCTAGCTGGGCGAACCACAAAGGTACCACTCTCCTACGCCTCGCGATAACGCGTAAAACGCTGGCAGGGGAGTATTGTGGATACACAAACACCTACACTTAACATTCTCACATTCACTACTCACCACACTACTGGACATAATACACACTACATCAAAATTCAGAAATCAAGTAGACTAAGTTAAAAAAAATGTCAATGTAAATAAATGAAAAATAGTGAGTTGTCAATCTGGATTGTGATGAAAAAAAAGCTGTTCTTGGTTATTCTTATTGAATTAAAAAAATATATCTATGCTAATAAACTTAATCAATGTTATAAAAAATGTTCATGATTAATATCAAAGCAGATATAAATATTATACGTAAAATTATTATGAGATTTCTTGTTTTAGATATTTGATTTCAAATACTAAAAGCTCATCATATAATCTTATTTGATCCTCCTGGAGAGAGCCTCCATTTTTGATTGCTTTATATAATTTGTTTCTATGGTTTCTGAGCCGCCTTAAATCATTGTCAAGCCAAGGTTCGGAGAGTTTTTTCTTCTTCTTCAGCTTTGGTACAAATTTGTGGATGGCGTTAAAGATTATTTTGTAAAAAGAAGACAACATTTCGTCTAAATCTGATGCCGATAGAGCACTTGTCCAGTCAATTGTGTCCAAATAGTTTTTAATGCTTAAGTAGTCAGCATTTAGAAAATCAAATACAATTTCATTATTGTATGACTGGGTGAAAGAAATATCTGTAGTGGATAGCTCAATTGTAAAAGCGGAGTGATGCAGGGTGTTCGAGAAAAGATTCTCGGCGTCAATAGTTGGACTAACCACCACTTCGTCATAAAAATCTGAGAAGTCATAAAAATCTGAGAAGACCTATTATCACCTATTATCCTTACTCAATTTTTCCTCGTGCGTAGCAAGAACTTTCTCTCAAATTAATCTTAGTAAAAAAAAAAACAAGCAATCGATTACAAACAAATACTCTAGGTAGCATACTTTTGTTTAAAGAATATTTAAAATCAAGAAATGAACCTTGTGCAGGGGTAAAATTTCATGTAGCACTTAAATAAAAATTATTTTCGGAAAATATATATTACAACATAATCATAGTACGCAGTTAATAATTGATATGAATTATTTTTTGTCATGCATTGTTTTTTATGCTGAAACAAATAGTTTTGATTAAAATGTTACGTTTTTTATTGAAACTAAAATGCCAATATTTCTTCAGATTGCCTGAAAAAATGTAAAAGACTCTCTGTGTTTTTTTCTGGCAACACTGGTTCCAGCCAACAATTTTCAATATGTGGCTTCACATTGGTTCATTCCCTGAATTCTGAAAGTCAAGCTATGTATGTTTTCAAATCAGGTGACAAATGTGATGCCAGTCATTACCGTCCTGTATGTAACTTGTCAGCCATTCCAAAGTGTTTGAAAGTTTAGTTTTTGACTTTGTGACTTCTTTGATGAGGCCTCTAATTATATATAATCAAGTTTCTGTAGTGGAAAATTCACCGCAACTTATCTTATTTCATATCACAACTTTTTATGTAGTTCTCTGACATCTTCCGGCCAAGTTCATTCAATTTATACAGATTTTGGAAAAGCATTTGATAAAGTTAACTTAATACTTTTGTTCCAAAAATAGAAAAACTTTGAATTCCATGGTTCTATGTAAGAATGGTTTTGGAGCTATGGAAGCAATCGGTCATTTTTTGTGAAATTAAATGATACATTCTCGAATCCCTTCTTTCCCGCTTCTGGTGTACCCCAGGACTCACATCTTGGTCCATTATTGTTTTTAACATTTATAAACGAATTAAGTTCAGTTTTTCAGGACGTTCAATTTTTACTGTTTGCACTCTTGCCGACATCCATTTGCTGCAGTCAAATATTGATCGTTTGTATGCATACAGCGTTGATAGTAATTTAGAATTAAATATTAGCAAATGCAAATTTATAATTTTCAACCGGACGAAAGCATGTTTTGGAGTTACTTACACATTCAATGGTGTCCCGGTAGAAAAAGTTAATCAAATCAAGGATCTGGGTATTGGGTAATTCCATTGAAAATCGACCAAATTTCAGATAATTTTTGAACTCACCTCCTTGGAATTTGGAAATATTTTGGTATCCAGAAGGTCTGGTGAGTTAATTATCGAAAATGAAATATTTTTGGAAAATATGGTCTATTTGCGGAAATATGGCCAATTGAAGTTTTTGAGAAACGTCGGTTCGTGTTGCATTCAAAAAATTGTATACAATCTTCTACTTTACGTAGAGCCTTCAAATATAGCTTGTTGAAAAGCAAAAGGTGTAGATATTCTAGAAAAAATAGTGCGAGAAACATCCTGGGCAAAAAGGATAAAAAGGATCATTACAGTGTCCTTTATCCTTGAATATTTCAAAATGCGCACCTTCGATTTTCTTCATTTTTTTATATATTGTAAACAGTTATATAAACTACAAATGTGCGAAATTTCAAAGTGGAGCTCATAAAAGTACAGCCGTGAGAAATTTTTAAAGGTGTGGAATACTGCAACCACTGAAGAAAATTTAAAGAAAATGATACCGAAACAAGGTAAAACTTACAAAATATGGTACGAAACAATTTTATGTTTTCAAAATGGATTTGAAAACTGTTTTGCAATGTTGTTTGAAGCCCGCAGAAGATTCTAATCCAGTTTCTAACGTAAAATGACCTGTATAATTCCATTGCTTATAACTAATCCCACTCACACAATTTTCATCAAATTTTTTTCACATGTACTTAGAACAATGGCCGATCCAGGGCAATCCTGGCAGCTACCAAAATACCAATCTGTTTGTGGAAGAGAGCATATCATCAGAGATAAAAAGTTCTTACAATAAGCCAATCTTATATCGGAACCCTTTGTTAGAAAATATATTTTTGATCCTTTAATCCTTAATTTAACGTTTTGATGTATAACACATACACAGACAGAATGTGTTCCCGATGCTTCCGCTAAATTGAAGTATTTAGACAGTCTGCTGTTTGCATTGCTGCAGTAGAATGATTTTATGAGACCAGGGATTTTCGGGGAAGTGTAACCTCGTCTAATTTTTTTTAATCATATATGAGGTTGCGTCAGGAAATTCGGATACTACTTTGGCACGTAACGAATTCGTCGGCAAAAGTGATAAAACTAAACACTTTGTGTCCTTTTCTGTAGCTTTTGAATATTCTTCTTTGATATTATTTACTATAGATAATTCATTATTTGTTTGTTGTTTCTTCTGTAGGTAGTTCTTGCTTTATTTTAAGCACATTTTTGTACAGTACGCTAGTAAAGTTTTTTTAACTTTCTTCTTAGAATGTCCATTTTACAAATTTTTTTGTCTATATGAGCTCACGACTTTCCTTAACTTCAAGTACCTCTGATCTATACCCTGAAAGCATCTTCTTGGAATCAAAGTAAACTACAGACATTGCATTTAACCCTAATTTTAAGTTGTAAAAATATACGACATCGACAAACAAAGGAAGTAATTAAAAATATATGTACAGTATAATATGTGGAAGAAACCGAAAATAATCCTAATTGTTCATGCCGCTAGTAAATGAAAAGGAATATTCTTTCTTTATTTTTGTTTTATGATTGCTTACAAATGAATGTTCTCAATTATTGTAAATAATTTATATTCTAGTGCTAAAAACAAATCGAAGTACTATTCCTTTTAAAAAATAAAATCATAAACAATAATTACCCATAGCTGAAGAATCTAAGACCTTGATTTTGCAACAAAAAAAAACATAGAGCCACCATCAAGTTATTTCATACATATACATATTGTAAGTTTCACCTTGTGTCGGTACCATTTTCTTTGGCGGTTATAGTATTTTGTTCCTTCAAAAATTTCTTACAAATGTTGCTCCACTTTGAAATTTAGCACATTTGTAGCTTACATAACTGTTTACAATATATAAATTAGCGCTTAAAGGATCAAAAATAAATTTTCTTACAAAGGATTCCGATATAAGCTTGGCTAATTATAAGAACTTTTTATCTCTGATGATATGCTCTCCTCCACAAACAGATTGTTATTTTGATAGCTGCCAGGATTGCCTTGAATCAGCCGTTGTTCTAAGTACATCTGAAAAAAAATTGATGAAAATTGCGTGAGTGGTATTAGTTATAAGCAATGGAATTATACAGATCGTTCTACGTTAGAAACTGGATTAGAATCTTCTGCTGGCTTAAAACAACATTGCAAAACAGTTTTCAAATCTATTTTGAAAACATAAAATTGTTTCGTACCATATTTTGTAAGTTTTACCTTGTTTCGGTATCATTTTCTATAAATTTTCTTCAGCGGTTGCAGTATTCCACACCTTTAAAAATTTCTCACGACTGTACTTTTATGAGCTCCACTTTGAAATTTCGTACATTTGTAGTTTATATAACTGTTTACAATATATAAAAAAATGAAGAAAATCGAAGGTGCGCATTTTGAAATATTCAAGGATAAAGGACACTGTAATGATCCTTTTTATCCTTTTTGCCCAGGATGTTTCTCGCACTATTTTTTCTAGAATATCTACACCTTTTGCTTTTCAACAAGCTATATTTGAAGGCTCTACGTAAAGTAGAAGATTTTATACAATTTTTGGAATGCAATACGAAACGACGTTTCTCAAAAT
Source organism: Nemotelus nigrinus (assembly GCA_947369275.1). NCBI lineage: Eukaryota > Metazoa > Arthropoda > Insecta > Diptera > Stratiomyidae > Nemotelus > Nemotelus nigrinus. The sequence continues at coordinate 61,966,953 of OX376375.1, forward strand.
CTTCAAGAGGCCATATTTCCGCAAACATACCATATTTTCCAAAAAAAATTTTATTGGTGCACATAACTCAACTACTTATATTCACAGTGAAAATTTTATTGAAATCTGACGATAGCGATAAAAGACCGTTGGTCGATTTTCCGTGGAATGACCCTATTACCTTTGACGGTAATTTAAGCTTTACCAATCACATTAATAACATTGCTAACGAACCTAGCAGATTGCTTGGCTTTGTTATAAGAAACTCTCGTGAGTTCAATAATATGATTACTTTAAAACTGTTATACAGGTCTGTTGTTCGTAATAAGCTCGAATATGTATCCGTTCACTGGAACCCGTGTTACAAGGCACACATTGACCAATTAGAATTAATTCAACATACACTTTTAATGTACGTTGCTTTTAAAATGCGTTCAAATGATGTCGAAAATATTTATTCTGAGATCACGCCGTTGCTAAACATTACGTCTCTTCAGGCTCGTCGAGCATGCCATGACATATCATTTAATTGACGGCAATTTGGATTCCGCTGACCTCGACGCTTTGTGATTTCGGGTTCCTTCCAAGCAAACAAGATCACACGATATATTCATTTTAGATAACATTAGTTCAAATTTCCAACAGAATTTTCCTCTCATGAGATTCCAAATTACAGGCAATATTTTGTGCGATCGGGTTGATTTTTTTAATGATTCTGTGAATACCATTATGCAAGAGTTTTGCACTTTTTTCCATGGATAAATTAAATATCAGATTTAGTATCTGTCAGTTTTCAATGTTCTAACCACTAGCTTATTAGTTGAAATTGTTGTCATTAGTTTTTCTTCTTTTGGATTTTATAACAGCCATTAAAGTTTTTTTTTCTTTTATTTTTGTATTTATTATTATTTTTGTATTTATTATTATTTTTGTATTTAAGTTAGTTTGAGTTATAAGCTTATGCATGAAATTGATTTTTTCCCGTGAATAAACAAACAAACAAACAAACATTGAACCCGTATTAAATTAATACTTGCCGCAAACTAGTAGGCTGGGAGTATGAGTATGGGGTGTCAGGAGCCTCTCTAATAGAACTAACTCTAGGCTAATCATTTCATTGCACTTAGCGTGAACTTGTCAATCTAGCCAAGAGCAGTATTTACATCCCATTTTTCATAATCCGTTCACAAAATTGAACGATTTTGAAAACAATATATATAGATACCTACAATCAATCGAAAATAACTATATACCACGCATAAAACAATTTATTTTAATAGTTAAATAAAACAGCAAAGCATACGAATAAAATAATTACTAAGTGATCTTCATTCTAGTAATTTGCTGGAAACCACACCTTTTACTTTGAAAGTAAAGACAACGTTTTCTCTTGTTGCCTCCGAAAATTCAAATATCAACCGATACGTTCCGGATACAAGAAGTGATGGGAACATGGGTATTGTCATATCCATTACGTGCAAAGTCATGTAGCCCTTGAAGAGTCAATAGAATAATAATAAAAACAAACGAGAAGCTTTTAAATATTTGACTATAGAGCATGAGTTACAATGAAAGTGAAACAACACAGATGCGCAACAAAACTCGTCTGTAAGCTTGGAACCGTGCGTGAACAGCTACAAGCATCCAACACAAATTTGTTGCTCAACAGAATTCAGTGAAACCTTAAACTTTGTAAGATTAGAATAATTTTGAGATTTCAGATTTCACTTGTTCCTGTGGATGGCAGAGGTAAAGGTAATGTCAATTGAATGTGGCAATTGCGATGTGTGTAATTTCATCATTTTTTCTTTGCCCGAAAAATAAATTATTCACTAGTATCGCTTTTCTGGAGCCAACAGAACTAATATTTCAAAATCAAGTGACAGATGATATTGAATGTTGTGCTGCTTTCATTGTGACTTGCTTAAGCGCTTACATGCACAGGACAGGTACCATTTAGGTTCGAAAATCTATGAAGCAGTTCTAGGAACAATTTCACCATCAAGCTTCGATTGCGAGAATTCGCAAATGATTTACAGCCATCATTCCAGAAAGTTGACAGAAATGGTTTAAATCCGGTAGACCATCGTTCGAGTCTCCCTGCAATCTTTTGAAAATAAAGTAATAGAATGTTTCATCAATATAATTGAAGTGTAACGCTGACCATTGGTGCTAACGCTGGGCGATAGAGATATGTATTTCCATATAGTAGCACACTTCGATTGTTGAAAATTTTCAAAAAACAACTAGTGTTTCGAAACCACTCATCACTGGATGAGCAATGAACCCAGGTAAGCCTAATGGAATTCGGCGGCTAGAGTGACAAAAATTGACTGGTCGTTTCCATAAAATAAAGCCTATAATGCAATTTTTTCACCTTCGCAGACCAAATAAAGTTCGCGTGTGCCAAAATGATTAGGAGTAATTTGAAGATCATGGTTTTCGGTTATTCTAAACGCAAACTGCACAAAACTCTGGACATCCACTTCTAACCGCTCAAAGTAAATCAGCTAATGCTTTTCTTAAACGAAAAACGTACCACTCTACAGAAACCATTAGAAAAATTGATTTTTAATAACTTTGATATTGATATGTATGTACTTGCAATAAAACGGTTTTAAAAACTAAATTAGAATATAGCGGCTGCACTGTGAACGCATGAATTAGTAAAAGCGAATTAAGAAATCAAAACCGGAACCACATGTCATTACAAACTCTATCTCAAAATTGTTATTCAAACATAAAACTTCGAAAAATTAATAGGTTTTATGGAAAATTGAGCAATATGCAGATTAAATAGTGTATGAGGTGTGACAATGATAATGATTGTGACCGTATTGTACTATTCGAAATTGATACTACACATGATGCGCATATGTAGGTAAATCGATTTGACAATCATCAACACCACAGCAAACGGAGGTCACGATTAGGTATTTGGACCCGGCATTAAGTTTTATACACCCAATGATTATTTAGGGTCCAGGTGCACAGCACTCTAGTCCACTGACAACAGAACATGTCTTTGTATCTTCGAATCGAGCATACACGCATGGATTTTTAGAACTGTGCATTAGCCCTGTAGCTACGGCAAGCATGTGCGAAAAATCCTTCAAATAATCTACCCTTCTGAAAAATGTTTGCTTTTTGACAAAAAAATTGTCCACCAAGTCAATTTGAAATTTTCAAAATTCCGATTTGCACCAAATTACCTCTATTTTCAGCACTCAAGACCACTGTTCACGAGAAGTGAGGACCGGATAATCCGATCAATATAAAATTTACAGGACATGTTGGTATTAACTAGCACCAGTTCTGATGGAAGTGATTTCAAAATGCAGGCAACCCTGTACCAGTAGTGCCATTTTCGAAACTCACTGCGAAAAAAAACTGCTTTTTAGCTTACTTCCGATTCAGCCAACAAATTCTACCGAAATTCAATTTTTGTCACCCAAATCTTGTAAATTTGTTTAACAAAAGAAAACTTTTTTCTCCGTAATTTCCGATGCAGTCATGTAATCAATCAATTCATGAACTAAATGGACCGTATTGTAAACCAAATGCCGTAAGAATTCGGTAGAAAAATCATGAAAAGGCTGCCATATATGGCAATTTTTTTAATTTTTTGGCATTCCGTTACTAAACAATGCTGTCATAAAATTTTCAAATGGAAATGATCCTGAAATAACAATCAACAACTAATATTATCGTTTCGAAATTTCGAAAAGTTTTGAGGGTAGTAGCCCGAAGACTCTTATCACTTTACAAAAAAAAACTTCCAGCGCAATCATTATTTTTTTAAAACTTTTCATTTTCAATTTAATTTAATCAAATTATTTTAAAAATTAAAAGTTGCAAATTTAAATTGGATAGCAGTGCTGCAGTGTCAGCAACTAAAAAAATGGATTTTGATGGATGTCAACTTACTTTTGCAGCGTAACAAAGTGTGAGTGTAAAAAAGTGAGTGTAATATTTTACTGTGCTTATCACTGACCGAAATCTTGATTGATTTTAAATTCTATTACTCAACTTAGAAGATACTAGAAATATTATCTTTTGATTAGTTTTTAGGATTAATTAGGATTAGTTTTTAGGATTAATTAGGATTAGTTTTTAGTATAATCCAGCAAGAAAGGGCTTTCAGCAATCGATGCCATCTCAGAGGCTGTTGGAACTGTAGCAAGAGCGGAAGAGACATGTCATCAAGTCAGACCAGTCATCCTATTGTTAATGCTGGGTGTCCAAAACAACTCGGCAATGTGAACGGACACCCTCCGAGCCTTTGAGAAGAGGTTCCGTATCACTGGCAATTTGCTAGCCATAGTGTAAGACTACCTCAAGAACTGATGGCTGCTCTTGTCGCACCAAGTGCGGCGCAGGGGTCGATCTTAGGACCTCACCTCTGGAACATCATGTACAATGATCTGCTGTGCCTGGAAATGCCTGCGGATGTACTCCTGGTAGGTAAAGCTGATGACGTCACAGCGGAAATCACTTCCAAATCTGCCAAGTTTGTTCAACTCAGACTTAAGGGTAGATCAGTAGGTGATCGAGCACGGAAATCAGCTGGCAGTCTCAGAAAATTGAGGTTACCTATCGTCATACCCATGACAATTGGCTCCGTGGATATCCAGACCCGAAAGTCAATCAGGTATCTAAGACTGACCCTGAACACCAAGCGGAGGTATTAGTGTCATATCTGTAAAGCAGCCTCTAGTATTCGTCACTTCCCTGAGTACGCTAATAACCAAAGTTGCTGGACCCATTCAAACGAGACGGAGGCTACTGACACTAACAACTGGCTTCATTTGGCTATATGGAGCCGAAATTTGGGCTGATGCGCTCCGAACTAAGAGGTTCAAGAAGCGCATTGCCAGTAACCAACACAGCGGTGCCTTGCGAACGCACGGTTTCAGAAGAGGATGTGATAGTGGTATCGGGAGTAATCCCGATCGAGTTATTTGTGCGAGAACCCAATGAATGGTAGCTACTTCGTTCCGAGCTGGGCAGAACTTAGGCTCTGATACGCGCGAATAATATATTTAATCGAGTATCACGCAAAAAAAATACAATTTTAGTTCGCAGTTTGAAGACTTTATTGTCGACTTGCTCTTAGGCTAGCGTTATAACAACTGATGATCGATCAGCCAATTTCTCTTATATTGGTTCAACATTATTTCTGGTGCCAGCAATTTCACCTGACCCAGTTGAATTGCAACTAATATTGTGACAGAGAAATTGGCGGCTAGCAGCATTTTCCGCATATGTAATGTTGGATTCTGACCGAGTTGCATTGTTAGGTGAATGGACATTACGATATATTACTCGCGCGTGTGCTCACCCTCCAACTTTGGTAACAACGTTGGAGTGAGAGTGATCAAAGACGCTGGATGGAAAAGCTGATTGGTCTTATTGAGCCTTGGATTACTCGAAGCCACGGAGAGGTAAATATTCACCTATGCCGATTCTTTACGTGGCATGGTTATTTCTGGAAATACCTGAACAGAATAGGTAAGGTGATCACACCGCACTAGTGATGCGCGATTACGAGATATTAAAATCGATTGTTTCGATTGTTCAAATATCTCGAAACATCTCGATCATTTAAGTTGGACTCGATTGTTGCAATCGAGATAATCGAGACAATCGCGCGATTCGAGATAATCGAGACAATCGAGCGATTCGAGATAATCGAGACAATCGAGCGATTCGAGATAATCGGCCGATTCGAGATAATCGAGACAATCGAGCGATTCGAGATAATCGGACGATTCGAGATAATCGAGACAATCGAGCGATTCGAGATAATCGGCCGATTCGAGATAATCGAGACAATCGAGCGATTCGAGATAATCGGCCGATTCGAAATAATCGAGCGATTCGGAAATATTGATGTATAAAAGGATATGTTTATCTTAAGTTAAAATTAAGATATCTTTAACTCTTTGGTGGCGGTGGGCATGTTTGTGTTTAAGCACACCAGTATACACAGTACGCTTGTAGAACCGCTTGTGAAGAATAGATTTGAATGGATTGGATATACTATTTAGTAGATTTTTTTACGTGTGCATACATATGGAATGTAATGATCAGATATGCATGGAAATTTGTATGGCTAGCATTTATCATGTATAAATGGCTGGTAGTTTTGCTAAAACTATTAAGTCTGATCAAATATTATATGAAGTTGAGTTTTGTCATGCTGTTAAGTATGTTAAAATAAAATCTGCTTTTAGATAGTGCAGTTTGAAAGCATATCATTTATCCAGTATTTTCGTACTTGCGAGTATTTTATTCAAATATTCAAAAAGTTTTTAGGGCAAAAGTACCTGAAATCGGCCAATTTTGGGTTAGAGTGGTTTCGGACATAACGGGCCAAGACCTATTGCTGTGATACAAAGATTTCGGTTTTGTAGGGGAGTAAGGGGTTTTTTGGCCATAGTTTGGCAAAAACTGCCTTTACCGCGCTTTCAATGATTGAAAGTGGTCGGGGAGTACAATAGTGATATTTTAAGGATGAAAAATTTTTTATGGGGAAAATTGGGCAAAAACGTCGAAATTTTCCAAAATTTTTTTACAATACAAGTCTGGGAAAAAGTGGCCTAGTTTCGAAGATACGGCATAAGGCACAGCCGGAGAAGCCAATCATCGAACCAAAAAGGATCTCAACCTTTTCTTATTTAGCACTTTTAGTGCTACTTTCAGTTTTTCCAGTCGGTTTTCCGGCGGGTTTCATTTTGCCATATCTTCGAAACTAGGCCACTTTTTCACAGACTTGTATGGACATTTCGCCCGAAACAGCTCAGAAGTGTCCCCGAATTCAAGCTATGCAAAAAAAAATTTTGAAAAATTTCGACGTTTTTGCCCAATTTTCCCCATAAAAAACTTTTTCATCCTTAAAATATCACTATTGTACTCCCCGACCACTTTCAATCATTGAAAGCGCGGTAAAGGCAGTTTTTGCCAAACTATGGCCAAAAAACCCCTTACTCCCCTACAAAACCGAAATCTTTGTATCACAGCAATAGGTCTTGGCCCGTTATGTCCGAAACCACTCTAACCCAAAATTGGCCGATTTCAGGTACTTTTGCCCTAAAAACTTTTTGAATATTTGAATAAAATACTCGCAAGTACGAAAATACTGGATAAATGATATGCTTTCAAACTGCACTATCTAAAAGCAGATTTTATTTTAACATACTTAACAGCATGACAAAACTCAACTTCATATAATATTTGATCAGACTTAATAGTTTTAGCAAAACTACCAGCCATTTATACATGATAAATGCTAGCCATACAAATTTCCATGCATATCTGATCATTACATTCCATATGTATGCACACGTAAAAAAATCTACTAAATAGTATATCCAATCCATTCAAATCTATTCTTCACAAGCGGTTCTACAAGCGTACTGTGTATACTGGTGTGCTTAAACACAAACATGCCCACCGCCACCAAAGAGTTAAAGATATCTTAATTTTAACTTAAGATAAACATATCCTTTTATACATCAATATTTCCGAATCGCTCGATTATTTCGAATCGGCCGATTATCTCGAATCGCTCGATTGTCTCGATTATCTCGAATCGGCCGATTATCTCGAATCGCTCGATTGTCTCGATTATCTCGAATCGGCCGATTATCTCGAATCGCTCGATTGTCTCGATTATCTCGAATCGCTCGATTGTCTCGATTATCTCGAATCGCGCGATTGTCTCGATTATCTCGATTGTCTCGATTATTCTCTCGATTGTTTTGGCGCATCGATTGCGATTCTCTCGATTGCGATTATCTCGATTGTTTTGTGGGGCCGATTGCGATTATCTCGATTGTTAAAATATCTCGCAATCGCCCATCACTACACCGCACTGCCGGTACTCGACGATGGTCAGCAAACATTCTTTATGCGCAGTCGTTTCGTAAGTTTGAGGCGCACCATTGAGTCCATTATCGGCCTGCCAACATCTGAGACCTCCTCCGTGGATGCAATGTCGGAAAATGAAGAGAACTGGCGCGCAGTCATAGCATAAGCATAGGATAAGTACTAATAAATAGCACGGAAAGAACGGTATTGTACGATGGAAGAGAATGGTAGGGAGTGAAGGATTTACCATCAGCTAGCACCTAAGAAGAACCAAAACCAAATCAGTTCACTTTACTACATGCAAAAGTGAGAAAAGCATACTCTCAAATTACAGGTGAGAATGACAGGTGAGAGTGTGTTGGCATGCGTATAATCCCATCAAGAAACAGTAAGCGCAGCGAATATTCGCTGGCAACAAACGAAATTGTGTGTAGTGTATTGCATAAAAGTATCGGAAATATGCTTTTTATTCACCAAGGGGTATCGAAAGTAGTATTCCGCGCTAACTACCTAACATTTTGATACTCAGAAAACGCTTTAAGAGAATCAATATTGCATAAATTGCCATTCGTTAAAATCGTCTTTTTGGCAAAGCACATGTATATTACCTCATGGGAATGAGAAACGTATTTGATCGTAGCAGCGTTGCTTGGCGGGGTATTTTCTGTTTTTAAACTTGGACTTGGATATTGCTATCTTTTTTTTATCTTAAATTGTATCACAAATCACGCTTTTTCCGTGCTATCTGTAGTATTTATGCTTTGGCGCAGTCTTGACAAACATTGAGAAAGTTCTGCGCATAAAATGGGAAAAGGGTTGTCCTTCCGACCAGTTGTGGGAGTTCTCCCATTTTGTTGCAATTCTGGACTTTCAAAACTTGACAATGGGAAAAGGGAGAAAATGCCGCTCATTGAACAAAATCGTGGAAGAAATGATTCAATTGAAACAAAACTTTTTTACTAATGTTCGAAGAACATTAGTTTTAAAATCGATTCGGCAAAAATTCATATTTCTATATATATATATATATATATATATATATATATATATATATATATATATATATATATATATATATATATATATATATATATATATATATATATATATATATATATATATATATATATATATATATATATATATATATATATATATATATATATACATGCTCAAAAAAGTCTGCGTACACTTGTAGGTGAAAAAAAATATTTTAAAATAAAGATCGTTTCCAATTGCTTATGAGTAGAGCCTCAAAAAAATGTTAAAGCTGTTAAAATAACAGTTTTTAACATTTTTTTGTTGTTTTTTTTTAAAATTAACATTTTTGCGCCCTTTTCTGACTTTGCATAGGAAATTTAACAATTTTCTGCCATTTTCACACTTTTAGTAGAAATTTAAACATTTTTCTCCATTGATCGTTCACGATTTGCTCAAATCAATCGAAAAGATGAATATAGTACATTCATATAATATGAAAGTCAACCAAACAATATTTTTTACAGTTATTCAACAGAAAACTGAGAGCGTCAAAATTTCCTTTATTTTGTTAAATAAACAAAGATAAACTTGAATAATGATTTAACGATGATTAAACTAAAGCAGATTCACATCATGATTCATTCGGCGTTTTTGTCAGTATAATTAATACGAGTTGAAACAAACTGGAAGAATTGCTGAATAAGCAATCATTGTTTCATTAGAAATTTCCTATTTCTAAATAAACGAATAAATGTGCAACAACTATGAAAAATTTACTCGCTGTCATCAAGGAGACCAAATCGAAAAAAGTCTATCAAAGAACCCTGATGTAGATTTTTACACCGACCTACCAGTGGATCACAAAATCAAACCAAATTTTGCACCAATGACATCAGTAGATGCGGAACGTTCATTGTCCATAAGTACATTTTATCTAGCAGAAGTAATTCTCCCCCTCTATCACAAATTGCAATGCTCAATATCCTTCAATAAAATTTTTTTTTGTCGATAAAGATGATTCAGAATGAAAAATTATACAGAATAAAGTTTTCTTTCTCAGTTTTTAATGTTTGTTGCTCTATTTTATGAACATCTGAATTAAATTGATTTAACATTTTTTATAACAATTTTTGGTCTTTTTTTCTAACATTTTCACAAACGTTTTCAGCCCATTTTATTTAACATTTTTTTGAGGCTCTACTTATGAGCAAGAATTTTAGTTTATAGCTTTCAGTTAACACTATAGTAACTAAGGATACAACTCATTTCTCGTTCGTTGATGTTAATATTTAAAAAAAAAACGTTTGTGCACAAGCCCATCAAAATGCATCCAAAAAAGTCTGCGTACACCTGAAATAATTGAATCATCTAATTAGATTTCACCTTGATTAGCTTATCCGATTAATCACCTTAATAGCTTGTTGCAAACCTTTTCCTATAAATGACATCTTTTAAACTATTTTGCATGGAGTGAACTAGCTTTGTAGTTTCTTCGGCCGTTATCCTGTTCCACTCCTTCAAGTCATTTTTAAGTGATTCTTTGCTTGTAATTTGATTGTGGCGAATTTTCCTCTCAAGTAAATCCCACAAATGTTCAATGGGATTTAAATCCGGTGATTGAGGGGGTGTGCGCAATAATTTTGGAACATTAAAGACCAACCAAAGCTTATTTATGTGACCAGTATGTTTGGGGTCTCTATCGTGCTGGAAGTAAAAATCATTCGCTAGCCTTAATTTCTCAACACTTTGCTTGAGATTGTTTTTTAAAGATATTCAGATAACCATACTTGTCCATTGTCGACTCTATAAAAATGAATTGTCCCACTCCGCTACCAGCCATACACCTCCAAACCATCACACCACTGCCACCGTGTTTTACAGTGGGAATCAAATTTGCATTATTCAATGCAGTCAAACGTTTTCTCCACACTAATTTGCGTTTTTTTATCCCAAATATACAAAATTTACTTTCGTCTGAAAAAAGAACTCTTTCCCAGAATTCTTTTGACATGTTGGCGTAAGTTTTCGCAAAATCCATTACTTTAGGCGGTTTTGTGCTGATATGAATGGCTTTTTACGTTCTACTTGATCATGGTAACCACGTTTCCTTGCATATTGTTTTTCTGTACTTCTCTTTAGTTTCTTGAACAAGTTGGAAGGCCCTTAACCGGGAATTTTTTTTCACAGAATTAATAATATTTTGACGTTCACGTGCAGTAAGTTTAGGTGGACGTCCTGATCGATGCCGAGAAATAAAAACACCGGTTGTATTATAAATATTAACAACCTTTTGTATTGAGGAATGCGTTCTTCCAACTAAAGTCGCAATTTCACGAAAACTTTTTCCATTTTCACGCAGCTTTAGTGTCAATTTCCGTTCACTAACACTTATTTCCTTATTTCGAGCTTCCATTGGAAAAGATAGTCTTTAATTCACACAATATTGTCACAAACTTTACCAATCAAACGACTACGTGTATAGATACAAAGTATAGATACAAAAATATTCACACTGCAACTGTAAATTCTAACTGTAAATCCCCAAACAGTGTGATGTGTACGCAGACTTTTTTGGAGCGGATCAGAGACTTCTAAAGATTAAAATTACCATATCTTCTTTAATTCTAAGAATTTTTTTACCAAAGCTGCATTTATGCATGTCTAGCAGTGTACCCCTTCTTATCAAAGTATTTTAATCAAGGGCACTTTATTGATTCATGGGCTTTTGTCATAATTTAGATATTACTAGTAAGGTGTACGCAGACTTTTTTCAGTATGTGTATATATATATATATCTTATGCTTTATCTACATAGTCAAAGTAAAATATTCGAAATTTTACAACGGGCACGGCTGGTAGCACTTCCCCAATTTACCTATATTTTTAGCATCTAAAACTTCTGTTCACGGGAACTCACGGCCTAATAATCAGATACAGTTGATAATTACAGAATGTTTTGGTCTTAAGTAGGACCAGGTCTGACAGAAGCGATTTTGAAATTCGGACAATTCTGTGCCAGTGGTGCCATCTTGAAAAATTACTAAGAAAATAACTGATTTTCGTCCTATAAATTCTGATTTAGTCACCAAATTCTGACGAAATTCACACATTAGCTGAACCACTCTGAACCACGTTTGATAGAAATTTGGTTGAAAAAGTAGGTTGGAGCTGCCAGCTATGGTACTATTAGTGTGTTAAATTTTGGAAATTCGCTCAGATATTTGTTACTCTTATTTGTTCCAAACTTGAATACTGTACTCAAGCTTGGTATCCTCGTTTTGCATATCTTTCCGATGACATTGAATCTGTTCAACAGAGGTTCACTCGCACCCTACTCTTCAAATATAATCTTCCCTACATGCTTTATGATGTTCGTTTATCGCTCCTTAACCTCCTTCTCCTAGCATAGCGCAAAGTTTACCTTGATGAATGCTCTCTTTTCAAAATTTGCCGTGACCATTTGTATTCGTCTATTGCATCCTTGATTAATAAACGGTAGTGTGAGAGGCAAATAAGGGCCTCCGTTGTCTTCGATGTACCATTTGCCCGTACTGATACTTACTTTCATTCTCCTATTTTGCGCTTATTAGCAAAGGGCTGTCAGCACGAAGCGTTTTTCTTACTTTCGTACCAATAAATGCTTACATAAACATTTGCAATGAAAATAAGTAAACAATAATAGCATTTACAGCAGATGTTAAACACTAAATTTCACTTAAATTATTTAGTCCACCTGCTGGTAGCACTCAGTACCCGACTCAAGCCATAGGCCAATACACGGTTTCGAGCAACCTGACATAAAATAGGTCGTGGACTATATCGCTGTAAACACACCCAACCTAAACCTTGATTTTTGCGCGACTATTAATAAACCTTGATTTTTGCGTGACTATTAATATACGTTGAATTTAAGGGGGTAGTACCTTTCTTTTTCACCTCCTATATTTTGTATAAATTTTAAAATTTGCATGGGTAAAATACACGTTTTGAAGATTACAAAAACAAACATTTTTTATTCATTTTTCTACTCATTTATAGAGGGCGAAAAAGTTGACGTCTCGAAAAATGCCTCGTCATACTGCGGACAGATAAAAGGAAAGAAGAATCTGATACAAAAAAAAACAAACCGCATTTTAAAGAGAAATGTTTCTCACGTCGTAACCGACCACAGTATTTAAAAAAAAAAATGATCAAAAATAAAATGACGGTTGTTGGAAAATATTTTACGAAAAATCGTTATTTTTTCACTTTGTTTCGCTTGCCAAATTTTTTTGGGTTCACTTTTGGCCTATATTGTGGTAGATTACCACACAAGATACTTGAATAAAGTAGTGAACTAGGTTAGGTTAGGTTAGTAAAGAGGGCTGCCGGGAAACGCGGCTTGCATTAGGCCACCAGTTTGGGCCCATTTGCCACCCTCCGCTGGCTTTTCAGAGCTGCCAAGTGACCGCTTCGCCAAACTGGATCAGCTGACTCAACGTGACGGTACTGGCCACCACTGCTAGCCCTTGAAAGTGGTATGCACCAAAAATTTTGAGGCGTTTATTATTTAGGGCCGGACAATAGCAGAGAGTATGCTCGATGGTGTCCTCTTCCATCTCGCACCTCCTGCATAAATTGCTGAATGTCAGTCCCATTCTCTTCGCATGAGATGCGGTTAGGCAGTGCCCTGTGAGCAAGCAGACCGTGGCTCTCAAGCAGTTTCTGCTGAGCTTGAGCAGTTTCCTGCTTCTGCTTGGATCAGGTGATGGCCATAATGTCCTGGCCACCCTGCAGTCCAGCCTGTTTTCCCATTCGGACTTTAGTTTGGCCCATATCGCGGCATCAAGTTTGTTTGTGGCGTCAGCGATTGACCGAGGTACAGTGATGCAGGGGCAATTGCTAGCTCCTGAACCTTTCCTCGCCAATTCATCAGCTTTTTCGTTGCCTATGACCCCACTATGCCCTGGCACCCACATAATCCGGATAGGAATATGCCTTGCCTTTTCATTGAGAGCCACTCTGCAAGCGTTAACAGTTTTTAAAGAACATCTGTAAGACGCAAGAGCGAGAATGGCTGCCCTACTGTCGACGCAAATGGTCATTGGTCTGGTTGATATTCCGCTAATGGACTCAACTGCCATGCGTATAGCATGTAATTCAGACTGAAAGGCGGAAGCATGGTCCGACAGTCTACACCACAGGTTAAGGCTCAAATCCGTAGAAAACACGCCCGAGCCAACTCCTGTGTCCGTCTTTGACCCGTCCGTGTAAATCCAGGCACCCCCATCGGTGGTAGCTTTCTTTTTCTTCCAGTCTGTTCTTGTGGGTATCTTGAACTGGAAATTCCTGCCAAGATGTATTATTTTGCTCATGTGGTCCGTGTCTTCTGCAACGAGTCCAAATCTTTTGCGGCATTTTGTAATAATACCGCTGTGGCCCCACTGATCTGAATCTTCCACATGCCAGAACTTTTAGCGCGTATCGCCGCTAAGCTTGCGCATCTAAAGATGAATCGATCTAGGGGCATGAGTCCCAAAATCATTTCCAACCCAGCCATTGGGGCGGTTCTTAAAGCGCCCGTAATACATATCCAAACTAATCTTTGCAGTCTTGTTAGCTCCTTGATATTAGTTTTTCTCTCCGCTGCTTTCCACCACACGACCGCTCCATACACCAAAATCGGCCTGACTACACATGTGAATATGTAATAGGCCGTCCTAGGTTTAAGACACCAGGTATTGGAGTAGGCGGACCGGCAAGCGAAAAGTGCTGCGCGAGCCTTACCGATTCTGTGCTTCACGTTAGCCCCCCAGTTCAGTTTCCTGTCCAGTATAAGGCCCAATTATTTAACACTATCAGCAAGTTCCAATGTTATTCCGTTGAGGTTAGGCGTGGCAATAGCCGGTATCCTATGTTTCCTTGTGAAGAGTACAAGTTCGGTTTTTGTTGGGTTTGTCCTAAGACCGACTTTTCTGGCCCAGATTTGGATATGGTCCGGCGCCGATTGAATAAGGTCCGACAAAGTTTGTGGGAACACACCCCTCACAAGTACCACAATGTCATCGGCATACGCCACCACCTCAAAGCCACTGGCCCTTAACTTCTCCAGTATTTCGTTGACTCTCAGGATCCAGAAAAGGGGAGATATAATCCCTCCTTGTGGTGTTCCGGTTCCGACTATTCTTTCCGCTTTGGCCTCCAAAAAGGTGGCCTCAATTCGCCTGCTCTTGAGCAAGTCAGATGCCCAGGTCGCTGGAGTTTTATACACTCCATATCGAACCAAGGCATCGATGATACTCGCGACAGTGACATTATTGAAGGCCCCCTCAATGTCTAAGAAGGCTGCCAACGTGAATTCCTTCTGCCGTAAGGATTTTTCTATTGTACCGACAACTTTGTGTAATGGCGTATCTACTGATCTGCCCGCTAGATACGCGTGTTTATCAACACAGAGTCTCGCGACATCAATCGAGCTTTTGATGTGCAGATCAACAAGGCTCTCTAGTGTTTTGAGCAGAAACGATGTTAAGCTGATTGGTCTAAAGTCCTTCACGTAATGATGATTCAACCTACCAGGTTTCGGAATGAAGACCACCCTAGCTTTTGTCCATTGCTCGGGTACTACCCCGAGGCGGAGGCATGCGGTAAAAATACGCTGCAGAATGGGAACGATGGCCTTATCTGCTTTTTGAAGCATGATGGGTGATATCTCATCAATCCCTGTAGCTTTGTAAGGTTGGAATGTGCCAATAGCCCATTCAATCTTGACCTCGTCTACTACTTCCTTGTTCAGCCGCTCAGACGTCTGGTGGGTTCCTCGAAGTACGTCACTACGCGGTGTCACGCTAGCTGATTCTGGAAAGTGAGTTTCCAGTAGCAAGTCCAGGCACTCTTTCGGGTCCTCCACCCAATCCCCGTTTTCCCTTCGCAAAAGCGTAGATACGCCGGGAGTTACGCTTAGGACCTTCCTGATTCTGGCAGCCTCTGTCCATCCTTCAATGTTCTCACAGAATTCCCTCCATGAGTCACGCTTGGCTTGTCTAATCTTCTTTTTGAAAAGCGACAGCTCTTGCCTGTAACGATCCCAGTCATCCACGTTTCCGGAACGCCTTGCGGTGTTAAGCGCCCTTCGTGTGTGACCTCTAGCCTCTGTGAGTTCCACCATTCCACCAAAAGGTAGCGTTCTTCCTTACGGGCTTTTCCGGACACACATCTTTGAAATCTGACACTAAGATTCCCGTTAATCGGTTCACCTGCTCGTTAAGCCGTCCTGGACTCGTCAGATCCAGATCGTCTAGTGCCCTGAGGTGTCTATTTGTTTTCCTTGAGTAAACTTCCCATTGTGCTGTTCTCGGGTTCCGTACTTTCTTAGGTGAGATAACAGAACAACCGATATTCCAACATATCCACTGGTGGTCCGAGAGCGGTGGCAGGTTAGAAACCTGCCAGCTGTGGACAATTTCCATTATGCTTGGAGTTGCCAAGGTAATATCAATTACCTCAGCCCTGTTCCTAGTTATAAATGTAGGTTTGTTACCTATGTTGAGGATGTTGAGGTTGGTTGACGTTAGAAATTCTAGCAAACACCTACGTCTCTCGTTTATCTTGGTGCTTCCCCATATCTCGTGGTGAGCATTTGCGTCACAGCCGATAACAGCATCTGTTGTCATTGCCGCTTCTGCCAATCTTCTCAGTCCGGGTGTGATGGGATCCATGTCGTATGGTAGATAGACCGCCGACAACAGGCACCGCTTCGTGCCGCTACCAGCGATCCTCCTCTCCACACACACTGTGGTTGTATCCCCATCATAAAGCTGCGGAATCAAGATTGCTTTCAGCTCTTTTTTGGCGACAATACAAGCCCTTGTCTTGTCCCTTCCTTTTAGCTGGAACATACTGAGGCTGGTGCCGAATCCACAAGGCAAATTCTTGTACAAAAGCGGCTCATGTATCAGCGCGATGTCAGCGTGCCTCCGACTGAGATGCCGAAGCAGATTGGCCGTCGCCCCCTCTACTGTGGTGCAGATTTGCTTGGACCACTCGCACTTCGGCTTCCCTCAGTCACCTTCTCCGCTCCAACTTTCAAGGTGATCCTCTTCAGACCGAAGTGAATCAACCCGTTGTTGGCCCGTAGTTGACCCGCGGACTCCTGATCAATTCCCAGCACAAGCACCAACTTTGCTGCACCAGTTAAATCAGGCTCCGAAGATTGGTTCGTTAGTTTAACAGCCTGGAATAATCTTCAGCCTGAAACTTTCAGATCGGGGCTCTGTCTTTTTAACAGAGACAGAGCCTCCGAAGCGTTCGAGTGGGGCACCGCCACCTTCGCTGTAATCAGCTTAGGCACGGATGTCTCCTCCACTACGTCCAAACCTGGATGGTCTGCTGAAATCTTCAGGACGGTAGACCGAAGCCATTCCGTCGAGAAGATGTCACTACAGGCCACCGCAATGTGGCCGCGAACAATATTACAGCCTTCAAAGCCAGGTGACATGGCAAACTTGAGGAGTTCCTCGGTGATCCGTTTAAGAATCACCTTGGCCACGTCATCCTCGAGTCTCCCTTGCAGGGGTTCCTGCTTGTCAACGACGGCCAGCTTAAGGTGACTAGCCGCTACGTCCCTAAAGGAACGAACTGCCGTCTCCTGTCGTGGCCTCTTCGTCGATTTACCTCCCGGCGAGGTTAACTCCTCTGAGCGTTGGCGTTTACTTCCAGCCGCTGCAGCAGGTTTCACTTGGGCAATCTCGGGTTTCCTTCTGGATTCCAGCGTCATCGTGCTCCTGGCCGCTCGTTTTGCCTCTCTCTTTCTAAAGCGTTGGGCATTCCGCTTCCACCCTTTAGTGGGTAGGGAACTAAATTTGAGTAGTGAACTAAAAAAAAAGTAGTGAACTAAATTTGATTTAATTTGGTTGGGCCCATCTGGAGAATAAGTGTCCGCAGTTTGAAAAAACGTCATTTCGTGAAAAACATATTTAAAGTTTATTTTCTCGCAACCCTCTCGTTTGACTCAAAATCATATAAACGTGTTTGGGAGGCATATGAAAAGAAATGAAATTGAAATTAAATTGGCTTGGGATGTATTATTACTTAGGGTGTCCTTAACTAGCTAGTGGTAGAATACACACTCAAAATCTGCACAAATCCTCTACTTGTCTTCGAACATTAGTGTTTCTAGCGGTTCTGATGCGCTGGGGTTTTCTAAACTTTTCCTTAAACATTTATAATATAAAATTTTCATTATAAGGGGGAAAAAAATCTGGAAATTTTGAATAAAATCTGGGTATCTAGAAAACGTTGTGAAAGTCTGGCAATATCCAGACTTAAATCTTGATCTGGCATCACTGGCCATAACGCAGAGGAAGAATCTACTGGCAATTATTCTAGGGTATAGAATTCGATAAAAATAGATGAATTGTGTGGATTTTGAATGCACGGCCGTGGTGAGTATGTATCTGTCTTTTAAGCAGAAATATTTGTTGTCTTGAGAGTTGTTAGCTGTTAAATTCATGAGAAGCGAAGAGGAAAAAACGCATCGTGACTTACGCTGATAATCAACTGTGCTTCTGACATTATGTAGATCCATAACAACTTCAAAAATTGCCCAGGAATATCGGGCACGATTAGTTTCAAGGAGTTATATCTATTCTAGGTAACGGCACACTGCGGTGTTGTAAGAATTGAAATTGCTGATGCAGCGCTAAGCCAGGCTCAACGCTTTACTACAAGGTCCGGAACCTAAGAATACGGACAAGACGGAGCGACGAGAGCGTCGAGTCGAGCATAGCGTCGAGTCAAGCACTGAACAGCGCATTGAATTGTGTTCATGTAGACGCGATGAGACGCGAAATTGTAAACGAAATTTTACAGTGGCAGTCGAAATAATGAGTTCTTCAGTATCGGATGAAGAGTTTTTCTCACCACAATACACCAAACTGAAATCAATAGACTGCTGATATATATAAATCAATACATTTTCCTAATCACTGATAGAAATCTAATTGACTGTGTGCAATTCTGCACCGTTCAATCATAAAAAATGTACCCAAAATTTCGAATTACCCATGAAAAACCCATTAACGCAATTCGTCTACTTACTGTATGCCATTGAAACACATTTTGCAACAGCAACATACATTACCGCTGCGAGCAGTCGAGCACCGAAATCGGTTCGAATCCATGTCGTCGCTACTATCAAATTTTCACTCTTTGGTCGATGTTTCGACGTGGCCACTTCCATTTGAAAACATAGGACCGATTTCGGCGCGTTGTTTGACTTGACGCTCGCGATGCCCTCGTCGCTCCGTCTTGTTCGTACCCTAACTTAACACCGGGACTCGATTAGCAATTTACTCTGCAATTTCCGATTGCAACGACTGTCAAATTTATGGTATGCAATCTGTGCGTGGGAAATTTCATGGCATGCAATATCATTTCGAAAATGCCTCTGAGCGAGAGAGACGTGCGCTGTATCTGAGCGTCAAATGCTCTTAACGAGTTATTTGAAGTGCAGAGCGAAGAAATTCCCCAATTTCTCAGCATTTCATACTCTATAGACTATTTTCATTACTCAACGAAATCAAAAAATCCCTTTGAATTCAGAATCCCTACGCAAAGTAAACCAGGCCCACGGTTCAGCGCCATTTTGAAATCAAGAACTGTCAAAATATTGCAAGGCAGATTGCCGAGCAAATTGCATACCATATTGCCTACCATTTATGGCAGACCATAAAATATTGCATACCATAGGCTGCCTCCACTGGCAATTTCAAATTTCATGCAATGGGAAATTGCAAGTGGAGGCAGCCTGTAAACGGCCCACAAACGAAAGATCTCGTCGACAACTAGATCTGCAATATGCGATATCTGCAACGAAATTCTCTCTGTCTGTGGCCTAGTCTCAGGTTGCATTTCTAGTCTCTGCAACGGTTGCACTAAATATCAAATTTTTTTGATATTTGGATTTTGAGATTAGAATGGAGATCTCATTTGAATTTAGTGTAACGTAATGGTAACATCATTTGAAATCATTGATTTAACGGGCTGGATTGTGTATGAATATGCTCAACAAGAGTCAGTTAGCATACCTCATGATTCCGTTAATGTTTTATATATTTCAGGAAATATATATGAACGAAAAGATTAGATGTGAAACTAAAATATCTTTAAAAATTTGGCAGCAACGGATGCTTAGCTCATTTTCAGGTACCTCAATAATCCTATGGAAAAAATATATTTGAAAAAAAAAACCATTTATGCTAATATTTCGATTTACTACATTATTTTGTCAATAAAATTCACAGCTGCAATTAGTCTGTCTTTCTATCTCTCAGGGTTTTCAGTATTTTCAGCGCCGGTTTGCTTATCTTTTAGTGCATCTCGAAAGCAATTTGCATACGAATTTAAAATTTTCTTCGAAAATAAGTAAATACACCCCTAATACACACAAGTACTGCCTGCTTATGATGATCGCCAATTAAAAATTATTTAGAGGGATCTTTGACTAGGCTACATGTGCCTAAACCAGCAAGTACAAATACCTCATATACCCGTATATACCTGTTCAAAATTACTTTGCGTAAAACATCATTTTCTAATGCATGCCCTCAATTTTCTTACAACGAAAATGACCTGAATACATCGTTTCCAAATCGATGACCAGAATTCCGTGTTTGTGGGCCGTTTAAGGGATACCGAGCGCATATGCATATGGCGTTTTGTGAAAATGGCGAGTCAATACCAATAAAGAGTAAGATCTCTCTGCGATGTAGCCAGGCCACAGATATAAGAGAGAATGGATTAGAAATCGACCGAGAGAAATGTGCTAATTTTCGACTTCTTGCTTACTGGTGTGAGAATGAGGTACTGGTGTGTGCCCTACACAGCTCATATGGTAACAAAAAGCACGAGGGATTGCCATTTTGAACGTCGTTTGACATTTCTTTCCCCGAACCGATGAGTGGAAATTAAAATGCTTTTTGTGAATGAAATTAATTATAATTTCACACAAAAACCAACAGAAATTGATGCCAAAGGTTAATTTTACTCCCTCGAAATACGATATCCCCTCCGAAGCACTTCGGTAGCTACTTTTGCAGCCTGGAAGGCGGCACTTCATTATCGCACTATTTTATAATTTTTACCACTAATTTACTCGCGAAATCGTCACAAATGATTGCGCACAAACGTAGATATACGTTTCCACCTCCCCAGTGGGGGAAATCAAGCGCTAGATAGGGCATCTATCTCTATCTGGTAAACCCTCACTGGTAAATTAGCATATGCATGAATTGATTAAATTATATTCTTCAATATATAATTAAAGAGTTTCACTGCGACATTAGGCCCTGGCCTCGTATTACAACTATGGAAAGGTAATCCAGCGTACATCTGTATGAAATAGACTTTTCGTGTCTTCATACAATAAAGATGTCTGTTTCACCCGAAAGAAAGAAGGCAGAGGTTTTAACGACTTACTTGTCTCAGAGTCGGTTCCGCGGGGGCAGGTGTAGCCCATACCTACTTGTAGGTATATCCTGTCGCTGGGAGTGGCCCCCTTTGTGGGAGCTCCGCGGGGGCTGTGGTTTATAAGCTATCTGCTATAGAAATGTTTGGTTAGTGGCGGCTAATCATTTCTGGATGCAGCGCTTGCTTAGGAGTGTTGTGAGCGAAAGCACACACTCCACCTGGACCCGGGTCAATGGGCAATAAAAGCCGCATGAAGATAGGTGCGCTATTTTAACATTAATAAATCATTCTCCATAGGTCTGATCAAAAATGGTAGTCCTGTAGTGCACAGGACGATGGTGACTGACATTGTTAGTCCCTGCCCTAATGGTGGGCCGTCCGATTAAACTTAACAGTAGGCACGGACGTTAAACGACAAAACGGGCTTTTCATACGTTTCCACCGAATTCGCCGAAAAATTACCAAATTTTATTTGAAAAATTTTGACTGAAAGTCAAAGCTCTCAGTCCCCGACACAAATCAAACTGATATTGAAGTTTCTTTCCGTGTTGCCCATTGCACGCTTTTACACCGATCTGGTGTTCCCAGCATTAAGACACAGCATTAAGGCTAAAGGCACACTCACGTCTGGGTCCACGGATAGCCATTTCGTATCGATATTCTTTCATATCCTCAGCCAGGCACACTTAATCTCCGAAACTAACTATATGCAACTGCGGGAATCCTCCCCCTCAAAAAGAGTAGGAAAGTCGAGAGAGCCATGACTGGCATACTGACGAGACAAAAGCACCTGGGAAAAGATATGTACTGCATATGTTGCCCTTATTGCCTTGAAACCGCGGATTTTGTGGAGCGTTTCCTTTGCAAATTCCCATGCGAATGAATGTATCATAGACCAATGCTGCGGCTGAATTTTGGCGTGCATGCAGAGGATAGCTTCTGATCTAACTTTGACCCTTTATCCTTGCTCAGACTTCTTAGTGTGTTTGATTTTTGTATTAAACCGAATGATCTATTGAAAAAGCTATCGACGTTAGAGGTTATAAAAAGCTCTGGGCCTGAAAATATTCCACCTCTGTTTTTAAAGAACTGTGTTTTCTCCATATCAATTCCTATACTTATCATTTTCAATATGTCGCTCCGCACTGGCTAAGTCCCTGAAGTCCTATTTTCAAATCAGGTGGCAAATATGGTGTCAGTCATTACCGTCTAGGGTTGGAAAACTAATTTTATTCACCGGTGAACGGTTAACCATTAACCGATCGGTTTTCGCCGGTGAAAGCAATGAGGTGGAAGATTTTAACCGGTTAACCGGTTAATCGCCAATTTTTCGCGAAAAAAATCTGGAAAATTTTCAAAACCTTTATATTCGTATATTCAGATTTGCAATGAGTTTTGAATATTTAAATGAAAAATGAGGTCGATCAAGATTCAAAAATTTCAAAAAGCATTTATTTGTATGAACAACTGCAGTCGACAGAACAATTAAATAGAATTTCTGCAAAACTGATAAAGTTGCTAAACAATATAAAATTCAAAAATAAATAATGAGTAGAATGAGATCATACAAAACTGTAAACTTAGAGCTAGAAAACACTTAATACTTAAACTTAGACTAGTCAAAAATCAGTATCGAATCTAAAAAAAACAATGCAAACTGAGCTCAAAATAACGCTATTTACGATAAGTACATTATAGCATGTAAAAATTTGATTATAGAACCGGACACAATACAAATTTATCTGAAGACTCAAAATTATCTTCCTGGTTAACAGAACGCAGGAAAACTAGCATCTTCAGGTTCTTAGGAGATAATCTACTCCTCTTTGGGCACTTCATACTACCTGCGTGGGAGAAGAGTCGCTTGGCCGCAGTTGAAGTGGCCATAAGGGGCAAATGGAGCATGGCTAATTCGTAGAGTTGTTCACATCCAATTCTCGTAGAGTCCCACACCTCCATAGGATCTGGGTTTGTGCGCCTGTCCACAGCGGCACTGCTGAGGTGCGCTTTAGTTGTGATGGGATGGTGTCTGCAGCCTCCTGGTTGATTGTCCCCGCAGAGCTTGGGGGTAGGAGACTGTGTACTACGGACCAAATCTCCGAAGGATAGTCTTCACCATCATCGTCAGGCGCAACGTCCAGGGCCACAGCATGGCTGGAATCAAGCATCATTTCCGGTATACAGCTACCTGAAAACCAACGTAAAGTTACAATCGTGTATCGATGTCTTAACACTACACACGCCTATCTTGTCGACCCTCGTTTTGATCAGAAGCCCCGGGCCTGATACGAGGGAAGTAGCTTTACCATCACGCACCAAATGCACCTATCCGTCTTGTCCACCTTGTCCGCCTTCAACCAGACTGCTGGACAGGATGGACGTGTGCATTTGGCAGCACCTTGAAGGGAAAGTCCCTTGCAAATTATCTCCAACTACGAAGACTACAAATCGAACGGCGAAATAATCACCAAAGTAGTTAATTATGGAAGAAGCAGCGCGTGGATTCTCAGAGACTAACTTTTTATCCCGAGGGTCCAGAAAGGTTGCTGCTGCATATGGGTGAAGTAACTTGATTTCAGAAAATTTTGAGTTGACTTCCGCTAAAAGTTGCTGCTTGACATTGAATGACAAGGGCTCTGTTGGCAGGTAGGCTTTGACCACCTGAAAGTTTATATATATTCTCAAGCATATCCTCAAGTCGAGTCGCGACAGCAAGATGGAGTGAGTCAGCCAGCGAGGGGAGACTGTCGACACGACGACAGCACAGCGAACTTAGCTATTTCTTTTTTGACTTTTTCCTTTTTCCAAAAATGGAAAAACTGAAATTATTTGTAAAATCTCAATATACATTCTCGAATCCCTTCTTTCCCTCTTCTGGTGTACCTTAACGCTCACATATTGGTCCAATATTGTTTTAAACATTTATATACGATATAAGTTCAGTTTTTCAGGACGTTCAGCTTTTACTGTTTGCAGATGGCTGTAAAGTTTTAACAATATTAAAACTCTTACCGACATTCATTATACACGTCTGTTGTTCGTAGTGAGCTTGAACATGTATCCGTTCTCTGGAACACGTATTACACATTGACCAATTAGAATTAATTCAACATACATTTTTAAGGTACGTTGCTTTTAAACTGCGTTCAAATGGGGTCGAAAATATTTATTCTGAGATCATGCCATTGCTAAACATTACGTCTCTTCAGGCTCGTCGAGCATGCCATGACGCCACATTCTTGTATAATTTAACTAACGGCTATTTGGATTCCCCAGATCTCCTTGGCGTATTGCGATTTCGGGTTCCTTCCAAGCAAACTAGATCAAACGATATATTCATTTTAGATAAAATAAGGTCAAATTTTCACCAGAATTCTCCTCTTATAAGATTCCAAATTACAGGCAATATTTTGTGCAATCGGGTTGATTTGTTCAATGATTCTGTAAATACCATTAAATAAGAGTTGTGCACTTATTTCCCCTAGGTTAATGAAATATAGGATTGAGTATCGTTTAGTTTTCAATGTTGTCACCACTAGCTTAGTAGTTGACATTGTTGTCATTAGCTTTCCTTTTTTCCATTTTATAGCAGGCATTAATTTTTTTTATTTTTTTTTTATTTTTGTATTTATAATTATTTTTGTATTTAAGTTAGTTTAAGTTATAAGCTGATGGATTTTTTTCCGTGAATAAACAAACAAAAAACAAACATTGAACCCGTATTTAATTAATACTTGCCGCAAACTCTAGTAGGCTGGGGGTATGAGTATGGCGTGTCAGAAGCCTCTCTAATAGAACTAATTCTAGGCTAATCATTTCAATGCACTTAGCGTGAACTTGTCAAACTAGCCAAGAACAGTATTTACATCCCATTTTTCATATTTAGATACCTACAAACAATCGAAAATAATTATCTTCCACGAACAAAACAATTTATTTTAAAAGTTAAATAAAACAGCAAAGCATACGAATAAAACTATTACTAAGTCATCTTCATTCTAGTAATTTGCTGGAAACCACACCTTTTACTTTGAAAGTAAAGATCACGTTTTTTCTTGTTGTCGCCAAAAATTCAAATATCAACCGATACGTTCCGGATACAAGAAGTGATGGGAACATGGGTATTGTCATATCCATTACGTGCAAAGTCATGTTGCCCTTGAAAAGTCAATAGAATAATAATTAGTACAAACGAGAAACTTTTGAATATTTAACTTTAGTGCATGAGTTACAATGAAAGTGAAACAACAAAGATGCTCAACCAAACTTGTGTGTAAACTTGGAACTGTACGTGAACAGCTACAATGATCCAACACAAACTTGTTGCTCAACAGAATTCAGTGAAACCTTAAACTTTGTTAGATAAGAATAATTTTAAGATTTCAGATTTCACTTGTTCCTGTGGACGACAGAGGTAAAGATAATCTCAATTGAATATGACAATTGCGATGTGTGTATTTTTATCATTTTTTCTTTGCCCGAAAAATAAATTATTCACTAGCATCGCTTTTCTAGAGCCAACAGAACCAATATTTCAAAATCAAGTAAGAAAGTCGTCAATATTACCGGTGACAGATGATATTTAATGTTGTGCTGCTTTCATTGTGACTTGCTGAAATGCTTACTTGAAAAGGACAGGTACCATTTATGTTCGAAAATGTATGAAGCATATCTATGAACAATTTCACCATCAAGTTTCGACTGCGAGGATTTGCAAATAATTTACAGCCATCACTCCAGAAAGTTGATAGAAATGGTTTAAATCCGCCAGACCATCGTTCGATTCTCGCTGCAGTCTTTTTAAAATAAAGTAATATAATGTTTCATCGATATAATTGAAGTGTAACGCTGACCATTGGTGTTGTCAATGGACGATAGAGATATGTATTTCCATATAGTAGCACACTTCGATTGTTGAAAATTTTCAAAAAACAACTGGTATTTCGGAACCACTCATCACTGGATGAGCAATGAACCCAGGTAAGCTTAACGGAATTCGGTGGCTAGTGTGACAAAAATTGACTGGTCGTTTCCATAAAATAAAGCCTATAATGCAATTTTTTCACCTTCGCAGACCAAATAAAGTACGCGTGTGCCAAAATGATTAGAAGTAATTTGAAGATCATGGTTTTCGGTTGTTGTAAACACAAGTTGCACAGAACTCTGGACATCCACTTATGATTGTAGTAAACCAACTAATGCTTTTCATAAACGAAAAACGTACCACACTACAGATACGATTCGAAAAAGAGATTTTTAATAGCTTCCCTATTAATATGTATATACTTGCAATAAAACAATTTTAAAAACTAAATTGGAATATAGCGGCTGCACTGTGAACGCATGAATGAGTTAAAACGAATTAAGAAATTAAAACGAGAACCATATGTCATTACAAACTTTATATCAAAATTGTTATTCAAACTTAAAGCTCCGAAAAATTAAAAGGTTTTATGGAAAATTGAACAATATGCAGATTAAATAGGGTATGAGGTGTGACACTGATAATTATTGTGACCGTATCGCACTATTCGAAATTGATACTACACATGATGCGCATATGTTGGCAAATCGATTTGACAATCATCAACACCACAGCAAACGGAAGTCACGATTAGGTATTTGGACCCGTCATTAAGCTTTAGATACTCTATGATTATTGAGGGTCCTGGTGCACACCACTCTAATCCACTGATAACAGAACATGTCTTTGTATGTTCGAATCGAGCATACTCACGTAGATTTTCAGAGCTGTGCGGCAACCCAGTAGCTCCGGCCGGCATGTGCAAAAAATCCTTCAAACCATCGACCCTCCTGAAAAATTTTTGCAACAAAAGATTCAAATTATTGTTAAATTATAATATTTGTCTATCATGTCAATTTGAAATTTCCAAAATTCCGATTTGCACAAGAACGGCAACCCATCACCAAATTACCTCTATTTTCAGCACTCAAGACCACTGTTCACGAGAACTGAGGACCGGATAATCCGATCAATATAAAATTTACAGGACATGTTGGTATTAACTAGCACCAGTTCTGACAAAAGTGATTTTGAAATGCAGGCAACCCTGTGCCAGTGGTGCCATCTTCGAAATTCACTGCGAAAGAACTGCTTTTTAGCATACTTCCGATTCAGCCAACAAGTTTTACCAAAATTCACCTAGAACTTGTACTTTACTTTGAAATTAGAATAGAACGGCCAGATATGGTAATGTTTGTCACCCAAATCTTGTAAATTTGTTTAACTAAACAAAGCTTTTTTCTCTGTAACTTCCGATCCAGTCATGAGATCAATCAATTCGTGAAGTGAATGGACCGTATTGTAAACCAAATACCATAAAAATTCCATAGACAATTCCTATGACAATTTTTTTAATTTTTTGGTATTCCCTTACTTAACGATGCTGTCATAAAATTTTCAAATGGAAATGATTCTGAAATAACAACTAACAACGAATATTATCGTTTCGAAATTTCGAAAAGTTTTGAGGGTGGTAGCCCCATTACCCTTCTCACTTTACCCAAAAAATTTCCAGCGCAGTCATTCTTTTTTTCTTTTCATTTTCAACAGCTTAAATTTTTCAATTTTAATCATCCCGCAAAAAACAATTCCAATTTGATTCGCTTCGGAGGCTTATTCCGCAAAACGATCGAGTTTCCCGTATCAGTATTCCCTGCTTTGATAAGTTACGTTGTCACAATTCAATAACCTTTATAATAGGATTGCTTGGAGCTGCATGATGGTACTGTCAACACAGTTTCGCGCTGATGTTACAAAGGGGCCAGCGAAGGTACAGGTAATAAATTTTCATAGCTGTACCTGAGCTGAGGGGTAGGTAACTGAGTGATCGTGAGCCTTTACTTTAAGTGCAAAAATATAAAAGACAATTTTAGCTTACATGGTTTTTAAGTAATGCATGCCAACTAAAAAAAATTGGCTTTTATGGATCTCAACTTACTTTTGCAGCGTAACAAAGTGTCTGTACATCAATAAAAATCTTACCATGTGAGTGTAACATTTTGCTGTGCTTATCACCGACTGAAATCTTGATTGATTTTAAATTTTATAGCTCAACTTAGAAACGAAACAACAAATTGTAAAAACGTTTTCGATACTAGAAATATTATCTTTTAATTAGTTTTTAGGATTCCGTAGTATAATCTAGCTAGAAAGGGCACTCAGCAATTGATGCCATCTCAGGGGCTGTTGGAGCTGTAGCAAGAGCGAAAGAAACATGTCATCAAGTCAGACCAGTCACCCTATTGTTAACGCTGGATGTACAAAACAGCTTGCCAATGTGAACGGACACCCTCCAAGCACTTGAGAAGACGTTCCGTATAAATGGCAACTTGCTAGCCATAGTGTAAGACTACCTCAAGAACTGATGGCTGCTCTGCGACAACGGCGACGAAATTAAAGTTAGGCTTGTCGCCCCAAGTGCGGCACAGGGGTCGATCTTAGGACCTCACCTCTGGAACATCATGTACAATGATCTGCTGTGTCTGGAAATGCCTGCGGATGTACTCCTGGTAAGTAAAGCTGATGACGTCACAGCAGTAATCACTTCCAAATCTGCCAAGTTTGTTCAACTCAGACTTAAGGGTGGATCGGTAGATGACCGAGCACGGAAATCAGCTGGCAGTCTGCAAAATGGAGGAAACCAGCCGTCATACCCAGACAGACCCAAAAGTCACACAGGTATCTAGGACTGACCCTGAACACCAAGCGGAGGTATTGGTATCATATCTGTAGGGCAGGTGGCAGCCTCTAGTCACTTCGCTGAGTATGCTAATAACCAAAGTTGCTGGACCCAGTCAAACGAGACGGAGGCTACTGATGCTAACGACCGGCTCTATTTATCTATATAGAGCCGAAATTTGGGTTGGTGTGCTCCGAACTAAAAGGTTCCAGAAGCGCATTGCCAGAAACCAACACAGCGGTGCCATGCGAATCGCCTGTAGCTACCGCACGGTCTCAGAAGAGGATCTGATAGTGGTATCGGGAGTAATCCCGATCGAGCTATTTGTGCCAGAACCTAATGAAGAGTAGCTACTTCGCTCCGAGCCGGGCAGAACTTACGCACTGATACGCGCGAATAATATATTGAATCGAGTCTCACGTAAAAAATAATACAATTTTAATTCGCAGTGAGAAGACTTTATTTGCGACTTGTTCTTGGGTTAGCGTTACAACAACTGATGATCGATCAGCCAGTTTCTCTTATATTGGTTCTACATTATTTCTGGTGTCAGCAATTTTACCTGACCCAGTTCAATTGCAATGAATATTGTGACAGAGAAATTGGCGGCTAACAGCATTTTCCGCATATGGAGCAATGTTCGATTCTGACTCAGTTGCATTTTTAGGTGAATGGTTGGAGTGAGAGTGAAAAAGAACGCTCGATAGAAAAGCTAATTAATCTTATTGAGCCCTGGCTTAGCCGAAGCCACGAAGAGGTAAATGCTTACATTTGTCAATTCTTGACATGGCATGGTTATTTCAGGAAACACCTAAACAGAATGAGTAAAGTGATCACACCGTACTGCCGGTACTTGACGATGCTCAGCAACCATTCTTTATGTGCAGTCGTTTTGTTAGTTTGAGGCGCACCATTGAATCCACGATCGGCCTGCCAACACCTGAGACAACCGTGGATGCAATGCCGCGAAAGGAAGAGAACTGGCGCGCAGTCATAGCATAAACATAGCATAAGCAGAGCATATAGACTAATAAATAGCATGGAAAGCGCGTGTTTTGCGAGATAAATCAAGAAATTACCCCACAAATTGCGAAAAATAGATAGCAGTACAAGATTTCGAAAATCGAAACAAGACAAAAAATTCCCCGCCAGCGGTAATGCTACGATAAGATACGTTCTTCCATTCCCACTAGGCAATATACATATTTTTTGCAAAACACCTTTTTAACGATTGGCGTTTTATGCATCATTAATTTTCTTAAAACCTAGTCAGTGTATTAAAGTGGTCAGCAATAAGATAATAGACGCGGAATACTATTTTCGATACCGTTTGGAGAATAAAAAGAAAATCTCTATTACGTTTATGCCATCCACTAACGACAATGTTGGCTGGTGGCAGCGAATGTTCT
Organism: Nemotelus nigrinus; assembly: GCA_947369275.1. NCBI lineage: Eukaryota > Metazoa > Arthropoda > Insecta > Diptera > Stratiomyidae > Nemotelus > Nemotelus nigrinus. The sequence goes on from OX376375.1 coordinate 61,997,344, forward strand.
CTGCGTTTATTATTTCTTGATGGGATCTCACCTCTAATGGGCCATTTAGACAAGCGTCCATGCGTCCGCGCGTCCAAGCGTTTTTAGATTACACGAGTCAAGTCAACTCAAATCTAGTTTTTTGAAGGCAGGGCTAAGGCGATAGGTGGATGGATTTTACACGCTTATGATGATGTTTTTTTGCTCCATACAAATATATTGGTAACAGAAAGTTGTATGTATTTATCCATATGAGTATATATACCTACATACATATTTTTGTGTCTAGATATTCGGATGCATTCAATTTGTTTTCGTAATAGTCATGCACGTAAGGATGCAAAATATATATTATCCACATCATTATATAAGAAAATAATCATCCACAAAACATATATTTAAACGATCACCAACGAATCATCCACACATGACACTGAGCGAAAGATATCATTTTAAAATGTATTGTACATGAATACATGTGTACATACTCCACCTCCTTCGCTTTAGACCCGCCTATATAAACAAAATCAAATTGACTCGTGTAAGCAAAACACGCTAGATCGCATGGACGCGTGGACGCATGGACGCCAATGTAAATGGCCCATAATTGGTCGATTGTCAGGGCCGAGAATATGCTTCTCACACTTTCGAATATGATAAAGTGAACTTATTTGGTTCTAGCTCTGTTTAGGCATACATTCACATTTTGTATCAGGGCCGAGAATATGCTTTTCTTACTTTTGCATATTGAAAAACGTACTCTTTGTGTGCGGGCTCTTTTCAGGCACCAGCTGATCCATAAACCCTCAACATCATACCCTTCTCACCCATTGGAAAATATCGCGCTTTCAGTGCTATTTATTAGTCTATATGCTCTGGCATAAGTACTAATAAATAGCACGGAAAGAACGGTATTGTACGATGGAAGAGAATGGCAGGGAGTGAACCATTTACCATCAGCTAGCACCTAAGAAGAACCAAAACCAAATTAGTTCACTTTATCATATGCAAAAGTGAGAAAAACATACTCTCAAATTATAGGTGAGAATGTATATATCTGTGTAAGCTGACAGGTGAGAGTGTGTTGAGGTGAGTGTGTATAATCCCATCAAGAAACAGTAAGCACAGCGAACATTCGCTGGCAACAAACGACATTGTGTGTAGTGCATTGCATAAAAATGTCGGAAATATTCTTTTTACTCGTCAAAGGGTATCGAAAGTAGTATTCCGCGTTAACTACCTTATCGCTTACATTTTAATACTCAGAAAACGCTTAAAGGGGTTATACCACAGAAGAAATTTCAAAGAATCGTTTTTCCTGTTATAGGCATAAAAAATCCTTCGAATCCTCTAGAATAAGAGACAAACGGTTTTATATCTGCTAGAAATCGTTTTCATTGAAATTTCAAGCTCTTTCCCGATCCCTCCCGACTGCTCCGAAGGGACTACCTGCCGTAAATACGAGACCTGCTCGTTGGGTACAGCATTATGTCTTAGCATTCGATTTCTAGCTTCTTTAATACAGTCGTATATAATATAGTCGTTAGAAATATTTTCAAGCATATTGAACACAAAATACGTTAGTACCGCGTCCTTTCGACTCGTGTTTGAAACATGAGTCAAAACTTTAAACGCGTTTTTCTCGAAACACGTTTTTTTCAAATCGGCACGCAGCATAACTCAAACCATTTTCTATTTTTTCACTCCAAATGAATATCACGTCTTTAAAACAACATTTCGCATAGAAATACGTAGCCGATTTTTGATAAGTTAATATTTCGATTTTTTAGATACCAATATGTGCCTATTTTTTGGTAGTAAAATGAACCTTTTTTTCAAATTCTCGCCAATTTCACAAAAATTAGTATTTTCAAAATCCACTACGTATTTCTATAGCTATACTAATGTAGTCTAAGAAAATTATTTTTATTTTGTTCCAGATTAATTTTTACTAATGTTCGAAGAAGAACATTAGTATTAAAATCACTTTGGCCAATCAATCAATATATCATCAAAAAATTTCAAATTTCAGTGAAAAAATCTCAGGAACGCGCCATCCGATTGAACTGAAATTTTCAGAACACATTGGTGTGTATGCAGAATAGTGCCAAGTTTCACAAAAAGTTAATAATCTTTAACCCTTTGGCGCCGGCGGCCATTTTAGTGATATTTTTCAAATACCTATTATTCCGTACACAAATAATCTTCGCAAAAATTAAGTTGACGAAATAAATTTCGAACGTGTTTTACATGTGAATCGGATAATTTTTTGGATTTTTTTAACCCCATGTGTGCGCTGGATGCCTAAAAAGAGAACGGGAAAATTTGAAAATTTTTAAATTGCGATAACTTTTGACAGAGCTATTCAATCATTACGAAATTTTCAGGACATATTGGTATTATATAGTTGTAGATTTGTGTAGCTTTTAATGAGCGTGCTGGCAACCCTGTAGCTAGGGCAGACACTGAAAGTGAAAACTTCCAAATCATCGTTTGAAAAAATGCCGTTTCTTCAGAAAAATGGGCACTCATATAAAAACCTAGTGCTATGTTTACATAGACAAAACAACAAATTTGATATGGTATAACGGGCACGCCTGGTAGCCCTTGCCCAATTTACCTTTATTTTTAACATCAAAAACTTCTGTTCACGGTAACTCACGATCCGATGAACAGAATTAATTGAAACTCGCAGAATATATTGATCTTAAGTAGGACCAGATCTGGTAGAAGTGATTTTGAAATGTGGACGATTCTGTGCCAATGGTGCCATCTTGAAAAATCACTAAAAAAAGATAACTGCTTTTAGCCCTATAAATTGTGATTCAATCGTTCGATTTTAACGAAATTCACACAGTAGCTGGATCTTAATTCAAACCACGTTTGATAGAAATTTGATTGAAAAATTCGGTTGGAGCTGCCAGCTATAATTTTGGTGTCTTAAATTTGAAAACATAAAAATTTTGAAGTGAAAATTTTCAAACCATCGAATATCCTAAAAACTGTCCGTTTCTTTCAATAAAACCAATTTGTATACAAATCTTATGCCTTATCTACACGTTCAAAGTAAAACTTTGGAAATTTCATGTCGGACAAGAACGGTAACCCTTTCCCAGTTAACCTATATTTTTAGCATCAAAAACTTCTGTTCACGGGAACTCACGAATCAATAATCAGATACTATTGAAATTTACAGAGTGCATTGGCCTTAAATAGGACCAGGTCTGATAGAAGTGATTTTGAATCGTGGGCAACTCTGTGCTTGTGGTGCCAGCTTGAAAAATTAGAAAGAAAAAAAAACAGCTTTTTGGCCTATGAATTCTGATTCAGTTACCAGATTTTCATGAAATTGACACAGTAGCTGAACCTCTGCTGAAACTCTATTTGATAGAAATTTGGTTGAAAACTTCGATTGGTGCTGCCAGCTATGGTAATTTTTGTGTCTTTGGTTTTGAAAATTCGCTCAGGAAAATAAAACTTTTTGCCCTATAACTTCCAGTGCAGTCATGAAATCAATACAAATTTCATACAATTAATGGAACCTATTATAAACATTATTCAAGCCCAATTTGGTTGAAAAGCCACGATAGGGTTGCCAGCTTTTGTTGGTTTTGTGTTTCATTGCAATATCTTTACTAAACGGTTTCATCGGTTTAAATGGTAATGATATTGTAGTGACAATAAACAGCAAATATTAAGCTTTCGATTATTTGAAAAGACTCGCTGCAGGTAGCCCTAAATTTCTTTATACTCCTATAACTTCGAATGTAACATAACAACGTGAAGCAGATGTGATTTATTCTTGGCTTTGATACTGGCGAAAGGTTGCCAGCACGAGTCGGTTGTGCTACTTTTGTATCAATAAATACTTACAGTTAGTATTCATACCGGACACATTTACAATGAAAATAAATAACCGATGTTTCAATTCCCAAAGTTCTGCAAATTTTTCGGATCGCAGCCCCAAACACCAACTTCAGTTACAGTGCTGCAGGCACTGAGCATTTTCTTCACTGATGATATATGATATGCTGCTTTCAAAATTTTGTGAAATAAGCAACTGATATTAAATATAATTAACAAGTGTTTAGCACTCATAAACTTTGAAATTCATGTCAATGGTAATAACTGAATCGTTTCCACTATATGAGCCTATATAATATACCCTCAAAATCTGCACGATTCTTCTACTTTTCTTCGAACATTAGTGTTTCTAGCGGTTCAGGTGCGCTAGAGTTTTTTGGTATACTTCTACTGCGTGCCGTGAAGCCCCTCCAAAAAACAACCATTCTGTAGAAACGGCCATTTTGAAATATTTTTTAATAAACAAATTTTTTTTTTAAAACTTCAAAACATGTTTAACAGCATCCTTAAATAGAAATACTTTTTTTTACTTTTCCTTCCACTTAAAAAAAAATATCGCAAAAAAACGTTAAATTTTCGCTCTCTACTGTGGTGTAACCCCTTAAGAGAATCAATATTGCATAAATCGCCATTCGTTAAAATCGTCTTTGAATAGACTTATTATGAAAAATTATTCAATATCCAATATGCTAGCATGCATTTTTGGCACAACTCAATAAAATTCATTCGGGTCCAAAGTATCAGTGCACTTAAAACATGCAAATTAATTCTTGAATATAGGTAAAAAAATGCATGCTAGCAATTATGAGTAGGAGTTGTTTTTAATGTGTGCCAATTTTTTCCTAGCTTGTAAAAAATATCTTAATAGAAAAATCGATTTTTCCTTTCGAAGCTAGATATATAGAGGGTAATCTGGATTGGGAAAATTTGAAAATATTTAAAATATTTAAACTTTTGACAGTGCTATCAAATTTTTATGAAACTTTTAGAACATATTGGTATGCATAAGTTGTAAATTTGTGTTGGCAACCATGTAGCTAGGGCAGGCGCTGTAAGTGAAAACCTTCAAATCATCGACTCTCCTGAAAAATTGTGGCTTTTTAGAAAAAAAAAGCATCTTATATATATATATATATATATATATATATATATATATATATATATATATATATATATATATATATATATATATATATATATATATATATTTACATATATACACTATACTCGGTGGACACGGTGGACACTGTACTCGGTGGACACTTTTGTAAGGAGGCATTCCTTGATATATTTTGAGCAAAACATTGTTCTACAGGGTGAATAATCATAACGCTAAGTTTTATTACTTGTTTTTTTTATGGAATCAAATTAACTTTAATTTGATGTAACATCCTAATTTGTAACTGTTCCTGATTTCGAGATATTTACTTCAAAACACAAAATTTTGGTGTTTCTACCCCGCAAATTCTGTGTTCAATGTAGTTTTTCTCAGAAAATCTCACCAAAAGATGCCATTTTAATTTTATTTTTTATAGGCCATATTGTTGTCTACAAAAGTTGCATATATACTTATGACTTTGATTGTACCATTTCGCAAGTAGTAAGCGAAAATACATATCGCTTAAAAAGTAAATATGCCGTAAAGTGGTCCTCGTTGAAAAGAAAAGTTTAAATTGTGAATTGTACTTAAGTATTTTTAGTGCCCATTAATTATTACTTAATATAAACTTTCAAAAAAATAAACTAAATTAAAATTAGTTTCAACATAATTGAAGCACCTACCTGGATGTTAAAGGTAAAATTGGGTACAGTTCTTCGCCTTTATTAATGGGATACTTAAACAAATTAAGAAAAACTGTAAAAACAGAACTACTTTCAAATTTTTATCCGTTTCGGTACATTACTCGAACTACAAGATATCACTAAAATTTCAAACATAAATTCAAAATGTCTCACTACACTAATGACGAATATGCAGATATCATGTACGTATATGGAGAGTACCGGGGAAGTTCACAAGCGGCGCAATCTTTGCATCAACAGAGATATCCCCATCGACGGATTCCTGGGCGGAGAGTGTTTCAACAACTATACACAAGGATTCGGGAAACTGGCAGCGTTAGGACGAGCCGAGTAAACGCAAATCCTGCGCCTGCAATCGCTGTACGGACCGATGAAGAAATACTGTATGCAATGGAAACTGACCCATCAATCAGTATTCGACGATTGGCGTTGCAGTTTAACGTATCTACGTGGAAAGTTTGGAGTATTTCAAAGCAGCCCGTTTACATCCCTACCATCACACATCAGTGCAGGAGCTGATACCGATCGATTTGCCCAAAAGTATGAAATTCTGCGAATGGCTCCTTGAGAAACAATTAGACAACGAAAGATTTTTGAACACCATTCTCTAGGCGGACGAGTTCTTATTTACCAGGGACGGTATCACAAACTTTCACAATTTACATACATACGTGGGCTGAGAACAATCCACACAAGAGAAGGACCTCATCGTTTTAGCATAGGTTCAGCGTAAATTTATGGGCAGGAGTGATTGCGAACGATTTAATTGGACCTATTAGGCTCCCGCCTACTTTAAATAGTACCAATTACTTACATTTTTTAAGACATGATTTGCAGGACTTATTATAGGATATTCCGCTCCATGTTTTACCAACACGATGGTGCTCCAGCTCACTATGGCCGACCAGTCAGAGATTGTTTGAATTCCAATTATACCAATCGCTGGATCGGTAGAAATGGACCAATACACTGGCCTGCGAGATCTCTTGATCTAAAAGTTATGGATTTTTTCGTATGGGGACGGATGAAGGCCCTTGTCTACACAACGAAAGTATCAACATTGGAAGACCTAAATACCAGGATCGATGCGGCTGCAACAGAAGTGAGACAGCAGCTGATAAGTATGAATATGAAAAGAACGCTTGAGAAACTAGCTTTAGCGTGTATTCAAAATGAAGATGGCCATTTTTAACATTTACTGTAGCTCAAAAATTTTGAAATAAAGCATAAAAACCTTTAATAAATTCTTTCAGTTCAAACAAAGAGTGTAGATCGAAAACGAGGGCCATTTTAAGGCATATTCAGCTTTTAAGCGATATGTATTTTAGCTTACTACTTGCAAAATGATAAAACCTAAGTCATAAACATGTATGCAACTTTAGTAGCCAATTATATGGCCTATAAAAATATTAAAATAAAATGGCATCGTTTCATGAGGTTTTCTGAGAAAAAACAACATTGGACACAACATTTTCGGGGTAGAGGTGCCAAGATTTAGTATGTTGAAGAAAATATCTGAAAATCAGGCACAGTTACAATTTAGAATGTTAATCAAATCGAAGTATATAAAGTATAATCAAATTAAAAGTAATTCAACTCCATAAAAAAACAAGCAAAAGAACTTTGCGTTATTATTATTAGTTTTCAAGATATAACGATTTAAGTGAGTCAGGGTACAGGTCCGAAAAACTTTTCTTGACCACCCTGTAACTCTGCAGATTTTGAAAGCCGGACCACCCTGTGGAACGACTTTTTGCTCAAAATATATCAAGGAATGCCTCCTTACAAAAGTGTCCACCGAGTACCAAACACCCTGTTTATATACATATATATCTTATGCTATGTCTACATAGTCAGAGTAAAATATTTGAAATTTTACAACGGGCACGGCTGGTAACCCTTCCCCAATTTACCTATATTTTTAGCGTCAAAAACTCATGTTCACGGGAACTCACGACCCAAAAATCAGATGCAGTTGAATGCTTACCGAATATATCCGTAGTTGGTCCTAAGGAGGACCAGGTCTGATAGAAG